>CM053786.1:852158414-852475914 GCA_028749045.1 Cupressus sempervirens | reverse complement strand
CTACAACCAAGGGGAATGACATTGCACTAGAATAGGGGGAAGAGAATGAGTTCAAAGAAATACAAGAAAAATAAAATATCCGATAGAGAAACTTCTTGCAGTAGAGTTTAATCATGGTTGATGGAAGAGGAGGTCCTTGATCTTGTTGCCTCTAAGATGCTAATCTAGGCTTTGTCATCATATGAAGACATTGAGAAAGACTAGTCAATTGGCTAATGAGGAATTATTATCAATAGTCAAGAATAATACCTTATTGACAATGTTCCATAGGGAAGATTAAAATTGTGATAGTTGACTCTATGTCTAAAATATTAATAATATAAAGAAACACAATGATACAAGTTTATAGAAAAAGTGATCATCAACCTTATATCGTAACAATGTTGTCATTGATGAAAGAGGATGTTGTTTTGGTTGTCGATGATGTCAATACACTAGTTGATTAATTTTGTTAGACATTTTGAAATATAACTAACATTAATTTTCTTTGTATTTTTCTGCATATGAAATTAAGGTTATGTATTTTGGACAATATGTTTTGGTATCCCTAATATACCTATATTTAGATGTTTATGAGTTTTGGTACTTAGTTTATATTGTTTTGTTGGTCTTGTAACTAAGTAGATACTAGTTACTAAATTTTTCTATAGTAGTATAGTTGGTTAGTTAATATGCACTTCATCACATTAATAATTTTAGTTTTACAAATTTGGCATAGGACAAAGGATTGAGAAAAAGAATGTGAATTCAAGTGGAAACTAACTTGGACTATATTTTGAATAAAATGTGTGAAGATTTACTTCAGTTGATTATTTGGTTCAAGCTTATTTCTAGTTGACATGAAAAAAGTGAACAATAATCCACATATATGTACATATCCATGTATTAAATAAAATGAGAGATGTACAAGTAATTATTTGAAATGAAGATATAAGTCTCTAATTTTTTTTCTATGGAGAGTTATGTGAACAAGAAAAATGTTGATGAAGTTTTTCAAATTTGTACTAAATGGAGACTAACTCCAACAATCATTAAATGCATATGCAATATAAATTGTTTGAGAAATACAAATCCACATATCCCATAGAACACATGCATGCAAGAAACTAGAGTATAAGAGGCCCTATCTCAATTACAACATGTTGATTTCATAACTCCTAATCCTTTTACTGATCTTATTGCCATTATCAAAGAATCCCAAATTGGGATCCCTAGAATAAATTGTTCCACATGGGTTTCTACATCCTAGATGGGTTCTCAAGAGGAACATGAGGCCCAATAGGGGAAACAAACTCAATGGTGCCACTCGTATTGATTTTTCCTTCAGGTAGCCCAAAATTGACTTCATATTTGAAGACCTTCCATTAAAAGCATAATGAATTGGGAGCTTCCAAATTTGTCACATTACAAATCCATCAGAATGAACCAAAAGCTTCCAGATTCATCACATTATAAATCAAATAACTTTGGTGACAAGTTCAGAAATTAATGTATTTATTTATAATAATAAAATGTTTTTTCTCCTTACCATTTTCATTCTCATCTAATAAGAGTGTAGATAATTAACATTCCTAATATTTGAAAAATATGTACAAATTTATAAACATAGGAGATATACATATGCTCAAAAAAATTCTTAAATATTATCAGTTAAGCTAATTGTCTATTTGCATCCAATAGATGCATAACTATTTTGGTGTGGAAATAAACTAATAATAATCTTTGTCTTTTTGAAACTTAAATAACTCCAATTTAATGCTACCCCCTATACATTTGATTAATTAAAATAATCAAAGGAATCTTCATGTATTGGAAGATTTCAATAGCTACAAATTGAAATAATTATGCATCTAATTATGAACTCAAATAAGTCTAATTAAAATAATATCCATGATTTGAAAATTCTAATTATTCTAGATTAAAATTATTTGTCCACTTTCAAACTTGAATAAACCAAATGAACCTTTGACTAATTAAAAAATAAAATGCTAACCTCACCAAGTTACTTACCATTTTTATTTAAAAATAAAAATAGTATTAAAAAAAAAATTGTTTCGTTAGAATTATACTTACCTACCATTTATACTTTCAAATTTGTAGTGCTACTTTAACCCGATCATGGTATGGATTAGTCAAAGTTGACAATAAAACTTCAAGAGGGTAGTGAGAATTATGGTAAGTATACATCTTCGTTGTCATAAATAATGTTATAGACTATCATCATATGATGAAGTTTGACATCCAAAAGTTAATCAAGGAGAGCATATCTATGGTAAATATGAAATAGAAGTATAAACTAATGGTATGGGTACTCTTCCTAAGGATAGTGTAGTATAGGGAATATAAAACTAAAAATCTCTATTTGAAACATGGGTGTGTGTGTGTGTGTGTGTGTGTGTGTTTATATATATAGGATCAAGTGTCAAGTCATCATATGAAGGCATCAAGAAAGACTAGTCACTTGGCTAATGAGGAATTCTTATTGATAGTCAAGAAGAATGCCTTAATGACAATGTTCTATAGGGAAGATTAAGATTGTGATAGATGACTCTATATCTTAAATATTAATAACATAAAGAAATACAATGATACAAGTTTATAGAAAAAGTGATGGTCAACCTTATGGTAACCATGTTGTCATTTATGGAGGATGTTGTTTTGGTTGTCAATGATGTTAATACACTAGTTGACTAATTTTGTTGGACATTTTGAAATATAATTAACAATAATGTTATTCATGTTTCTCTATAGAGATAATTAAGGTTTTGAATTTTAAACAATATGTTCCACTATCCCTAATATACTTATATCTAGATTTTCATGAGTTTTGGTGCTCAGTTTAGATTCCTTTGTTGGTTTTGTGACGGAGTAGATACTAGTTACTCTATTTCTCTAGAATAGTATAGTTAGTTAGCTAATTTGCACTTTATCACATGAATGATTTTAGTTTTAAAATTTTGGCATCGGACAAATGATTGAGAAAATAATGCAAATTCAAGTGCAAACTAACTTGGACTATATTTTGAATGAGATGTGTAATGATTTACTTTAGTCGATTGCTTAGTTCTAGCATGTTTAGTTGACACGAAAAAAGTTCAGTACTCCATATCCATACACACACACATATACATACATACATACATACATACATACATATGTATGTATATATATATATATATATATATATATATATATACACACACACACATATATATATATACATATATATATACATACATATATATACATATATGTATACATACATATATGTATATATATGTATGTATATATATATGTATATATATATATGTATATATATATATACATATATGTGTATATATATATATGTATGTATATATATGTGTATGTGTATGTATATGTATATATACATATATACATATACATATATATGTATATATACATATAGACATATACATATATATGTATATATACATATAGACATATACATATATATGTATATATACATATAGACATATATATATACATACATATACACATACATACATACATACACACACACACACACACACACACACACACACACACACACACACACACACACACACACACACACACACACACACACACACACACACACATCTATATATCTGTGTGTGTGAGTGTGTGTGTCCATGTATTAAAGAAAATGAAAGAATAAGCGAGTTATTATTTGAAAATAAGAGATAAGTATTTGAATTTTTTTCTATGCAAGGTTGTGTTAACAACAAAAATGATTGATGAAGTGTTTCAAATTTTTAATAAATAAAAACTAACTTCAATATGCATCAAATCCATATGCAATATGAGAGATTTGAGCAATATAAATCTCCATATCCCGTCGAACACCTATGTGCAAGAAACTAGATCTATAAGAGGCCCTGTCTCAGTTACAACAAATTGATTTCGTAACTCCTAATTACTTTTTTGTGATTATTTCCATTATATAAGAATCCCAGATTGGGATCCTCATGCATGTATTCTTCCACATGGTTTATTACATCCTAGATGGATTTTCAAGAGGAACATGAGGCCCAACATGGGCTAGAGATTCAATGGTGTCATTGGTATTGATTTTTCCTTTAGGAAGCCCAAAGTTGGCTTCCTATTTGAAGACCTTTCCTTAAAACAACAATGAATTAGAAGCTTCCAAATTTGTCACATTACAAATTCATTAGAATGAACTAGAAGCTTCCAGATTCATCACATTATACATCTAAACATTATAAATCCAATAACTTTGGTGCCAAGTTTAGAAATTAATGTATTTATTTGTAATAAAAAAAATTATTTTCCTTACCATTTTCACTCTCGTCCAATAAACATGTAGATAATTAATGTTTTTAATATTTGAAAAATTTGTACAAATTTATAAACATAGGATATATACATATGCTAAAACAAAATCTTAAATATTATTGGTTGAGCTAATTGTCTATTTGTATCCAACACATGCGTAAGTATTTTGGCACAACAAGAAACTAATAATGATTATTGTCCTATTGAAACTTAAATAACTCCAAGTTAATATCACTTCCAATACATTTGATTAATTAAAATAATCAAAGGAATCTTCATGAGTTGAGAAATTTCAATAGCTACAACTTGAAATAATCATGCATCTAATTGTGAACACAAATAACTCTAATTAAAATAATATCCATGATTTAAATTTTCTATTTATCTAGTTTAAAATTATTTTTCCACTTGCAAATATAAATAAATGCAAATGAACCTTTGATTATTTAAAAAATCAAAAGCTAACCTCACTAAGTTACTTACCATTTTAATTTAAAAATAAAGATAATATATTTATAAAGAAATTGCTTCATTAGAATTATACTAACCTACCAATTATACTTGAATTTGTACTACTACTTCAATCTGATCAAGGTATGGATTGGTCAAAGCTTGTGATAAAACTTCAAGAGGGTAGTAAGCATTATGATAAGTATACATCTTCATTGTCATAAATAATGTTTCTGACTATCATCGTATGATTAAGCTCGACATCCAAAAGTTACAAAGGAGAGCATATCTAAGGTAAATATAAAATCAACGTATAAGCTTATGGTATGGATAATCTTCATAAGGATAGTGCACTATAGGGAAGATAACTATAAATCTCTATTTGAAACATATATATTATTTAGAGGGTCAAGTTTCAAGTTATGATATGAAGGCATTGAGAAATAAGTTAGTCAATTGGCTAATGTTGTATTCTTATGTGATGAGGGGAGGGATGAATAACTAGGACCAAAGGCACACCGAACTATCCAAACCACCTTGCAAGAGTTCACATAGTGAAAACACAACACATAGAAGAATAACCAAAGAAGGAAGAAGAGAAAAGACTTATTGATTCATCAAATAATCAGCATACATGCCTAGCTGTATGGCCTTCTAGGTTATGACTAGATGCAAAATATATTCAAGATCAAATATCCAACATCAAATTCATAGCTCTAGATACATATGCAACAAATTCTCCAAACTTTTGCATTAGGCTCTCGAATCCCTCCAAAAACTGCCCTAACTCTAAGCCTAAATACTCTATATATACTTGCCAAAATGGCTTACAGATCATTCTAGAACATTATATAAGAGTAAGGCCAACCTAATAATGGTTTGGACACATCCCAAAAAAAGATCTCAACATAAATGTTACAATTGAAATAAATCCCACAAGTTGGCTCACAAAAATCATGTCCAAATGTTGATACTCAGCATAAACTAGAAATCATGGCACATGAAGGGTCACTTGGCATACACTAGGTAACTTGGCACATGAAGAGTCACTTGGCATACACTGGGTAACTTGACATATGAAGGAATGCTCAGTCAACGCGAGATTGCTACAATAACTTGGCATCCATTAGAGCTACAATAACTCAACATACATTAGAGCTACAGTAACTCAACATCCACTAGAGCTATAGTAACTCAAAATCCACTAGAGCTATAGTAACTCAACATCAACATGTAGAATGAAAAAAAAAATAAGTAGGATAACAAGGCATTGCAGGATGCTCTTGCATCATTATGGATAGTCAAGAAGAATACCTTGAGGACAATGTTCTATAGGGAATATTAATAATATAAAGAATGATACAAGTTCATAGAAAAAGTGATGGTTGACCTTATATGGTAATTGCATTGTCATTGATGGAGGAGGATGTTGTTTTGGTTTTTGATGATGTTAATACACTAGTTGATTAGTTTGTTAGACATTTTCAAATATAATTAACAATAACATAGACAATTAAGGTTATGCATTTTGGAAAATATGTTTTGGTATCCCTAATATACCTATATTTCAATGTTCATAAGTGTTGGTACTCAATTTAGATTTTTTTGTTGGTCTTGTAAGTGAGTAGATACTATTTTCTCTATTTCTCTATAACATTATGGTTGGTTAGATAATTTGCATGAATGATTTTAGCTTTACAAATTTGGTATAGGACAAAGGATTGACAAAAGAATGTAAATTCAAGTGAAAACTAACTTGGACTATATTTTGAATGAAATGTGTAGTGATTTACTTTAGTTGATTGCTTTGTCCTAGCATGTTTATTTGACATGAAAAAAGTTTAGTACTCCATATGTGTGTGTGTGTGTGTGTGTGTGTGTGTGTGTGTGTGTGTGTGTGTGTGTGTGTGTGTGTGTGTGTGTATACATACATACATACATACATATATATACATATATGTATGTATTAAAGAAAATGATAGATGTGTGAGTGATTATTTGAAAAGAAGATATAAGTCTTTGAATTTTATTCTATGGAAGGTTGTGTGAATAAGAAAAATAATTGATGAAGTATTTCAAATTTGTACAAAATGGAAAATTGTTGGAATTATGATATATTTTTCATTAGTTACAACACTTATTCGATTCTGAATGCTTACTGAGTTCATACCAAGCATTCCTTTGGAAACTGAGCTTATGGGCAGTTCAACAGTGTTTACCAAGTTCATAGTGGTTACCAAGAAGAATAATGTTCTCCAAGCAGTTAGTGGTCACTGAGCTTCATAGTGTTTACCAAGTTCTTAGTGCTCACCTAGTCATCAGTTGAAATCATTGTCTACTGAGTGATCAAGGTAAATGAAGGACTTAGTGTTTACCAAGTGATAAAGGTAAACAAAAGACTTAGTGTTTATCGAGTGATCAAGATAAATAAAGAACTTAGTGTTTACCAAGTGATCAAGGTAAACAAAGAACTTAGTGTTTACTGAGTGATCAAGGTAAATGAAGGAATCAATATTTACCAAGTGAAGAAGGTTGTCAATGGATTCAGTTTTTACCAAGTAACACAATATTCACCGAGTCACCAATGGTTACCGAGTTCCAAGCTACTTAGAATGGTTAATATGAACTGTGCCTCTACTCTTACCGAGTGCATGATGCTGTGGTGTATTGTAGTGGATGCCAAGTATCAGAAGGTCATTGAGTCAATTTGAGGAACCCGGGTTTTCTACCATCTAGCTGAATCAGTAATGTTTTGTTCACTTGTGTTTGGCCGACCTTGTTAAGTAAATATTGGAATGGTATATATGTGATGTCATTTTTACATATATGATAAGAAAATTGGATGGGATTTTGTATTGCAATATTTTGAGAAGAGGGAAAGTGAATCAGCAACAGAACAGAGGAATATAGCAAGGTCAACATAGATGCAAAAAAGTTATATCTATCACATCAGGTGATCAGAGCATAAAGGATATTATCAGCAATTAGTTCTAACCAAATCCACTACTTTATTCTAACAGGTGAATTAGTTTGTAAATCCTTTAATAGGGTAGACTTAACAGTCTTGTGTAAATCTCCTAACAGAGTGCATACTTCATTGTATGTTTGTAAATCCTCTAACAAGGTGGATCTAGCAATCCTACTTGCTCCTAATAGGGAAAATCATTAGAAGTGATCATTGTAAGCCTTAATAGGCCAACTTTATACTACAGTATTGAAGTTTTTTGGGCATCATCCCCACCCCAGTTTTACTTTCTAATTGGAAGGTTTCCGGGTCACCAAATGTGTGTGTTCATGTGTTATAAATGTTTATCTTTTCATGCATACAGTAGATTAGATGGATGAATGATGAATATGTTATTATGCAAACTTGATTTAAAGTTTTAGAGTTACTGATTCACCCCTCCCCTCTCAGTAACCTTGTTAGTCTTGATTATTTCCAACAATTGGTATCAGAGCATTGTGGTTCTCAAGATAAAGTTTGATAGCTTGAGCAAAGATCAAGGACAATGGAAATATTCAGACTTGAAAAATCTATTGAGAATGAAAAGCTAGATCTGGAAATGGCCATGGCTCAACTCAAAGAAGCAAAGGAGCATCTTTCACAATCTCTAAAAAGAAGGAAGGAACTTGCAAGACAAATGAATGATCATCAGTATATTGAAGAAAAGATTGAAGACCTTTTACCATCAAGTAGTTCAAATGAAGCTAATGAAGCAATCAAGGAACTCCTAGCAAAGAATGGTTCACTGCAGGAAGAAGTAAGAAAGCTTAGAAGAGAACAAGAAATCCAATCCATCAGGCAATGTGAAATTTTGGAATAGAGAAACAAGGCAAATGAAGACTTAGAGGTAAGAAATAATCAATCCTTTAAGCATGAAGATCTTGTAGGTCAACTATCTAATGCAAATGAAGAAATTATGAATCTAAGATTTGAGAATGAAAGTTTGAGAAATGATTTAATCACTAAAAGACAAATTAATACAAGCTTACAAAGTGATCTGAGATCTGAAAGACAAATCAATACAAGCTTACAAAGTGATCTGAGATCTAAAAGAAAAATCAATGAAAGTTTGGAAAATGACTTAAATGTTGAAAAGAAAGTCAATGAAAGAATGATAAAATCTCAAACAGATATGGATCAATTGAATTAGCAAAATGAGCAGAATCTTCATAGACAAAAAGGTAAAGCAGGGCTTGGATACAATGAACAAGGTGAATCTTCCAAACAAGGTACCCAAAAGAATCAAAGACCTACTTGCAATCATTGTGGTAAGTTAGGTCATACATCTAACAGATGTTGGAGCAATGTTAAAGGAAAATTCAATGATAAATGCTACAATTGCAATTAGCATGGTCATAAAGCCAATGAATGCAAAAAGAAACCAAAATTTGAAGGCAAATGTCACAAATGCAAGAAACAAGGTCACAAGGCATCTGAGTGTAGATCTAAATCATTCAATCCAGCAGAACAAATTGTCAATGCATTATTTGGTTGGGACTACAATACTTGGTGCAGATGTCACTATTGTGGAGAATATGGACACATTGGAATAAACTGTACAAGGCATCACCTAAGGAAGAAAGATACTACTATAAGATGTTATACATGTACCAGACTTGGTCATATATCCAAGAATTGCATGAACATAGAAAGAATTGAAGATGAAAAGAAAGCCAGAGCTGACAACATTCAAAAATAGATGAGACAACAGTGGATTCCTAAATCTATCGAGCTAGAAAATTCAAATGATGACAATGTCACTCAAGAAGTGGGTGACTCCACCATTTCTAATTAGACTCATCAAGAAAGATCAGGGACTGCATCTTCAAGCAATATCCTAAGCAGTTCCAAAATGAAGGACTGCAAATGGCAAATCAGTATTCTAGATATAAGACATAGTTCACTGTGATGCATCTACCGAGCAAGGTTGGTTTCAAACTTAACCGAGCTAGGTCGGTAATATGAAAGGTTTTGTTTGTTTACCAAGTTGCAAGGTTTACTGAGTAAGTCATTGACTATCTAACAAACCCTAGGTCATCTCAGCTACCTTCGTACCTGAGCATTAATGGCAAATTTTTCATCAAAAAGGCAGAATTTGATCTCATTTTTCACCGCAAATTTAAAATATACAGAGTGAAGAGATTTCCAAGAGCATGCAAGTGAGTTCAAGTGATTTGAAGTGATTTTCCAGTGAAGAATTTGTTTTATGAAATCATTCACTCATCGACTAGCAATGGCATTTGCAAGCACCAACAACAACAAGGCAAAGAGAGGCTCTAAAATGCTTGTGAAGGGAGTGGAATGGAAAGCACCTAGATTCAAGCTCATTCCTGCCATAGCTGAATCGCTCAACCCGCATGGAGCCCAATCACAGATTCCACCAAAGGTCCTACTTATAAACGACATTCGTACTCATTTAAAAAATTGTTCAAGAGATAGGGACACTAGATATGGACAATTCCCTAGCCAAGTTATGTGTGGATGGAACCCTCAAACCCGAGCACAAGCATTTGGAAACCAAGGGCTTGACTCATATTGCACATATGACTAGAAACTTCTAAACCAAATGGATTAGGTATATCTTGAGTCGTGTGCATAATGGTCAATTATGGTTGGAGCAACCTGTAGTGATAACAAAGAAGATGATTCACAAAATCATGGGTCTTCCTATGCTCAACAAAACCAAAACCACCAAAACCCTAGGTCAGAAAGAGCTACAAAAATAAACCATAGCCGATTGGGATGGTAGAGGTTTAAAGGTCAACACTGTACCTAATGTGGAATTAAGATTTGGCATGCATATAATTGCATATAAATTATACAGTTCCAACAGATTAAATAATGTACCTTGTGAAGCTATGGATTTGGCCCTCAAGATTGTAAAGAAAAATATTGAATTTGATCTGTCGGAAGTAATGCTGAGACAGCTAAATAAAAATATGGATAGCATAAGGACTTCAAAGAATAACCCCTATAAATTTATATATTTGTTAATATGTTTATTTTTCTATGTATAAAAATTCTTTCCATCAAAAGGAATAGTAGAATGGAGAAAAGACATTCCAATTTTGTATCAAATAAATGAGTTTGTAGCAGAGATGGGTGAAAATTTTGATAGTATTATGGATAATTATTTTGAAGACTTCAAGGAAAGGATGAATAATAGATTTAGAATTCCTCCTAAGCTTGTTGAAGATTATAAGGATGATGTATGCTTCATGATTGACTGTGACAAAGTATACATTCAGGCAGTCAAACCCTGAGTTGCATGGGTGAAACCTCTTCCCTATGAGGTAAATATTGATGAAGCTAGAGATATCATAGAAGCACTAGTAAATGAGCCAGTAGATCCAAGGCAACAAATTTTTGGAACCTATGAAGAAGCTAAGGCCAGAATTGAGCTTGAAATCAAGCTACCACAGGCCATAAGCAAGGGCAAGAGGAAAATAGCCAAATTGAAAACTACAACCAGTCCTCTTATGCTCACAGAAGGAAAAGGTGAAGATGAAGAAGGTGAAGAAGAAGGTGGAGAAGAAGAAGGAGAAGAAGAATATGCAGAAGAATAGCCTATGAAGAAGAAAGGTAAGGTGATTATCACCAAAACTCAGGCAATATTCACAAGGAGAATGAGGAAAGCCAAAAAGGAAAGTGAAGTTGTGTTTAGCAAGCCTCCTCTCACATTTGAAGATAGGCTAAAACAACTTAGGATTGGTGCAAGCATCAACAAATTTAAAGCATTAAAGTATGAAACCAGGACTCCTACTGAACAAAAAGAAATTGAAGATCTGGTAATGGAGAAGTTGGGAACTTGGAAATTCTCCCCAGACCAATTTGCCTCCCAAATTCTTGCAATATTGTTTGATAAAATAAAGGTAAGATGGGAGAACACCGAGCAAACTATTAAAGACATTTTTGAATAGAAATTGAGAGAAATAGTACCTAGCCTAATAGATGCAGAAATCAAAAGGGCAATGAAGGATCAGGAAGGAAGAATGAATATGAGATTAATACATGTCTCATATTATTAAAGAATATTGAACCAGTTGTTAAGAATGCAACTGATGTTTGGAATGATACTTATAAATTGCATAAGCCAAGTGATGAACCAGTTGAAATCAAGGATGATGACAATGTCACCAATCTCCTTCCAGCTCCAGGTATTCCCAATACAAGTGCCAAGCACTTCGTCTACCAAGCTACAGGGAACTTCTTCAGTTATCAAATCATCCACTGCAGTAGTCACTACATCAAAAGTATCAATTCCTCCTGCAGTATGTACAGTAAGTTTTCTAGTTTTCTCTTCAATTTTGTCAACTTCAGCTACATTAGCACAAATTTTTGTAATAGTGAGTTATTCAATTGTGAATATTCTAGTATGCACATCAATTCTGGGAAGTATATCAATTTTGGATACATTTAGCCCCTCTCTCAGTTTTCCTTTAGTTGGTCCTATTCCAGTTTTGACAGCCAGTCCAACCTCATCAACCATTGTCTCTGTTTTCAAAGGAAAAGATGTTAGAATAGTAGAAAAACCAAAGACTCCATTAAAACTTCTACTTACAGGAAAGACAGTAGATGAGGATGTAGACTTGGATAATGAAATTGTCATTCCAAGATAGATACGAATACTACTTCAGTTGATGAACTAAGACTGCTTAGTCAACGCATAGAACTGAAGGCAAAGCAAAAACAACTAAGGAATGAGAGAGATAGAGAATTTAAAATTATTGATGAAGCGAAGAATATTATTACTGAGGCTATAGGTGTTGATGTTGATACATCTCAATACATTTTATTACAATTAGAAGAGGCAGTTAATAAATTCAATGAAGATACCTTCGGTCAAGAAAAGTTGATCGAGAAGGCAGAAAAGAAGTTTGATAATAAGGTGCTTGAGCACATTTCTTAGCATATAGCAATAAAATAGGTTGAATTAACCACAGTTTTGGCCAACATTGAAAATTATTTTAATAATGTAACATCTCTTTTTGCTAAGCTTTGTGATGTTACCAAATATACTAAGGAGATAAGAGAGAAATTAAATAAGATAGATGAGGATCTGAAGGCAAGCACACAAAACCTAAAGCTTGACCCCAGTTCAAGCTCATCTCATCACCTCAGGATCAAATTTTTGTCAGAGAAGCAGGCAGAATTGTTGAGGGAAGAGGCAAGGATCTAATCTACATTGTTAGATATTCAGAATATGATCCTTACCATCATGGATACAATGCAGAAGCACATTGCACATTCAAAAACATTGATCCATGACAACAATTTCTTTGTTGCAGACCATGTGATTGAACTCTCTACAGAAGTTCAAATAGCTCTATCCACATGCAAAATCTTGCAAGAGAATTGGGATAAGACTCTGCAACTCATTCTCCAAATACATTCTGAGTTTATCTCACATTTTGGTGTCTCTATGTAAATACATTATTTTATTCTTTGGCATTATTGTCAAAAAGGGGGAGAAAGAGATACTCAGGAAGAAATATTGGTGAGATAAATGTACAAAAGGGACAAAGAGATATTGTGAATAAAAGTCATATAACTCATGTAAATACCTTGTGTATATTGTATGGGGGAGTTATATGTAAGGAAGCCATGTATATTCAGCAGAATCAGTCATTAGTATGTCAGATGTTGTATATAATTATGGTTCATAAGTGTTTTTGTCACTAATGCCAAAGGGGGAGATTGTTGGAATTATGATATATTTTTCATTAGCTACAACACTTATTTGATTTTGAATTCTTACTGAGCTCATACCGAGCATTCCTTTGGAAACTGAGCTTATGGGCAGTTCAACAGTGTTTACCAAGTTCATAGTGGTTACCGAGCAGAATAGTGTTCTCCAAGTAGTTAGTGGTCACTGAGCTTCGCAGTGTTTACCAAGTTCTCAGTGCTCACCTAGTCATTAGTTGAAATCAGTGTCTGCTGAGTGATCAAGGTAAACGAAGGACTTAGTGTTTACCGAGTGATCAAGGTAAACAAAGAACTTAGTGTCTACCGAGTGATCAAGGTAAACAAAGAACTTAGTGTTTACCAAGTGATCAAGGTAAATGACGGAATCAGTATTTACCAAGTGAAGAAGGTTGTCATGGATTCAGTTTTTACCAAGTAACACAATATTCATTGAGTCACCAATGGTTACTGAGTTTCAAGCTACTTAGAATGGTCAGTATCAACCGTGCCTCTACTTTTACCGAGTGCATGACAATGTAGTGTATTCTAGTGGATGCCGAGTATTAGAAGGTCATCAAGTCAGTTTGAGGAACTCAAGTTTTCTACCATCTGGCTGACCTTGTTAAGTAGATATTGGAATGGTATATATGTGATTTCATTTGTACATATATGATAAGGAAATTGGATGGGATTTTTTATTGCAATATTTTGAGAAGAGGGAAAGCGAATCAGCAGCAGAACAGAGGAATACAACAAGGTCAACATAGATGCAAAAAAGTTATATCTATCACATCAGGTGATCAGAGCATAAAGGATCTTATTAGCAATCAGTTGTAACTAGATCCACTGCTTCATTCTAACAGGTGAATTAGTTTGTAAATCCTTTAATAGGGTAGACTTAACAATCTTGTGTAAATATCCTAATAGATTTGTAAATCCTCTAACAAGGTGGATCTAGCAATCCTACTTGCTCCTAACAGGGCAGATCATTAGAAGTGATCATTGTAAGCCTTAACAGGCCAACTTTATACTGCAGTATTGAAGTTTTGTGGGCATCATCCTCACCTTAGTTTTACTTTCTAATTGGAAGGTTTCTGGGTCACCAAATGTGTGTGTTCATGTGTTATAAATGTTTATATTTTCATGCATACAGTAGATTAGATGGATGAATGATGAATATGTTATTATGCAAAATTGATTTAAAGTTTTAGAGTTACTGATTCACCCCTCCCCTCTCAGTAACCTTGTTAGTCTTGATTATTTCCAACAATAATAACTTCAGCATGCATCAAATGCATATGCAATATAAAGGATTTGAGCAATAAAAATCCACATGTCCCATAGAACACCTACATGCAAGAACATGTCATAGAAAAGAAAAGACAAAAGAAGAAAAGGGTTTGTCTCTAACAAAATGCAATATTTTATTATTATACTAAAAGAATGAATATAAATTACAAGAGATCAATCCTTATCAAAGGAGATCATAAAACCTAAAAGAGAAACCATAAGAGGTAAAAGGAAATGAATTTTTTTAATATTTAATTATTAAATGACTAATGCAAGTGCATGAAAGGGAAACCTTAAGAAGGGAGTAAAGATAATTTAATCAATGTAATTAAATTAATTCTTTATTTTAATTCTACCTCACTCCCCCCCTTTAAGATGAGCAATGATGCAAAGAAACTACAATTTTCAAAGCATACAAAGGTCCTAGTAATATGGCTCTATGAGGTACCTAGAAAAACCAAATGTCTATAAAATGAAGAAATAGAGAAAACCACATGGAAGAAAACCCTACTCTAAAAAGAGATAAAAGAATTCTAAAACAATAAATAGAAGGAATGAAGGACTCATCATTGAGACTCCCCAAGGATAAGTTATTTCACCCCAAGCATGGAACACAACTAAAGATACTATAGGGATTCAAAAGGTTTAGTGAATATATCAACAACCTAATCTACATTGAAAATATACTCCAAGGTAAGAGAGCCATCTTGAATCAAACTCTTGATGAAATGCATGTGAAACTCAATATGCTTGGTCTGTTGATGCTCAACTAGGTTATGGGAAATGTGTATATCACTTTGACTATCA
The DNA here is from genome assembly GCA_028749045.1 of Cupressus sempervirens. Taxonomy (NCBI): domain Eukaryota; kingdom Viridiplantae; phylum Streptophyta; class Pinopsida; order Cupressales; family Cupressaceae; genus Cupressus; species Cupressus sempervirens. The sequence continues at coordinate 852,460,361 of CM053786.1, read as the reverse complement.
TATCAAAGAAAAGTGTGACTATCAAGAGGAAAACCAAACTATGTCATCAATTGTTGAAGCCATTACACCTCCTAGCTTTCTAGCACAATTTCATTGTACTCTACCTATATAGATGATAATGCACAAGCATGATGCTTCTTGTAGGACCATGTTGGTGTAGAGAACCTCCTTTTTCTAAGGATTTTTTAGGATGTTACTTAAGATTTGGTGTGTGTTTAATAAGTTATAATGGTCATTGGAACCCAACTTGTCCCAATGCATTAGTAAAAGAGAAAATAATTTCTCATAAGGTCCTAAAGTTCTCAAAAGTTTATCAATGGGTAAAAGTTGCTAGGGATGAGAAACTAAGGTATCTGGTCACTATTAGGTCCTAAGAATCCTAACTAGGGTCCTAGAGTAAGCTTAGAGACACCCATTTGATCAAAAGCTGAAAAGAGCAAAAATTGCTCAAAAGTTGTAACGTTGCTCAAAAATTACTTGAGCAACTTTTGCAATTTTTGCAAAAAGCTGAAAATGAAGGCTTGGGAAATTGTAACCATCCATGATTCTATATTTGGGAATGAGATGCAAATTTTGGAAGGTTAGAATTATTTCCATTTATATTCCACACATCTGAGCAGACTGTACAGATTGGTACTATATTTTTTCATTATTTTTGCAGAGCTTTCATTCCATAGTATGATTGTGTAAAAGATTGGGATACATGATATGTGTATGGATTGGGATAGATGATAAAACTTCAAGAATTTTTACTATAGTGTAATACCTTTCCTTTTCATATTTAAACTTAATCACAAGTTATAGGGTTGGAGAGTTGTGGAGGTTCATTTAGTGACTGATCTATGATTCCCATTCATAGGGTTGTTGTCATATAAATGGATCTAACATGATCATCCATGGTAAAAAATTTATGAAACCTTGTGGGATGATAGGCTATACCTTGTACATAGTATTTTTATTTTTATTTTCATTTTTATGACTAGTTTCCTAGCTATGGAGTGAAGCCCTAGTCTGATTGCTAGGTGTAGGTGAGCCAAGACAATAAGAAGAAGTTGTTGTAGAGGACACACATGATCTTACATGGAAAAAATAATGGATTATTAGAAGCTTGAGGATTTTACCTTGATGAATCAAGTGGTTGGGAAGGTTGGAGTGAATTTTGAAAGGTTTTAGAGGTCTTTTGGTTAAAATTGGTTTAAAGGCCTAAAGAATAGCCTAGAAATTAGGGCTTGAGGGAGAACATGGTTGTGAGTGGTTTGATATTTTGTAAAATGAAATTATAGAAGTTATATGTTATATATTTAAGAATAATAGGGTATTCCATGGGTTTCTGTGGAATAAATGGGAGCAATCAATTAAAAAGGTGTAACTAGACCTAATGTAATTAGGCCTAATTAGCCCTATTTAAGGATAGTGACTCTTTGATGATTGTTGATGTGGATAGAAGTGTTTTTCAAGTTCAAGAAGGATGTGGAGGATATATAAAAAACCATAAAAGGCCTAGAAAAGGGGAGATTAAGAACCCAAGAAAGGGTTTAGGGTTCTAAGGGAAGAAAGAACTAGTAGGACCAGTTCCTTAAACAAGAAAGACTAAGTTTCTACATCAATCCAACTATAGCTAGGAGGGAAGCTAGGATAGAGGTCTTGGAGGCCAAGATTGGTGGAAAAGAACATGAAAAAAAGAATAATTAGATGGTTCATGGATTATAACCTTAATTATAAGTGGTTAAGTGTTAGAGTCCTATACCCTTTACATCAGAGTGGTATCAGAGCCAACTTTCAGTTTGGTGTATGTCTAACATGGAAGATAGCCAAGAGGTTGATAGTATGCCACTCAAGAAAATGGGAAAGGGGTCCATAGTGGATTTGGTCAAGGACCTATTGGCCAAGGCCAATCAAGTAGAAGCAAAGAGTAAAAAGAAAATCATAGAGTGGGGAGATGAGAGTGAGGAAGAGGATGATAATCATATAGGGAGACAGTTGACAGGGGCAAGGACATAGAGATGGAGAAGGACCAAAAGGTGTTATTTAATTTCCTTAAATCCCTCAATAAAGACATTTTGGAGTATATTACCTATTATAGTGGTCGCTTGAATGGAGAAGAATTGTTAGATTGGCTGGAGGCCAAAGATAATCATTTTGATTACAAGGAAGTACAAGAGGAGAAGAGAGTTAGTTATGCCAAGGCTAGACTCAAGAGATCAACATTAGTATGGTGGAATATTATGAAGGATGATAGGATGAAAAAAGGGAAGAAGAAGATAGTGCCATGGGATAGGATGAAGATTAGGTTGAGGGCACAAGTCCTACCTACAAACTATGAGATAAAGATATATCAAAAGTTTTAGAACCTAAGGCAAAGGGATCTCATAGTGAGTGCCTACACTAAAGATTTTGACAAACTAAGTCTAAGAGAAAGAAGACAATAAGAGGAAGTGAAAAGAGTGGTAAGGTACCTCAATGGGTTAAGGAAATGGATTCAAGATAAGATAAAAATTATGGTCCCTAACAATATGCATAAGTGCTTTCAATTAACCTTAAGGGAAAAAGAGAAGGCTAGGAGAAGACGTGACTCACAACAAAGAGGCAGAGGTAATAGAGGATTTAGAGGTAGGGGCAACTTTTCTAGAGGACAAGGACCAAGTAGGTCTAAATAAACTCAAAAAAATGACAAAAATGGAGGTAATCATAATAAAGTCATATTTCCGAGAGGGGGATTTAGAGGAAGAGGACCACCTAGAGGTAGATTTTAGTCCCAAAGCATAATCAATTCAATTTTTAGTGGTAGGTGCTATAATTGTAATCAAGTGGGTCACACTATGGTCAAATAAATTGAAAGGGGTTCACCATAAATTATGGGAGAGAGGAGAACTAAATTAGTGCATGAAGAAGACACCCAAAGTGACACTTCACCAATTTGTAAGGAAAGGCTAGAATTGGATGGAGCAAACCTCATTTTGAGAAGGACATTGTTGAAGTTGCCTAATGTTGTAGAACCACCTCAAAGAAAGAGTTTTTCTAAGAACACTTATAGGTCACATGGGAACATATGTAGGGTAATAGTAGACTCTTGTTCCATAGAGAAAATAGTGTCAATTGATATGGTGGGAAAACTAAAGCTTAGGAGGATACCTCACACGACACCATACAATGTGTCAGGGTTATTTAAGGGACAAAATTTAGTGGTGGATGAACAAACCTTCGTGGAGTTTGAAATAGGGGAATATAAAGACAAGATACTTTGTGATATAATGTGAATGGATGATTTCCACCTCTTATTAGGATGTCCATGGAAATTCATGATGGAGAAAGGAGCAGAGCCATTATGTAATTACCAAGCAGGGCAAAAAATATAAGATGGATCCTTTGGCAAAACCTAGTGAAGAGAAGCATGTAGCATATAGTGTGGTTATCTTCAGTGGAAAAGAGTTTCATAAGGTAATGAAGAAGGAGAAAGGAGTCTATTGTGTAGTGATAGTGAAGACTAGAGAGGAAATTAAGGGGAAGGTCAAGATGCCTCAAGAAGTACAACAAATTTTGGAGAAGTATCATGAAGTAGTTGATAATGGACTACCTAATTCCTTACCATCTATGAGGGATGTGATTAATTAAATAGATCTCATATCAGTAGCTAGTTTACCTAAAAAGGCAACCTATAAAGTGACTCCAAGTCAGAATTTTGAAATTGCAAAATAAATACAAGTTTTGTTGGAGAAAGGCCTTATAAGGAAAATCTTGAGCCCTTGTGTTGTATCAACTATCCTTGAACCTAAGAAAGATTAAAAATAGAGAATGTGTACTGACTCTATAGTTATCAAATAGATCACCATCAGGATATAGATTCCCTATGCCCTAGATGAGGATTTGTTGGATACTTTGGGAGGATCTTGCTACTTCTCTAAGGTGGATTTGAAATCAGGTTATCATCAAATTAGAGTTAGGCCTATTGGTGAATGGAAGACAACCTTCAAGAAAAATGAAGGGCTATATAAGTGGCTTGTGATGCCTTTTGGCTTGACAAATGTTCCTAGGACATTCATGAGACTCGTGAATGAAGTGCTAATTGATTTTATAGTTAAATTTTTAATTTTTTATCTTGATGACATTTTGATCTTTAACAGGTCCAAGGAGGAGTACATGAAGCACTTGGAGATAATCTTGAGGAGGGTTACATCAAGAGAAGTTGATGATCAACCAAGAAAAATGTGATTTTTTGAAAAATAAACTAGTCTATCTTGGGTTTGTTATTTCTAATTGATGTATTAGGGTGGATCTTGAAAAGGTCAAGACTATACTAGAATGGACACCACCTAGATCTATAGGGGATATGAGTAGCTTTCATGGACTAGCTTCTTATTATATGAAGTTTTAGAGGAATTTTAGCCATGTGTGTGCACCTATCCTAAATAGAACCAAAGGACGGATTAAATTTCAACTCAAGTGGATAGAGGCAATAGGTAAGAGTTATGACATGTTTAAGAAGAAGATAGTAGAGCTATCTACCCTTAGGTACCCTAATTTCAATCACTTTTTGGTGGTGGAGTGTGATGCTAGCAAATTATCTATTGAGGTAGTGTTGAGTCAAGAAGGACACCCTATGGAATTCTTCTTAGAGAAGTTAAATGAAGGAAAATAAAGTATTCTACTTGTGAACTAGAATTATATGCAATGGTCCAAGTACTTAAAAATTGGAGGCATTACTTCATACCCAAGGCATTTATAGTGTATACAAACAACCATGCTCTCAGTTTCCTGGATGAACAAGAAAAGCTAAACTAAAGACACCTAAAATGGGTATAGTACCTACAAACCTACACCTTTTTCATCAAACACATGAAAGGGGTTAGTAAAAAAGTTTTAGATGCACTAAGTAGAAGAGTTCTAGCCATTTAGGAGATATAGTTACAAAGTATGGGGATGACTAATCTTAAAGATCTCTATAAGGAGGACAAAGACTTCAAAGAGGCATGTGAGAAGTTCATGCATGCCTTTAAGGTAAAATTTATTGATTATATGTTGTAGGAAGGACTACTATTAAAAGGACACTTTTTATGTATACTCTAATGCTCCATGAGGGAGAATATAATTAAGGAGAAACATCGAGGTAGTTTGGGAGGCCACTTTGGAGTGGATAAGACACTTGAGAAGGTAAATAAACACTACTATTAGCCTAAGTTGTAGAGAGATGTAACAAAGGGAGTGATGAGATAACTAGGTCCAAAGACACACCCAACTCTTCCAAACCACCTACGAGAGTGAACACAGTGAAAAAATAAATCAAATAACAAAAAAAATAGGGGATAAAGGAATAAATATTTTCATATATTCATCAAAATAAAAGATACATGCCCAAATATATAGCCTTCTAGGTTACAACCACATTACAATTTAGATTTAGTCCACAATGGAGAAAATTTGCAATTCATCCTTTCTTCTACTCTTCCTAAGCTACTTCCATGCCCTAAGACTCTACCCAAAACCTTATTAAATGCATGCATAACCAAAATTTAGCCTATTACAAATAACAACCAAAATAAACCCTTGTGTTAGATACTAAAAAAGCCACAAGTTGGCTCTTAACAAATACCTATCACAATATTAAATGTAAAGGTCAGGTCCAATGAGAACTACACATAGACAACTTGGCAAAAAAAGGACTAAAAAAAATTTTGCAACTTGGAAAAATTGGAAACCAAAAGATCTCAGCAACCAAAGAGAGCTCAACAATGCAAGACATTGCAACTTGGAAACAACTAAGAAACTCAAAAAACATGCAGGCTAGCAGAACAATCCAAGATTCTCCTACATCAAACAACCATGGTTGAAAGAAATGTTTCTCCTGAATCATTGAGATGTCACAACTCAAGTTGAGTCCAGTTCATATTGGGACATCCATGTCACATCTTTAACTGGTATTCTTCCACTTTTCCAAATATTCATAGTAGTATATTCCTCTTGTGCTCTTACCAACCTTCTGATCTAATATTTGTTCAACCTCTTCAACCTTCTTCTTAGGATAATTATTTGATACAAGAACTTCATCCTCCAACTCATGATATTAATACAAATCACCAACATTGAATATAGGAGATATATCCATGTCATCTAGTAACTCAACTTCATAAGCATTACAACTATCAAACTTATTCAAGATCTTACAAGGTCCAAACTTCTTCACCTTCAGCTTGCTATTTGTTTTAATAGGAAATATTCCTTTCTTGGAATGAAAAATCACCTCATCACCAACTTCAAAAACATGAAGTCTTCTATATTTATCAACATTCTCCTTATAATTCATATTACTTTGTTCCAAGCTTGATTTTACTTCCTCATGCAAAGACTTCATAAAATTAGTAAGCTCTTCTCCTACATCACTTCTCTTCTCTTTACTAGTAGCATCTCTCTAATCTGATATCCCTTTAGGCTATATTCTAGTGATAATTTCAAAACCTATTTTCCCTATACTCCTATTCACAAAATTGTTATATGCAAACTCATATTGTGGTAATACCATCTCCCAATTATGTGGTTTGTCTCCAACTAAACATCTCAATAAATTTCCCAAAATTCTATTCACAACCTCTATCTATCCATTTGTATGTGAATGGAAATTAGAACTAAACTTCAACTAGGTATCCATCCCAAAAGTAACCAACAAACTTACTGTCTCTATTAGAAATAATACTTCTTGGTAATCCATGCAATCTAACAATCTCTTTGAAGAAAACCTCAGTAATATGCTTGGCATCTGATGTCTTCTTACAAGGTATGAAATGGGCCATCTTAGAAAATATATCTATAACAAAAATAATAGAATCACACCCCTTTACTATCCTAAGAAATCCAAGATTAAAATCCATACTAATGTCACTCCTAATTTTCTTAGGAAAAAAAATAGGTGTATACAAAATAGTATTCTGAATTACCCCTTTTGCAATTTGATAAACTCCACAACTCTTTACAAACTTTTGAGGCCAATAATACTTTTCCTTCAAGAAACTCAGTGTCTTATCAATTCCAAAATCTCCATCCAATCCACCACTATGTTTTTCTTTAATTAAATTCAACCTCATAGAACTAAAGGAATACACAACTAAATACCCTTAAACAACATACCTTCTTGAATAAAATATTCATCAAACTTGGTTGTTCTATCAAACTAGGTGACTTGCACTCTCTCCACATCTCATAAAAATTAGGATCAATATCATATAAATCCTTCATCTCAATCAACAAAGAATATCTTCTACTCAATACGTCAACATTTTGGTTAGTGCTACCACTCTTATGCTTAATCACAAATGTGAAACTCAAAAAATACTCAACCCACTTCATATGTTTCTAATTCAACTTATGTTGAATCCCTAAGTACTATAAAGCTTTATGATTAGTATAAAACACAAAATCCTTAGGAATCAAATAATGTCATAAAACTATTGATCATACATTGAATACTTCCTTTTACCATCATTCAACTTCTCACTAAAGAAAGCAACAAGTTAAGAAAGCAATAGGTTTATCTTCATGACTCATTACATTTCCTATTGCACTACCACTTGCATGACATTTAACTTGAAATACCTTATTGGAATCAAGAAAATTTAATATAGGTAACTCAACATCTATTTGTTTCAAAGTCTAAGACTGTTATCAGCTCCATGTGCCCACTTGAATTCCTTTTTGTCTCCTCACATTTTCTTAGTCATAGCATTACACACATAACTGAAATTTCATATAAACTTCATATAAAAACTAGCCAAACCATGAAATGATCTTACCTCACCCACATTCTTAGGTGTAGGCCATTCTAAAATCAATTTAAGCTTTTCAAGGTCCATCTTCAAACCATCATCTAAAATCACAAATCCTAAATACGTAATGTCTTTTTGAATAAAAGAACATTTCTTCATATTAATTATCAACTTCTTCTCTTTCAATCTCTGTAATACTTGTCTAACATAATCAAGATGTTATTTCTTAGTCTTACTAAATACCAGAATATCATCCAAATAGACAATCACAAAATTACCCAAGAATCTCTTTAGAATTTCATTCATCAACCTTATGAAAGTACTAAGTGCATTAGTCAAACCAAAAGGCATTACCAACTATTCATACAAACCATCTTCTATTTTGAAAGTAGTCTTTCATTCATCACCTTTTCTAATTATGATATCATGATAGCCTCTCTTCAAATCAATCTTAGTAAGATACTTTTCTCCACTCAGAAAATCCATTACATTATCCATCCTTGACATAGGAAACCTGTATTTCACTATGATATTATTAATAGCTCTAGAATTAGTACACATTATCTATTCTCCATTCTTATTAGGTGCTAATAAAATAGGTACTGCACATGGACTCAAAATTTCTCTAATTAAATCTTTCTGCAACAACTCATGCACATACGTGTTAAGTTCTTCATTTTTAGTAGGTGTCGATCTATATGGTTCTTTATTCAGCAAACTATCTCCAAGAATCAGATCCATGCAATGAATTATACTTCTCATTGGAGGTAAACCATTAGGTGTATCCTTTTCAATAATATTTGTATATTCATTCAATAACTCTATAATTTTCACTAGCACTTAGTCAATAATACTAGTTTCTGCTATCACTTGGTTACCACTATCTTCTATCACTTAGTCACTACTGACTCAATTAACACTATTTTTCTAGTACTTAGTTGCTATTGGCACAACTCAGTCTTCTAGGAATTATGTACAAAAATATTTGATTCTTCTTCATCTCCTTTTCAAATTGCTTTCTATTAACCATGCAAATTTTCATAGTAGTACAATTAAGCTCATCTAGACTTTCAATCGAAGGTAGCAATATTTTATTTTTCCCATTCATCCAAATATTATATTTATTCAATCTTCCATCATGTATAGAATATCTATCATATTTCCAAGATCTACAAAACAAAATTTGACAACAATCCATTGGCATAATATGACACAAAACTTCATCAAAATAATGTTCAATCTTGAACTTCACAATACATTGTTCACTTACCAATATCTTATCCTCATCTTTGATCCATGAAACATGAGAAGGTTTAGGATGCTCCAACCTTTGAAACTACAACTTTGTAACCAATTCTTCTGATGCCAAATTTTTAGAACTTCCACTATCAATGATCACCTTGCAATATTTTTCAACTATCTTACATTTGGTCTTGGCAAGACTTCTCCTTAGGACATGTTCCTCTTCACTTCCCTTAGTTTTTCTCTACGTTTAGGTCCACTTGGTGAACCCTCAGTGTCTCCTTGAACCACAATATTACTCTTACTTTTCCCACTTTTAGAGGATCTACACTCAAAAGATCTATGCCCTTCTTTACCACATCTAAAACAATTACCACAAAATGCACCTCTAGAATAAGAATTACATCTTCCTCAGTAAGAATCACCACCTTTCCACTTAGTCTTTCATTTATCATCAGTCTTCCATTCATATTTTCCTTTATCTTGCATAGAATTGTTAGATCTGCTACCTTCTCCAAAACAGATACCTTTTCCTCTCTGGAATATACCACCTCTACCACTTTGTCTTTTTTCATGCTTCTTTGTCAAGATATCCCCAACTATCAAGGCATATTGATCTGCATCCTCCACACTTTCCAATTTCACAAAACTTATCTCATATTGAATCCTAGATCTCAATCTATTTATGTACCCATAAATTTTCTCAACATAATCATCCCCATGTCCAGATCTGATGTCTAATCTATAGATTTTCTCAGTATACTTCTTCATAATCATGTCTCTTTGTCTCAAATTTACATCTTTCTCAACAAGCTAACATGGTAATCAGTAGGAAGGAAATTTTTCTTTAATTTTTTCACCGTCTTTAGCCAAAACCTGATATTTTCCTTTCCTCTCATTTTTCTATCAGTTTGCAAATGCTCCTACCAAAGTGAGGCATGTCCTTTCAACCTAGTAACTACAATCTTCACCATCCTATTATTAGTAGTGTAATCATAGTCAAAGAACTCCATTTTAGAGATCCAATCCAACACAACATTGGTATCCAACTTTCCATCAAAAGAACCAAATTTTATAGTAGGACTTGAATTTTCCCTAGACAATACTCTCAATAACCTTGCCTCATCTTGATCTTCTTTAGGTTCCAGATTAGGGTTTGGTGTTTCTCCTTCATCATCACGTACATCATCAAGATGTGCTCTTCTCCTATGGGCTATCTCCACAACATCTAATCTACTTACAATCTATCTCAATGTATACAACAAAGTATTGCTAGCATTTCCTCTACATTGAACCATCTTTACAATCAGGTTCCTACAAAATCATAACCCTCTACACATTATAGGTCAAATCTATAGTGTTAAGATTAAACCATGGATAGAAATAACAATTACATGCAAATATAACCAATATTAGAAAATAATAGATCACATAGAAAAGAACAAAAGGCACCAAGATTTAGCATGGTTCACCTAACCCCTAGGCTACATCCACCAAACAAAAAGTCTGATATTATTATGATCTGGTGATTACAATCTGGTTACAATCTATAATCCCTTATAGCTCAATACTGCCACACGAACCAATTTTTGCATCACAACTATGAAACAATCCCTAACCCTAAGCCTTTTTATACAAGTATTAAACTACTTTATGGTTATAATTAATAATTACAGGTCAACCCAAAATCTTGATAAAATAGAGCCCAATTCTTTTTTTGGGGGCAATGCCCCAAGCCCCAAAGAATTTATGAGGTATGTATAGTACTTACCTGATCAATCACCATGAACTAACAATCTCCCACTTGGGGACTTAGCAATACCACTACCACATGGGCTCCCACTGGATCAGACCACCCTGGACTATGTTGTGCATTGATTGTTATTCAGTCTAGAAGACTAACCAAAGCTGAAGAAAAATTCATCTTCTCTGTTGTCACTACCTTAGTAAACATATCTACTAGATTTTCATTATTATATATCTTGTCTAGATTTAACTATCCATCCTCCAAAACTGATCAAATGAAATGGTATCACAACTATATGTGTTTTGTTTTTTAATGTAGAATTGAATTCTTCACAAGATAAATGGCACTCTAACTATTTGTAAACAAATAATTATCTTTCTAAGGGTGTCCCAATTCTTCTAAGAAGAACTAAAGCCATATCATATCCTTGGCTACCTCTATAGCAAAAACATACTCTGTCTCTGTAGTGGATAAAGCACTAAGCTTTTGTAACCTAGAAATCTAGCTCATGGCTACCCCACCAATAGTAAAGATAGCACCTATAGTTCTCCACCTGATATCAACATCCCCTACCAAATCTAAGTCAACATAGCCCTATAAATCAATAGTAGAGCCTTGAAAGTGTAAACACATATTGGATTTCCTCTCAAATATTAGAGAATCCATTTGACTACATTCCAATGCTCGATTCTTGGATGACTCATATACCTACTAACAACTCCCATTGCATATGCAATATTTGGCCTAGTACATACCATATCATGCATCAAGCTTCTTATAGCTGAAGCATAGGGTACCTTGGACATCTTATCCTCTTCTTCTTGTGTCTTGGGATACATCTCCTTAGTCAACTTTAAATGACTAGGTAAAGGTGTGTTGATAGCTTTAGCATTCTTTATAGAGAAACGTTGCAACACCTTCTCAACATAATCAACCTGAGATACTATCAATTTCTTATTCTTCCTATCTTTACAAATCTTCATACCAAGGATTTTTTTTGTTTCCCCCAAATCCTTCATAGAAATGCATGTGCTAACTGGCATTTCAACCCCTTAATGTGATCCATGTTAGACCCAACTACAAGCATATCATCAACATATAAACATAAAATAATGTAGTTGTCATCATCCAACCTCTGAAAATAAACACAATGATCTGAATGACACTTACAATATCCATGCTCATGCATAAAACTATCAAATTTTAGATACCATTACCGAGGTGCTTGATTCAAGCCATATAAACTTTTCTTCAATTTTCACACTAAGTTCTCCTTACCTTTGACCTCAAATCCTCGTGGTTGAGCCATATATATCTCTTTATCCAAATCACCATGAAGGAAGGTTGTTTTAACATCAAGCTAATCAAAATGTAAATCTTTAGTAGCCACAATACTTAAAAAAATATGGATAGAAGTCATTTTAACAATAGGAGAAAATATCTCATCAAAATCAATACCTTTTTTCTGTGCAAATCCTTTTACAACTAACCTGGCTTTAAATTTTTTTGTACCTCCTTCCTCTTCTTTCAACTTGTAAACCCACTTATTATGTAAAGTGCTTTTACCTACAAGCAACTTGCATTAATCCCATATCTTATTCTTTAGTAAAGAGTCCATTTCATCTTTTATTGCAGGCTCTCATTGAATCTTAGTATCCACTTGCATAGCTTCATCATAACATTCAAGTTCACCAACATTAGTAAGTAAAATTGAATACAAAGATGGAGAGAATTTTTTTGGAGGTCTAATTTTCCCTGTTGACCATCTAACATTCACCAGTGTATGTGGTATTTTTTCTTATGATTGTTGCACATCATGAGGAATGGTTGGAACATTATCTTTTGGAGTATCATCCAGGACTACATAATCATCTTCTTTCTTCTCATGTTACTATAATAGATCTTTGTACAACACTTTCTCATTGAATATGACATCCCTGCTTCTTACAATTTTATGATTTTCAAAATTCCAAAGCCTATAGCCAAATTCATTAATGTCATATCCAACAAATACACATTTCTTTCACTTAGCTTCTACCTTGGTTCTATTTTTAGAATCTATGTGAGCATATGCTTCACAACTGAAGGTCTTGAGAAAATAATAACTCACCTTCTTACTAGTCCATGCTTCCTCTAGAATACCACAACCCAAAGGAGTAGAGGGATCTCTATTAATTAAATATATAGTATTATTTATAGCCTCTACCCACATTTATAAGGGCAACCCAACATGTAACCTCATGCTCCTTGCATACCCCATTATAGTCTTGTTCATGCGTTCAGCCACTCCATTTTCCTGTGGAGTCCTTGGAAAAATTTTCTATCTATGAATACCTTTAGTGGAGCAATAATCTTCAAATTCATGACTAAAATACTCACCATCATTATCAAATCAGAGACATTTTAATTTCTCACTAGTCTCATTTTCAACCAAGCATTTCAATTTCTTAAAAGTTTGAAATACATCAGATTTTTGTCTAAGGAAATAAACCTATACTTTTCTAGTTGTGTCATCAATAAATGTAACATAATAATGAGAGCCACCAAGGAAAGATACTTGAGCCGATCCCCATGCATCGGTATGCATAAGCTCTAATTTCTCCTTTTTGTTTTCCTTCCTAATCTTCACAAAACTCACTCTCTTTTATTTTCCATTCACACAACTTTTCATAGAAATCCATATTAACACATTTCAGACCTAGTAAAACTTTCTTTGAATGAAGTACTTTCATACTTTTCTCACTCATGTGCCCAAGCCTGTTGTGCTACATTGCTATATCAAAATTTATAGTTTCTATTTGTTCTCCTTGCTCAACTACAACAACTATTCCTAAAAATTCATTTTTCTCTAAAACAATTAAAGTAGAAGGAACAATATGACATGTACAAAGATATAAGGTGTCTACTTTCACACATTTTACTACTACAAGAGAACCTTTTGAAACCTTCCAATTTTTATCATTAAAAGTAACTACACAACCCTCATCATTGAGTTGCCCTACTAAAATTAAATTCCTACTCAGGCTTGGAACATGTCTTACCTTATGTAGTAGCCAATGATTCCCATTCTACAACTTAATCTTAATTTTTCCCTTTCCAAAAATTTGACAAGGTTCATTATCCCCTGAATAAACATGCCCAAAATCCCCTTGGACATAATCAATGAATTAACCTCTATGAGGTGTAGCATGAAAAGAAGCACCAGAATCTAAAACCCATGAATCGTCAACACTTTCTAAAGACAAAAGAAAAGTGTCCTCTTTGGATTTGTTACTTACCACATTTTCCTCCTCTCTATCTAGTTTATCTCCTTCATTTTTATTTTTATTCCAACAATCTTTCTTTTTGTGCCCTAGTTTCCCACTGTAGTAGTAGTCATTCGGTCCTCTTGATTGAGACCTCCTCCTATTTGAATTTCCTCTTGATTTCCCATGATTTTTAGAGTTACTTCCTCTCTCAATTGTTCTGCCCTTGCTTTGTGCATTCAAAGCACTTCTTGATGTAGATCCACTTGAGGTTTTCCTAAAAGTTTTTTCACTCAAAATAACACTGATCACATCATCATATTTTAGGGTACTAGATCCAAGAATAGAATTAATCACAACCATTACCAAGCCATTCCACCTTTCAGGCAAAGAACACAAAATCAAGAGAGCCTTAATTTCTTCATCAGAATTGATACCCATAGAAGATATTTGACTATTAATAGTATTAAACTCATTTAAATGATCTACAATAGATCCACCTTTTGTCATTTTTATATTAAATAAACGTTCCATGAGAAATACCTTGTTTGAAGGGGAGGGCTTTTCATACAGTTTCTCTAGGGTTTGCATAAGTTCTTCAGTTGTCTTCACTTTTGTAATATTAAATGTCACTAATGGTGCCATTCATAATTGAATTCTTCCAAGTACCTTTTTGTCCAAAATATCCCATTCATCATTTGACATAGATCCAGGATTCTTGGCTTTGCCTTCCAATGACTTCCATAAATCCTTCTGATAATGATAGTCTTCCATTTGCATCTTCCATAACTAGAAGTTTTGCCCATTAAACCTATCAACTTTCAACTCACCCTCGTCTGTCATTGCTCCCACTCAACTGTGAGACTTTCCTATAGAGGATAAATGAAAAACAACCTCGCTCTGATACCACTTGTTAAGATTAAACCATGGATAGAAATAACAATTACATGTAAATATAACCAATATCATAAAATAGTAGATCACATAGAAAAGAACACAAGACACCAAGATTTAACATGGTTCACCCAATCCCTGAGCTATGTCCATCCATTAGTAAGTTCTATATTATTATGATCTAGTGATTACAACCTAGTTACAATCTGTAATCCCTTATAACTCAATAACCCTGCAACTAATTTTCAAATCACAACTATGAAACAATCCCTATCCCTAAGCCCGTTTATACAAGTATTACACTGGTTTAGGGTTATAATTAATAATTACATGTCGGCCCAAAATTTTGATAAAATAGAGTCCAATTTTTTTTGGGGCGATGCCCCAAACCCCAAAGAATTTATGAAGTATGTAGAATACTTCCCTGATCTATCACCACAAACTAACATGTAGATCTGCAACCCAACAACCAAAATTCACTTAGGGTTCTACATGATCCAATCTCCACAAGGATGAACCTCAAGCTCTAGTACCACCTAATGTAGGGAGAGATGAGATAACTAGTGCCAAAGGCACACCCAACTAATCCAAACCACCTACAAGAGTAAACATAACATAAAACAAACACCAAATAACAATAAACACATGAGATAGAGGAATAAAATCTTTCATAGATTCATAAAAATAATAGATACATGCCCAACAATAAGGCCTTCTTGGTTAGACTACATTTTAATTTAGATTTGATCCAAAATGGTCAAGCTTCACAATCTAGCTTTTCTTCTACTCTTTCTACGCTACTTCTATGCCCTAAGACTCTACACAAAACCTTATTAAATACATGTATGGCCAAAAGTTGGCCTATTATGAATAACAACCAAAATAAATCCTTACACTAAAGTTCAAACAAGCCATAAGTCAGCTCTCAAAAAATACCTATTACAAAATTAAATGCAAAGGTTAGCTCCAACAAGAACCACACAAACAACTCAAAAAATGAAGGACCAAACAAAATGCCACAACTCGAAAAACTTGGAAACCAAAGGAACTTAGTAACCAAAGAAACTTAGAAATTCAAGACACTACAACTCAACAACAACTAAAAAATTTGACAAACATGTAGGATAACACTACAACCTAGGATGCTCTTGCATCAAGATGTGAGTAAATTTTTGCAAAACTATAAAGTATGTCTAAGAGCCAAGGGACATAGTAGTAATGTTCATTTATATCAGCTCCTATCCATATGACAAAGACCTTGGGAGTGCCTAAGCATGGATTTTGTTTTAGGACTTCCTAGTACATCAAGAGGACATGCCAATATATTTGTAGTGGTCGATGGGTTCAACAAGATGACACACTTTATTCCTTGCAAGAAAAGAAATGATGCTTCCCACATGATAGGACTTTTCTTTAGGGACATAGTAAGACTTTTTAGATTACCACTCAATATTGTGAGTGATAGGGACAACAAGTTTGTAAACCACTTTTGGAAAACTCTTTGGAAGATGTTAGGGACAAACATGTCTTTCTCTTCAGCTTATCATCCTCAATTAGATGACCAAATAGAGTTGGTAAATACGTCCCTAGGTAATCTATTAAGTTTCTTAACCAAGCAACATGGATAGTCATGGGATCACATCATAGGACAGGCATAGTATGCTTACAATGACTCCATTAATAGGAGCACTAACAAGAGTCCATTTGAGATAGTTTATGGGGCAACTCCAAGGGGGGTAATGGAATTGAGAGATCTCAACTTGAAGGATAAAAGGAGTGCTCAAGGAGAATCCTTTGCAAAGTAGATGAAATAACTTCATGAATAGGTTAGAATGATCTTGCGACATTAAATGAAGAAGTACAACACTGGAGCAAAAAAAGCAAGGAGGGATTTGTAATTTAACGTGGGAGACTTGGTACTTTCTTATCTTAGGAAGGAGATATTACCAAAGGGGAATAAAACTAAAATACTGATGAAAAATATAGGACCTTTAAGGATCTTGCATAAGTTTGGGAGCAATGCCTATGAAGCAAAACTTCCTGCTGATTTGGGTATCTCACCCATTTTCAATTTGTGTGACATGTTTCCATACAAGGGGTTTCCTACTAATTTTGGTTATCACACCTTTGTAAACTTGGATGAGGCTGAATGGATCAAAGATTGACCAACTTCCCAACCTTTACAATTAGACAACGTAATGCACTCCAAGGTTATTAAGAAGACTAGGAAGGGCACCTAAAAGACATATTTTTTGAAATAGAGGGGATTACCAGATGTTGAAGCCACTTGGATGAATGAAGAATATATTTTGAAGCATGGGGTCATCATTGAAGACCTCATAACTCAAGGGACTTGAGTTATTTCTCCCAAGGGAGTATGGTGCAAAACACCTCCCTTTTTTATTTTAGGAGTTGTTAGGATGTTAGTTAAGAGTTTGTGTTTATTTAATAAGTTCCAATGGTCCCTTGAATCAAACATGTCCCAATGTGTTTGTAAAAGAGAAAAAAATTGCTCATAAGGATCTAGAGTTGCCAAAAGTTTCTCAATGGGTAAAAGTTTCTAGGGATGAGAAATTGAGGAAATTGGTTAGTTATTAGGTCCTAGGAATCCTAACTAGGGTCATAGAGTAGGCTTAGAGACACCCATTTGATAAAAATTTGAAAAGAGAAAAAAATGCTCAAAAGTTGTAAAGTTGTTAAAAATTTTCTTAAGCAACTTTTTAAATTTTTGCAAAAAGTTGTAAATGAAGGTTTTGGAAGTTGTAACCACCCATTCTTGGCTATTTGAGCATGGCAAGCATATTTTGGAAGGTTAAAGTGATTTCCTATCATATTCCACATGTGTGAGAAAACTGTATAGATTGTTATTATATTTTTTCATTACTTTTGTTGAGCTTTAATGCCATAGTATGACTGTGCATGAATTGGGATAGATTATCTAACTTTAGGCATTTGTAGTTGTAAGATATAAAAATCATGGAAAAATAGGGTTTAGAATAATCCACATGAAAGAGACCCTAAGCCCATATTTTATATATACATATAAATTGTAAGGGGATAGAATGTAAATCTAGAAATGATAATATTGAAATGAAGAAATGAAAGTACTTACCTCTCTAAAATAACCTACTAAAAACCTTATCAAATAGTCTCAGAAACTATTGATTTTCATCAACTTAATTTGAAACTGTAAGATCTACAAAACCCAAAAACCTTTTTCTTTTCTAGGCTAGGTCAACATTGACCCAAAATGACAATACAAGGCATGAGAATCCACAAAGGATATGTCCTAGCCCCTAGCAAACAACCAAACAATGAAAATAATACAACAAAGAAACAAAAAGATAATATTTGGTGCCAATTCATAACTCTTTATTCATAAATAACTAATTACATGAAATATGTCTAGTTGTAAGGCCTTTTAGGCTAGGGCCAAATAAAAAAAATAATTAAAATACCATTTCTACAAGATCCCATAAGATCCAATTACAACACACCAATTCTATCTAGTCAAGATCTACAACTAGATAAGAACACCAAGAAAAATTTCACACTTGTACCCTTAGGCCCACCAAGCAATCCTCTAGTTTTCAAGCTAAAACCCTAGCTCTTGAAAATTTACATATACTACTCATCCCCTTCTCTAAGCTAGATGAGTAATTCACAAAGACTCTACAAGACCCCTTACTTATACCCAACTAAGCCAAAAGTCAGCCCAACTCATTATAAACTAAATTTAATCCCTTACATTAAATATAGGCTAAGCCACAAGATAGATACAATGCTAAATTAAATACCCATACATAAATTAAATGCCAAAATTCAGCTCATAGATAGCTTTGCACCAATATAAACTGAGACCAATTCAAATGTTAGAAAAACCAAGCTAAACACTATTAAGTTCCCAAGAATTATCAAGTTCTAGAAACCATGCTGAGTTCTAGAGACCATGTTGAGTTCTAAAGACCATGCCAAGTTCTAGAGACCATGTTGAGTTCCAGAGACCATACCGAGTACCAATATACACTGAACTCCACAAATTTAAGCCAAAATCCCTCCAAACATGAATGATTACAAGCAATACCAGGATGCTCTTGCATTAGACACCCCAGGTTTGAAAATACATTCTCAGTAGCTAGAAGAACATCTTATGGGATTCAGTACAAAAACCCCAAACTAGTTATTCACATACATATCCTCCAAGTCTTCAACTTGTACAATCTTTCCTTTTTCTTCTTCTACTTTTTCACATCCATCCTTGATATGCTACAAGTATACTTTCCATGTTGATCTTCAACCTTCTTAGAATTTTCCAACTCAAATCAGCTGCTAATACTCAAGTTCCTTCTATTGAGTTCTTCATTTTGTATGGAAAACTTCCTGCCACCTTTCTCAATAGTAAACACATTCTTGATACAATCATGTAAAACCCTACAATCATACTACCAAGGTCTACCAAGTAACACATGAAAACTATTCATGTCCACAATATCACAAAATACTTGATCCTTATACTTCCCAGTCTAGAAATTAGCAAGGAATTACTCGCTCACTTCTAAAGCATGCTCACCTTGCTACTAGCCAATCCTATAAGGATAAGGATATTTCACTCTCTTCAAACCAAGTTTCTAAACCATCTCCTCAACAAAAAGGTTATCCATACTACCACCATCCACAATTATCTTGTAGATTTTACTAGCAAACTTACAAAAAGTCCTAGAAAAACTAGTCCTCTAACAAGAATCTAGTATCCTTTGATCAACCAATACTCATCGATCTAGTAGACTCTGTCCTTGCTTAGGCTGATAGTCTTGAATTGAAATCTCACTCATGATAGAAGTTGTCCTACCAATTAAACATTCAAAGGATCTATGCCCTTCTTTACCACATTTGAAATAATTACCTCTAAACACACCTCCACCTATTGTCCTTTTCTAATTAAATTTTTTTGGTTCACCTTCTGCACTTAGTTTAGCTTGTGCTGAGCTATCCTACTTCTCCTTCCCTCTAACATTACCTTGACTTTTCCTTTTCAAATTATCTTCTTTCTTCAAAGCATACTAATAAGAATCCTCAATTAAAAAAATATTCAGTATACCAACCTCATCCTAAATATTGTATCTCAAACCATTAATATACCAAGCTACCCTTTCCTTTGACAATTTTGTATGACCAAGCCAAATAATCAACTTGTAGAACTCCTCAATATAATCCTTTGTAGAAATATCTTTCTATTTTAGATTTTGTAACCTCTTAAACAAGTCAAGTTCATAATCAGGAGGAATGAACTTAGCCTTCAACTTAGTCACTATCAATCTCCATCTAGTAATCTTCATTTCACCTTCTTATTCTCTATCTATTCATAATTTCTTCCACCAAAGAGCAACATGTCCTTTCAACTTAGTTTGTGCCAACCTCATTTTGAGTGGATCCTCAATATTCTCAACCTTAAACTAGTCTTCCAACTCACCAATCTAGTCAATTAGGTCTTCAAGAGTCAAAGCATCTGAGAAATTAGTAATTTTAAGAACTTTCCTTAGGGAAAAATTCACCCAAGATCAAAGAACTCAAGTACAAGCGCAACAACAGACTAGAAAGAGTATGATCAAAATATCGATATATATTCAATTCAATGTCAAAGTACACTAGGAGTGCTTGTATATAAAGGCCTCTAGAATGCTTCTAGAATACATAGGAATCAACAACCTGATAAGCCATGCAACTAGGCACATGTCCCCTAGATATGGGTTATCCTCCATTAAGCACATGAGTAAGTGTAATGATGAGAGGATAAGCCTACAAAGGTGTAGCACACAAAATAATGTTGTAGACATGATGTGCTAAATTAGGAGTGCGAATAACTATGTTGTCTACATGAAAACTCAGTTAATTATGCAAACTCCAGTGTTGTAGACACCATGTGCTAAACTAGAGTTACTTCTGTGTTGTCAATATGATAACTCATAAAAGTAAAAAAAATCCTAAGTGTCTCACCAAATAAATAGTAAAATAATGCAATATAATAAAATAATGTATAAAATTAAGTAAACTTAAGTAAAGTGTAAATAGTAAATACTTATTTACACCAACACCCCCCTTTGAGTGTAACTTAGTGGAATGCACTTAATCTCACAAAAAGTAGGATGAAATGCATAATGGGTCTTGGCTTCTAGGTCATGTTAGGTACCCATGAACATAATGAAATGTAATCTCTCATACAACAAAGAAAGAGGGAAAACCTCATGGGAAAAACCCTCCCCCAAAAAGAGAGATGAAAAGACAAGACCCCCCCATTATGACATGCATCAAGTATATACAAAAGTGAAGGATGAGAAGAACACAATCCCAAAAGAGGAAAAGGTCCCCCCGACAAAAGAGAAGAAGAAGAGAGACAAGGTATTACACCTCCCCCTAATGAAGAATGTTGATCAATGAAAGCTGCTCCAAGGTAGAAGCTGGACCATGAGAGCTGAATAATGTTCCTCCCCTTTGGAAGAAACAATGGCAAAGGTACAAGTGAGATGCTCCCCCTATGTGTAGAAATAATCCCAATGATCAATGATGTCTCAAAAACCTGCTCAACTATCCCTATGTTGATGTTTATGGTCACCCCTTCTAAGACTGCTCAAAAGAACAAGTGCAGACCTAGCAAGGATGAATGTAGAACCTATCCCAAAGAACTCCTTGTCCTCTCAAATGATAAAGAGACCTCCTACAACTACTATACATAAGGATCCACAATCACATCAACTTGTAAAGATTTATCATATAGATAATGGACATGAGGGTCAGAGTGAGCCCTTGCAGCAACTGAAGAAGGATTTGCCTCATCAAAGAGAAGGTTTATATCATCAATAATG
Source organism: Cupressus sempervirens (assembly GCA_028749045.1). Lineage (NCBI taxonomy): Eukaryota > Viridiplantae > Streptophyta > Pinopsida > Cupressales > Cupressaceae > Cupressus > Cupressus sempervirens. The sequence goes on along the minus strand of CM053786.1, from coordinate 852,438,622 downwards.
TCCCTCAAGTTTTCTATGTATGACTCCACAAAAAAACTTGAAATGTCTTCTATGTAGTCATCCACTGTTGTTGGAGTTGGAAGACAAGGTGTACCCTGTTGTGTTGGACCTATCATTATGGCAATATATGCATATGGACTATGTTGATGATGTGACCTCTCACTACATTTGTCAATAAAACCCCACATATGTAAATATATTGAAGCACTATTACTAGTGTCACTATCAGTTTCTACAAGGTATCAAGTGCGGAGAGGATTAGACGATTAGCTTGGTGAAATTTCCTCAAAGTGTACATCCTTCTCCACAAAAATCTCATAAATCTCAAGATCCATAAGTCTGTATGCCTTAACACCATCTTCATATCTGATGAAAATACAAGACCTAGGTGGTGATGTCTTGCATCCCCTACAAGATATGTTTGCCCATGCTAGACAACCGAAGACTCTAAAGTGTTTTACAACTAGTTTTCTATTGCACCATGCCTCAAAAGGAGTCTTACCATCTAAGGCATTATGAGGAGGCCTATTAAGAATGTGAGTGGCACTGCTTATAGCTTTGACTTCTAGTGTAGGATCAAGAGACTTGGCTTGTATCATGCAACTTGCCATGAACTTAAGAGTTCTAATCCTTAGTGCTACAATATCTATCTTGTGCAAACTGAATGCTGGTGGATTTTGAAGATCAATTCCCTTAAGTTTTCTAAAGTCTTTAAGTCTTCTATCCACATATCTACTTTTATTGTCCATCTGAAGAACCTTGATGGCTTTATTTTATTGTTCAACATGACTCTTGAAGCTAGAAACTTTTGCAACACTTGATTCTTGTGATGAAGAAAGTAAACCCATGTGTAGCGTGAAAAGTCATCAATGAAAGTAATGATGTAGAAGCCTTGGCTAATTGATGTCACTGCAAAGGTCCTACTAAAACCATGGGAACCAACTAAACAATAATTGGTGCTCTTGAAGCCTTTCCTTAATCATACTTCTCCTCAAGATGCATATCCATTGAACATGATGAACATTTACCCATATAAAAGTTGATTTTTGGTAGACCTTTGACCATGTTTTTTGAGAAAAGTTGTTGAAGATAGTGGAAGGCAAGATGACCATACCGCTCATGCCATAATTTGATTTGTGAATTGGAATTAGTTAACAAGGCATGTGAAGAAGACTTAGGCACAAAGTGAGAGAATTAATAAAGCCTCTTGTCATGATTGACTTTCCCCACTGCAACCAATGAATCATCTTTGAGACTTCACACCATTACTGAATCTAGAAGGAACTCAACATTGTTGCCATCTCCAAGGTGAGTGATTTGGTAAATTGAGAGGAGATTAGAGCTAAGGTTTGGAACATGGAGAACATCTTTGAATTCCCCATTTTCCATCTCCACATGTCCTTTCAGTTAGAGTAAATAATTATTTATTAATTATTTATTCTTTTACTTAAGTTTACTTAGGTTAATGCATTTAGTTAATAGTTACAGTTGATGAGTTATTGATAACATGAGAGTTTGTTTCTATCTAAGTGATACTTATCTTCTCACCTTGATCGAGGATATTCCACCTTTTGTGGACATATTCTTAGTTGTCAACCATATCTTCTAGCACCTTCTAGCTTGTTCTAAAAGCTTCCTTGAGGCCTTTATATTTAGGCTCTCTCATTGTATTTCATAACTCATTTTTAAGGCATATTGTATAGCAATACATTTCCATTGTTTACAATTTTCTCTCTTAGTCGGTTTAGTGTTTTTCCAAGCTCCACTTCTTCCTTCTTTAGTTTCCCTTTGATAGGTTATTTGCATTAAGGTGATCTTGGTGAGTTGTGAAATTGGCTCTCATCAACTTCTACATGGTATCAAAGCCTCTCTATTGCTTCTTGTTCAAAGGAATTTTGAAGCCATGATTTGGAGACAAAAACCCTAGTTTTTTTGTGTTGTTTTCTTCTATCTAGGGGAAGAGCATTTTTCAAAGCTCTTTGGGCCTAAATAGATGCTACCATTAACTTTAGAAGGCCCGTTACAATCAGGATCCATATACAATTTGCCAATTTTGGTGACAGGAGCTCTGGAAGGAATTTTTTTTAATCCAAGCCTATTGTATGGATTGTACAAACGATATTTTCAAAAAAAATTGGTGCCACCACTGGACAGCCACCACCGCACCACTATGGAGCCATCACCATGCAACCAATGCACAACTTGTGAGCCACAATAGCTAGCCACACCATCGCGGTGACACAATAGCCAGACCACCACTAGCGGGTATCCCACTTGCCACTAGCGGCCCATGGTGCCACCAACTATGATGACAGTCGCTAACAGTGGCCACTTCTCTACAACCCATGCAATGCCACTGACCTATCAATGCCCAGTCACCTACTACAACACACTTGGTCAATTCTTCAGGTGCCACATGGCAGGGGTACCACATTGGCATCTGTCACATGGTCCTTGCCACATTACCCACCACATCAGAATCTTGCCATGTGGATGCCATGCAAGCACTGCCATGTGGCAAACCATGTGGCCCCTTTTTTTGTTGTGATGGCTGACAAGCTATCAATTTTAATCAGGTGATTTTTTGATGTCAACATGACATCACCCTGCATAAGCACCCCTGCAAGCACTCTAGTCCCTTTTTCACCTACTCATAGTTTTTTGGCTATAACTTGAGAATACAAAGGTATTCTAATCTAAAAGAAGCACCAAAAAGCTAGTTTAGAGACAAAGACATTGGTGTATTTTTAGGTTTTGATATAGTTTTGTTGCCTTTTTTTGCAGTTGAAGTCCGAAGTTTTATTTTTCACTCTGGTAAGCATATCTTTTGTGTCCCATATCTATTTTTTGAAAACATTATGTTTTTAGAAAGTTGGTTTTGTCATCTTTTCATTAATGTTGTTATTTCCTTTAGATTCTACCCCATGCTCTTTCTATCATGTTTTTGGCATTTTTTCTCTATGGTGGATATCTTGGGTTTTTTAGGTTTGAGGATCATTTTCAATGCTTGGGATCTTTTATTTTGAGCTCTACTATCTTTTGTATAAGCTTTTTCCCCTTTTTGATCATTTTTTATATCATTTTTAAGCATCTTTATGCACACACATTGAGATAAAGTGCCACTCTTGCATTTCAAGTTCATGAACATTGTTTTGAGATAGTTGTAGTTGCACTATTTTATAAAGCACTATGGGGGATAGTTGTTTGTTGCTTTTGTGCCCTATTCCTTTTTTTTCCCCATGTAGAGTTGGTGACCGTGCCTTTATAAGTGTCTGTACCTCTTCAACTCTCTCATCATTCTTAGTTTTTTCTGCAAAGGATTTTGGCCTGCCTTTTCAGTTGCCTATCATCTGACCCCATATGCATTAAGGGGGGGTTATTCTATTGTTCTAATGCTTCCTTGGTTTGATGGTTTGACAGTGTGAGCTATATATTTAGTGGTTGATCCTATATACTAGGTGATTGTAGTGGCTGGCTACTTATGCATTTCGGTGAGATTGATCACCTACCATATAGACATGCTCAGTTCATGCCTTCTTCCATGGAGGTTCTTCAGATCAACAATTTCTTTTTGTTGATAGAATTTGTGGCTTCATGCTTTAGTGATGCTCTTTATGATCACTTTTTGTTCCTATTTTTTGGGACATTCCTCCAGTTGCAAGCTTCTTCAGTCCTTCACTAGGTTTTCTTACCTCTTTTTGGGGGAGCATTTTTCTCATGGGGTTTTCTCTCTTTCCCCATTTTTAGAGGTTGCATTTCTTTGCATTGTATATGGGTACCTAACATGGCCTTGTAGTTGGGACCCATTATGCATTTCATCTTTAGTTTTTCTAAGCTTAAGGAATTTCCCTAAGTTGCACTTAAGGTGGGTGTTAGAGTAAATAATTATTTATTAAATATTTATTCTTTTACTTAAGTTTAATTATTTCTTCTAGTTCTGAAAGTGCAGTATGACTTTAGAACAGAAGAAGAGATCCCAGGACCTGTAGAACCCAAGTAATCCACTAGAGTGTGAAAGTGCAAAACTCAAAGGAGAAAGAACCTGGAGTAGAATCTGGAAAAAAACCTCGACAACTGAATAATTCACAGAACCAGCTTTCCAATGATATCTGGTGAGCCCAAAAAAGAGTCCGGATGAGCAAGATATGGCTCCTGGAAGGCAAAATAGAATATTTGGCTTTGACTGCCAAAACAGGCAACCAAACTACACAAAAAACCAAAAATACCTATACCATCATCTCTATCTTGGAACCAAATTTTTGGGACATTTTTTGAATCAACAAAATACGTCTGTATGCTCAAGTTATGGAAGAAAACTGACAGGGCCTCTGAATGCAAGAAAAAATTATTATTTTTTAATAAAATAATAAAAAATAAAATAAAAAACTTCCACCACCACCGCACCGCCGGCGGAGAAGTGGCTGGGTGGTGGGAGGGTGGAGGCCGCCATGGGCGGGGTTGCGGCGAAGCCATGACGGGAACCACCGGCGAAGCCACTGCAGGCTACTGGCGGACTGCCAGCGGTTGCCACCAGCAATGACCGCAGCGATGACTACTAGCGGCTCCGCTATGGTTTCTTAACCATGGCAGCTTAAAAAAGCTACAAAATCAATTTTTTTTGCAATTTTTTTTAAATTTTTGATGCATCATACTGCGTGCAGGGGGCCGTACAGCCCTGTCGAACAAAAATTTTTGCCTCCCAGACCAACGGTGTCCAAAATGGACAAATTTTATATGGATTCTAAGGTTTTTGGGCGCTCTGAGTGCAACGGTGATGTCTGTTTGAGCCCAAAGTGACCAAAAAGAAAGGTCCCCCTAAATCCACATAAAAAGCTTTTGAAACCCTTGAAAAAAGCAGCTTCTGAAATGCTTCAACAAACCATGAACAACGAGCAGCAAGCTTGCTTTGATACCATGTTAGATTAGGTGAAAAACTAATCTCCCAAGAACACCTACATGCATAAACCTGTCACATGGATGAAGCAAAGAACAGAGGCAAGGAAAAATCATGGAGGCCAAAAAGCCAGAGACATCTTATGGACATGCAAAGAGAAATTTCTATTATGATCCAATAAGTGAATGAATAAAATACAAAGAGGTGAATCCTTATAAAGGAATCACGAAACCCAAAAAGGGAAACTAAATCCTAAAAAAGCTAAGTTGCACAATATAATTAATAAAATATTAATTATATGCACCTACAAGATAGCTTAAGAAAACAAGAGTAATAGGCAACTTAATTAATTAAACCAAAATGATTTAATTAATAAGTATGAAAAATTAATTACTCTAACATGCACCACCACAAAGCCAACACTACATAGCTAGCATGTAGCCCAAGAGCTGCCATAGTCGACTACCCCACCATGGTGACATTGTAGCTTGGCCACTACTAGTGGGTCTCCCACCTGCCACTAGCAGCCAGTGGTGCCACCAACTACGACCACCACTGCCAACGGCCATCGCCTCTCTATAACCCACATGCTACTACTGAGCCGTCAATGTTTAGTCACCTACTGTAACACACTTGGTGAGTTCTTTAGGTGCCACATGGCACAGGTGCCATGTTGGCATTTGTTATGTAGCCCCTACCATGTCACCCACCACATGAGCATCTTTCCACGTGGATGTCATGTGGCACTACCATGTGGCATGCCACATGACCCCTATTTTTTTTTGTGATGATTGACAAGTCATCAATTTTAATCAGGTGATTTTTTGACATTAGCATGATGTCACCTTGCATCAACACCCCTACAAGCACTCTGGGTCCCTTTTTGACCTACTTAGTGTTTTTTGACCATAACATGAGCATATGGAGGTATTTTTCCAATCCAAAAGAAGCACTAGATTTTCTTACCTCTTTTTGGGGGAGGGTTTTTTCCATGAGGTTTTCTCTCTTTCACCATTTTTAGAGGTTGCATTTCTTTGCATTGTACATGGGTACCTAACATGGCCTTGTAGCTAGGACCCATTCTACATTTCGTCTTTAGTTTTTTTGAGCTTAAGGAATTTCCCTAAGTTGCACTTAAAAGGGGTGTTAGAGTAAATAATTATTTATTAATTATTTATTCTTTTACTTAAGTTTACTTAGGTTAATGCATTGACTTAATAGTTGTAGTTGATGAGTTGTTTACAACACAAGAGTTTGTTTCTATCTAAGTCATACTTATCTCCTCACCTTGATCAAGGATATTCCACCTTTTGTGAATGTATGCTTAGTTGTCAACCTTATCTTCTAGCACCTTCTAGCTTGTTCTACAAGCTTCCTTGAGGCCTTTATATTCAGGCTCTATCATTGTATTTCATAGCTCATTTTCAATGCATATTTTATAGAAATACATTTTTATTGTTTTCAATCTTCTTTCTCAGTCTGTTTAGTGTTTTTCCAAGCTCCAGCTCTTCCTTCTTTGGTTTCCCTTCGACAGGTTATTTGCATGCAGGTGATCTTGGGGAGTTGTGAAGTTGGCTTTCATCAACGTCTACACTTTTCCTTCAACTTCCATTTTTATATGATCTTCCAAAAAGATGTGCGGTATCTGTGACTACTTCAATGAAGAAAAGTCTCCCTTTGAAAAACCCATATGATAGGAGGCACCTGAGTCAAGAATCTATTCTGATGAAGAACTTGTATTTTCCATAAGTGCTTGCCCTTTTCCCTTTGAAGTGGTTGGAGTTGAATCCTTGGAAGCATTTGAAACTTGAATTTTGTTCTTCTTGAGTAGGTTTTCCAACTCATCAATTCTCTTAGTCTTGCAATGATTCTCATCATGATTTAGTTTCTTGCAATATGCACAAAAAAGTTTTTTCTTATTTTCATTACTTCCCTTCTTGTTGGAAGAAGAACTGCCTTGTTGTGAGAAGTATTGTTGTATCTTAGATTGTGATTTTTGCTTCCACTGCTTCTTGTTGTTGTTGTTAGAACTTTTTCCTCCTTGATTGGATTGGTTCTCATCACTAGCCACCAATGGTTTGGTCTTTGAGGACATGAGTAGTCCCATATCTATCGAGTGAGATTGGTTAAAAATCAACATTTCAGAAAATACATCATATGTAGGTGTTTGGAAAGCACTTCCCATGGTTAACTTGTGAGTATTATAACTCAAAAAAAAGGAAATATACTCTAAAGGTAGCCTCTTTAGGATGTGATGAATCAACTTATCATCCTTCATGGGTTACCACAATCTTTAAGTAGTGCTCTAAATTCATTGGCCTTTTTCATATAATCTTGAATTGTGACAATGTTCTTTGCATTCAATAGAAGTAGATCATCCTCAATCTAGAATTTCTTTTCCTCATCCACCTTACCATACAATGCTTCAAGTTTGTCCCATATAGGTTTAGATTCCTTGAAACTAGAAATATGGAAGAAGAGATCTCTATGTACACAACTCCTTATAATTCCTAAAGCCTATTGGTCTTTAGTTTTCCAATCAGTGAGTGTTGTAGCATCAATGGGTTTGGGAATTGAACCACCAACATAAAGACTTAGATCCTTTTTCATTAATCTACTCCATGTAATATCTTTCCCTATAGAATAATTATGTGAAGTTAGAAGTGGACCTTTAGGTGAACCCATGATATAGAAAATTAAAAGAGCACAAAAGAGAGACACAAGAACACAATACACACCTCACCATTTTCACTCAATCAAAAGACACCCCGAAAAAAGATACTTTTGGCACTTTATATGTAGTGCATGTAAAATAGGCCACTTGTCAAAATGTACAAAGTGGACTTCTAATTTTTCTTTTTACAACTACCTTTTGAGGCCCAAATTTGTCACTAAGCACTGTAGCTCAGATGTACAACAACTTTGAAAAGTAATCAAAGTATAACAATGCAGAAAATGCCCTAAGTCTGAAAGTGAGATTTTTATACACACAACCCTATAATCTAAATGTAGATCTGGAACATAGATTAAAAATTACACAATTTCAAAAAAAATGGAACCTAAAAATGTGTCTAGATGAGCCCGTACGAAGCGTTTGAAGTTGCAAAATACAAGATTGAATAGGTACAATTGCCAAAAAATGAAAATTCTAACAAATCCTTCACCAAAACTAGAAAAGAACACCACCACTAAAAATTTCAAGAAATTATACCCAAAATCAAAAAAATCACATCTGATTTAGAGTTTGGATGACTGAGTTATAGCCTCCCAAAGTCGGTCTATCAAAGCAAAACTACATCTGAAGAGGGGTCTGGGTAGAAAATTGTGAGCTTAAATTTGATGGTCAAATGGCCATCATAGTGGTTTAAAAATTCCATGGAATGACAGTTAGATGGCTACCAAATTTAGTCCTATGAAATGCTGATGTCAGCAAAAAATTCCTCTTGATGATGTGGCCAATGACATTAGCAAATGACATCGGCATAGTACTGTACAGAATGTAAAAATAGTATGAAAAAATATAGGGCCCTCCTACATGTGTGTATAGTTTTATTACGTGTCTTCTTATTGTACCACTGTGACACATGGGGTCTTGCGTGTGTAGGAGCTAACTATATTACCCTTGTGGCAGGGTTACTCTACCTGCTGACATGGAGGCTTGTGTTGGTTGATACATTTATTGACAGTTGTGTGCCTCAAGGGCTCTATTATTGATGCTACATGGAGGAGAACTGTGTTGTGTGTCAGGTTGTTAAAATGTCATGTGGTGAATAGGATGGGTGCTAGAAAGATAGACGAGCAATAGATTTTGACGCTATAGTTTCTAAGTGCAGTAGTCATTGGGGGTTAGAGAAGTATTTGCCACTGGTGAAATTTATTGGCCAATTAGGGAAGCTTTATAATAGGAAAGGAGGGAAGTTTTGTTCCACATGTAGTGGGTTTAAAACTTTTGGAATGAATAAAACCAAATGCTGCCCATAGTTAACTCAAAAAAATGTGACCAAAGGTTTCTGGATTGCTAGATGGTAGTAGAAATGGCTGGTGTGTGGCTAGGAATTTTCCCATCAAATTTGAAAGTGCCTATGTACTATAAAAAATTAATGCCAAAATACCTACAGGGGCTGGGGTTTCACTGCTCATTTCCTACAAAAAAAATTCTCTATAGGGCCAACTGGGCCAAAAAATTTCTAATTTTTTTTTTTAAAAAGTAGAGAAAAAATAAATTATCAGATCCAAAAAACAATTAAGTAGATCTGAAAAATGACCATACCAAACTTGCAAATTGGGCCTTCGAGTGTTGGTTTGCAAAATTTTTTTGCCTCGAAATCAACTTTGGCCTAGGGTAGGCAAATTTATAGCTGATTTTCACTAAATTGATGTTTCGGATGCAATGGCAAGGTTTGTTCTAGCTCTAGACACTCCCAATGACAATGGTACTTTAGATCTGGGTCAAGGTGCTAAAGCAACAATGGTCTCAAACAACTATCTGAAGAGAAATTCTCCAAGTGAAAAAATTCACCCAAGATCAAAGAACTCAAGCACAAGTACAACAATAGACTAGAAAGAGTATGATTAGAATATTAATATGCATTCGATTTAATGTCAAAGTACAATAGGAGTGCCTATATATAAAGGCCTCTAGAATGCTTCCAAAATGCATAGGAATCAACAACATGATAAGTCATACAACTAGGAACATGTCCACTAGATATGGGTTATCCTCCATTAAGCACAGGAGTAAGTGTGATGATGATAGGATAAGCCTACAAAGGTGTAGCATGCAAAATAATGTTGTAGACACCATGTGCTAAATTAGAGTTGCTTACTTCTATGTTGTCAACATGACAACTCATAAAAGTATGCAAACTCCTAAGTGTCTCACCAAATGAATAATAAAATGTAATATAATAAAATAATACATTAACCTAAGTAAAATTATGTAAAGTGTAAGTAGTAAACACTTATTTACAATAACAATAACCTCCATCTTATGTCATAGCTTCAATTGAGATCTAGATCTAATAAACTAACCATCCCTAGTTCTAATAGGTCTCTCCACACAATTAGTTCTATCCTCACCACTCAATCCAACAACTTTAAAGTCTTGATCAACTTCCTTATAACTATGTTTAGTACCCGCATTCTTAGGTACACCACATAAAGCACTCACAAGTTCAAAAATCATGTCACTCTTCATCAATGCAATTTTAGATTTGAGCTATGCTCTAATCTTCTTTGAGATCCTTTCTTCCATAGCATCACTAAGATCATCAATTGCCCTAGGTTCCAATCTTCTTGGAGGTATCTTCCAATTTTTTTGTAAACCCTAAGCAATAGATTTGTCAATCCAAAACATCAATTAGCCACAAGATCAACCTACTCTACAAATCTTGGTACAAACTACCTCAACTTTGGTGATCTATCCACACACATAAAAAAACTTTTTCTCTAATGCCACCTGACATAGTATAAGTCAGGAGAATTCCCAAAGGATATGTCCTATCCTCCAACAAATAACCACATGAATAAAAAATACAACAAAGAAACAACAAGAAAAGATTTGATACCAATTCAAAACTCTTTATTCATAAATAATTGATTGCATATAATATGCATGACTGTAAGGCCTTCTAGGTTAGGGCCAAATATAAACAACAATTCCAACTAGTCATGATCCACAACTAGATAAGAACATCAAGAAGAATTTCACACTTGTACCCTTAGGTCCACAAAAAAATCCTCTTATTCTCAAGCTGCAACCCTAGATCTCCAAAATTTGCATCTACTTCTCATTCCCCTCTCCAAGATCAATGAATAATTCCCAAAGACTACAAGACCCCTTATTATCATGACCAAATTTTATAGGGAAAGAACATAACTACAATTTTTTTTTTGAAGATAAAACTTATAATATCACATATGGTCATATACATTGACAAGTAATGCAAGAGCATCTTGGGGTAGTGAAATGTCCCTTTTCTGATTTTATATGATATTTCAAGCCTCTAATTAGATCTTTAAGATCAAACAACCAATATTACAAAGATCCACCAATTTCTCAATAAACCCCAAATCAGGTATGTTCGAAATAGTGCCAAAAACTTCACAACTTCACAAATTATTAATAAATCTGAAAATGGATATTTTTACAGAAATTTCAGCAGCATAACGGCCTACAAAATGACATTTCTAGATCTTTATAGCAATTACACAACATCTCACAAACGTAGGACAAAAACTATGCTGATCGGGCTCCCAAAAACAACACAAAATAGCCAAAAATACCACTAAAGCACTGATAATCTATTAAAGAAGTATAATCATGACCAAATACATATATTCAGCTCTATTTTAACATCTAAAATTCTAAAATACAACAGCAACCCAAACTGATATGAAATACTCAATTGGAAACACCAAACTCTTACAAAAAACACACCCGAAAATCCACAAATCTGCACTATTCAGCACAAAGGAAAACTCTATATGAGCATGCACATGGAATGGCTTCAAACTTCCATCCTTAGCCTTCCTAGAAACCTACAAACTCCCATTCTTGGGTCTCCTTCTTCACAGGTTTGGCAGCCTCTGAAAAACAACAAAGCAATGCGCAAAAATTAAGTTCTGAAATTAGCCCAAAATGCCTCCAAACCCTTTAAAAGAGGGAATAACCCTAACTCACATCCAAGAGGGGTTAATAAAACATATTTTAATAATAATTTTCATTTATTAGTCTATTAGCTTCCAAAGATTATCCCCTTTTTCTAAAACTTCACCTTTTTGAGCCTGCCTACCTTAACAAAGATTATTATTTTTAATTATTTGAAAAGGGGACATGACAAGTCCTCCCCTTCCAAATATTTCTTGTCCTCAAGAAATGGCTGAACAATAGACCAATCAATCCACCTGGATCCCAAATGTAGTCATGAACTATACTATTGTCAATTAACACAGGCTCCGGCAATATCCTCTGCAATATAACCAAGAGGAATCCATAATCAAACTGACAATTACTACTCAACCAAACTCCAAAGTCACAACTTCCACAGTCAGAAACCCATGAGACACAAAGTCTTAGAACATCAAAACTCAAGTAAAGTGGAAAAATCAAATTGCCAACATAGTAAATACCATCAACGGATCCCACTAGCCTATACGGAATATACAATCAAACTCTGCAACAATGGTGAACACTCCCGAATGAAATTGTACCAAGTATGGAGAATCCACATACTATACAACTCCTCTAGTCAACACAACTCTACAGATCACTGGCCACTATCTCATAGTCATAACTCCCATGCACCCATGATGGTGAAAAGCTATCACAAGATAAACCACAAGAAATGGAACCCAAACCAAGTTTTTCTACCATCAACTCCTCAGCACAAGGATCAAATGCTAACGGATGTACATACCTTGCAATATAAAGTTGATAAAAAAAACTAACCTTAATCAACAGCTCACCATGAACAAGTGATACAACCCACTTTGACTAATCACCAGCTAAGTCAAGAGATGTCATAGCCAAAGGAGTAGAATCAATAACAACACCCACTGAAGCATCACTCCAAAGCTCCTACTCTAAGTCATGTATTATCAAGCTATCAACTGCAGGACCTATCGCCATGTCGTGCCCATTACAAATCTCATCCTGAGGCATCAAACTATCTCATAACTGATGATAAGCACTAGGAACCAAAGTACATCTCTGTATCATCATCTCATCAACATGGTCATCAAAGGTGAATTGATGAGCATACCTCACAATGTAATGTCGATAGAATGCGCCAATCTTAGTCAGTGGCTCAGACTACAATCCAGATGTAATGAACTACAATTGATCACTAACCAAGTTGGAACTGACTACTACCTCTGAAGACATCACCAAGGGAGTAGTATTACTAGCAGGAACCATGCCAACTGTCGGCTCACCAACATCACACATGGTCTTTGATACATCATCTCTAGTCTTCATGCCATTAGTACTAGAGATCACCACCATGTCAGGCATACCACAACAATCTATTGCAACACCCAACTCAACTGAACCTGACTCTAGTGGGGACAAACCCGATATGCCAATGTTAGTATCAAGGATGGATGTATCCCCATCTCCACTATCTTTGACAATCTCAATCATGGACATCCTCAGATCACTAGACACCATAGCTTGTGACTGTATAGAATCTGGTAAAGACTGTAGTTGCTCTAACTCCATGGTCACCTTAGCCAAATGAAACTGTGACTCCTTGAAAGCCAACTGTGTACTCTCAAGAATCTCAGAAGTCACCTTAAGCTACTGAGTAAGCTCACTCACTTCATCTTCCTTGGCCAACAATTCATCGTATGCTGTACTACCCCACTCCATAAGATAATCTCTATCAGCTACCAACTGCATATAATCCTGTCTCAGAATTTGGATAGCCTCCCATAAAGAGTGGAACTCTGTCAAGGAAAGATAACTGCCTCCTTGCTCATCACTAGTAGGAGAACCCCATCCATAAACTGCTAACAACTAATGAGTAGCATCAAAATGCTAGCAAGCGATAGCAATGTCTCGCTCACTAACTCTCAACTAATTAGACACATGATGGCACTGGCTAGACTGTCTCCTACAAACCTCCTCTAATGCACTGTCTAAAGGAGTATTCTCAAAGTTACTAGTCTCTAGAGTATTACCATCCATATCTTGTGAATCAACTCCAAAGCTCATATCAACATATGGAGTATCAAAAACTGTAGCACTGATGTCTAACTCCTCTATACCAAAAGAAATTGCCAAGGAGACTAAGTCTTCAAAAATACCCACTACATCTTCCTGGATGTCATCAATGCCAATATGATCTTGGGACTCACCTATACACACCGGAAAATATGAAAGATCATCAACACATTCCAGCAAGTATGGTCGACTGGACATATGAACAAAGCCCAACATCGGTGTATAAAAACTAATACCAGCATCAAACAAGCTGCTGGCACAAGAAAAGACAACACCGTGCAATCTGCTAATCAAATCCATGATAGCACCCAAACAAACACTACCACCAAAAAGTGTTAAAGATCTCCAGTTAACTGAATCCCAATGCCAATATAACAATCAGTTGGTAACTCAAGAAAACTCCTCACTTGAGTAATATGACCAATACCAACTAACTCCACAGACTTGTCATGATGAGATAATGAAGTCACAATACTATTTTTGTTCACTTTCAGCCGGCTGGACAAATCATGTGAAGTACTACCAGCCTAAACCTCATGTGTCGAAGCATCTAACTATGCCTGGTACTCTTTCTCAGCAAAGTCATGAATGCTCAATGTCTGCTCATCTCTACCAAGTATCTCACCATCATGCACAACAAAATCCTCATAATCATCATCTGAACCCACTACATTGTAGTCACTACCTGTTGTAACTATACCATCCTGAATACCTATGACATCACCCTTTGAGGACCTGTATACAATTGTCTCAATTTGAGTATCAAGTTGACCATTACTATCAATCTGCATAATATCCTTTCTCACTACCTCCTGTGGTGGAGTAGAATCTGAGACCTTAGCCTGGCTATAAGCTAGTTTCTCAAACTCCTCATGCAAGTTCTTGGTAATTGTGTCATTTTCCCTATGAGAAAATCTGTCAAATAGAAATCTAGTCAACTTATCCACCTTATCTGGGTCGGACAACATGTCATTCATTATACGATGGTGCTCAACCAACTGTTCAGACATGTCATGGCTTATTTTCCTAAGTTTATCTTGAATGTCTAAATAACCATCCTTTCTACTATTCTGACTCTGGATATCAATTGTCCAAGATCATGTCCTCTGAGACTTTGTACTATACCTATCCATTTTGGATAAAGTAGAGTGTAACCCTAATAGGTTATAACTTCTTCAAACACCAAGAACTAACATGCAATTGATTAGAAGTAGCATGCAATCATAGATTTTGACATGCAGCTGATTAGAAGCAACATGCAACCACCAAATTCACCAAGAACTAACATACAAATGATTAGAATTAGCATGCAACCATAGATTTTGACATGCAACTAATTAGAAGCAACATGCAACCATAAATTTTGACATGCAAGATTTGGGTAGTTGTCAAAATTGACATGCAAACTTCTACAAACCCTCAGGCTAGCAAGATCAAGGCTCTGATACCACTAAAATGCCCCTTTTTTGATTTTATATGATATTTGAAGCCTCTAATTAGATCTTTAAGATCAAACAACCAATATTACAAAGATCCACCAATTTCTCAATAAACCCCAAATCGAGTATGTCCGAAATAGTGCCAAAAACTTCACAACTTCACAAATTATTAATAAATCTGAAAATGGACATTTTTACAGAAATTTCAGCAGCATAATGGCCTACAAAATGAAATTTATAGATCTGTATAGCATTTACACAACAACTCACAAACGTAGGACAAAAACTATGCTGATCGGGCTCCCAAAAACAACACAAAATAGCCGAAAATACCACAAAAGCACTGATAATCTATTAAAGAAGTATAATAATGACAAAATAAATATATTCAGCTCTATTTTAACATCTAAAATTCTGAAATACAGCAGCAACCCAAACTGATATGAAATACTCAACTGGAAAAACCAAACTCTTACAAAAAACACAACCGAAAATTCACAAATCTGCACTATTCAGCACAAAGGAAAACTCTGTATGAGCATGCACATGGAATAGCTTAAAAATTCCATCCTTAGCCTTCCTAGAAACCTAAAAACTCCTGTTCTTGGGTCTTCTTCTTCATAGGTTTGGCAGCCTCTGAAGAACAACAAAGCAATGCGCAAAAATCATGTTCTGGAATCAGCCCAAAATGCCTCCAAACTCTTTAAAAGAGGGCATAACCCTAACTCATGTCTAAGAGGGGTTAATAAAACATATTTTAATAATAATTTTTATTTATTAGTCCATTATCTTCCAAATATTATCCCCTTTTTCTGAAACTTCACCTTTTTGGGCCTGCCTGCCTTAGCAAAGATTATTATTTTTAATTATTTGAAAAGGGGACATGACAGGTAGTTGCCTATCTTGCATGATTTAGGGATTTTGATGGGGTTCAGTACACCTATTTGGGTCTTGGGTAGTTAATTTTGATGTATTAAATAATTATTGTAAGCCTTTAAAGACATTTGACTTTTAATTTCTATTGGAGGCCAACTTGTGGCTCTTTAAGTATTTAATGTTAGGCTTATTTAGTTTTTAGCATTATATGTTGAGTTGTGGCTTAGATTGGTATAATTAGGGGTTGTGATGAAGTCTTTAGTCTTTATTCATCCATTTTAGAGAAGAGGAGGTGGTAGAGGAGTGAATTTTGTAAGAAAGCTAGTAGCAGAGGCTTGGGAAACAAGGGAGATTGCTTGGTAGGCTTACGAGTACCAGTTGGATCTTCCTTGGAGGTTTCTACCTGAGTATGGATCTAAACTAGCAAGGGTTTGGTTAGATCTTGACAAGATCTTGCAGATTTGTTATTGTAATTGCTATTGTATTAGGTCATAACTGAGAAGGCCTTATAGCCCAACACATTGCATGTAACAGTTATTTTATGAATAAAGTGTTGTGACTTGGCTTTATATCTTGCATTGTTATGGTGTTTCTGCTATGTGGTTATTTTTCTAGGGGCTAGGACATCTCCTTTGGGGATTCTCCTACATTGCACTACATCAAGTGGTATCAGAGTGAAAGTTGTTCCTGAGTGTGTAGATTGAGCACTGAAGTTGAGGTAATTTGCACCAGAGTTTTATAAAGTGGATTTATTAGGGTTTCCAAAAATCTTGGAAGATGCCTCTGAGAAGATTCGACCCTAGGGCTATTGATGATCTTAGTGATGCTATGCAAAAAAGGATCTTAGAGAGGTTTAAAGAAGATTTCAAATCTAAAATAGAGGAGGTTAAAGCCACTTTCGGATCTGAGATGGAATTAATGAAGAGTGATATGATCACTGAGATCATAATTGTTATAGGTAGTGTACCTCAACATATGGGTACTAAAGATGGTTATGAGGAAGCTATTGAAGACTTTGAATTTGTTGGATTGAGTGGTGAGGTCAAAACTAATCATGTGGAGAGACCTATGGGAAATAGGGTTGGTCAATTTTCTAGACCTGGATCTTAGTTGAAGTACAAGCATAAGATGGAAGTTTCTAATTTCTTAGGTACTTTGAACCCTAAAGACCTAATTTATTGGATCAGTGAATTGGAAGACTACTTTGAGCTTGAGGATATTGAGGATCCACTTAGAGTAAGATTGGCACAAACTAAGTTGAAAGGCCATGCTACTCTTTGGTGGAAGGAACTATAAAGGGATAAAGAAGAGAAAGGTAAAATGATCAATAGATGGAGATTGGTGGTGACTAAGTTAAAGGCTAAGTTCATTCCTACTAATTATGAACTTTTTTTGTTTAAGAGGTTGCAGAATGAAAAGGTCAGTAGAAGGAACCTAAGTATTTGTAGCCAAGTTGAGTTGGCAACTTCTAAAAGGGTTAGCAATTAGTATGGATAGAAAACATGTGGAATACCAAGGATGGAGGTGAAAAAGTGGAAGAAGAGAAAGGGAAAGATTTTACAAGTTGAATACTAGGAGGACATGTATGTGAAGAACTAGTTTGGTATTTATGTGTTGAATCTTAGAAGATGTTATTCGAGCTATTGAGAACATATTTTTGCACTTGAAGAGTCTGATGCAAGAACATCCTGGGGTAGTTGGCTATCCTACATGATTTAGGGATTTTGGTGGGGTTGAGTGGACATATTTGGGTCTTGGGTAGTTAATTTTGATGTATTTAATAATTATTTTAAGCCTTTAAAGGTATTTGACATTTAATTTCTGTTGGAGGCTTACTTGTGGCTCTTTAAGTATTTAATGTTATGTTTATTTATTTTTTAGCATTTTGGGTTGACTTGTGGCTTAGATTGGTATAAGTAGGGGTTGTGGTGAAGTCTTTAGTCATTATTCATCCATCTTGGAGAAGAGGAGGTGGTAGAGGAGAAAATTTTGGAAGAGAGCTAGTAGCAAAGGCTTGGGAAACAAGGAGATTGCTTAGTGAGCTTGTGAGTACCAATTGGATCTTCCTTGGAGGTTTCTACTAGAGTGTGGATTTCGACTAGCTAGGGTTTGGTTTGATCTTCAAGAATCTTGTGGAACTATTGTTGTAATTTCTATTGTATTAGGTCATAACCGAGAAGGCCTTACAACCCAACACTTTGAGTGTAACAATTATTTTATGAATAAAGAGTTGTGACTTGACCTCATAGCTTGCATTTTTATTTTGTGGTTTTTTTTCTAGGAGCTAAGAAATCTCTTTGGGGATTCTTCAAAATTCTCATCTTCTCCTCATCCCCTTCTCCAAGCTCAATCAATAATTCCCAAAGACTCTACAAGACCCCTTATTTTCATGACCATATTTTACAGGGCAAAAACACAACTACAAAATTCTTTTTGAATATAAAAATTAGAATATCACATATGGTCTTATACATTGACAAGTAAGTTATTGAATGGCCAAGAGATTAGGATACCTAATGGTTATTCTTATAGGGTTTCTCAAACTTTTGATTCCCTAACCGAAGCAATCCTTATTGGGTTGTTTGAAGTTTCACCTCGAATTGATATTGGAAACCATGAGAGTCATTTAATGATGAAACTTCATAATCCAATAGAAATAAGTAAAACTTCTTTATGTTCTTGATGGTAGTATATATTAGGGCTTACTAGTTGCTTTTCCAAGGGGTTAAACTCAGTATGAACCATAAATTCTGCATCTAGGGTTAGGGTTACATTAAAGGGTATACTTATTGAAGATTTTAAATGTTTGTATATTAAGAACTTGAGTAGGGGTCATAGCTAGAGTATCAAACATATTGAATAATGACTAGCAATCTTATATAATATGCATCATTATATTTCATTTCCCGAATTATAAGTCATTCACCTCTAATAGTCTACAAGCTAGATAATCCCACTTGACCTTAATAACCTATGTCATTAAATATTTTGCTTTTTTTTACAATAAAGGTTCTAGCCTAGACCCTTGTTTAAGTGTAATGTATAATATTAATTCAAGGTTTATTAAATAACCTAAAGTGATACTAGTATGTTTTTAAGTATTAAGAGCTATAACTAAATCATATGGAACAATATGTTTACATGGAGACATCATATAAATATATATCACTTTATCAAATATATAACATTTAACCCTAAATAATATTTCAAGTATCATCAGTAATCACTCAATCCCCTCAATTTCCAACTAGTCTAACTATAATTAGATATTAATCAACCTCTAATTATGTAAAACATTATTATCATTTAATACCAACTAACAACAACTATACCAATTATCTTGTAGTGTTTGCCCCTAAGTTACAATTTTGCTATCATTGCCAAACTCTTTTAGGCTAGTTTTATGTTTGATGATTAGTACAATTATTTTGGAGATTATCAGATATTGTTTTACACTTAGTTTATTATATGATGAGATTACTTGGTACTCTATATTTCATGTATGTATGATGATTATTTAGTGTTTTCAGTTATCGATGATGATTAGTTAGATGGTTTATTATCACATGTGTTTTCTTATGGATACTTACCCCATACTGCATGTGTATGTTGTGCATGTTTTTTTTCTTTATGTATGGCATTTCTGATATGGTTAAGGAAGTGAGTCGTAGTCACCTGCTAATCGAGATCTACATGATGCACCACTTCCTGCCATTGCTTGTTTAGCTTAGAATATTATTTCTATACATGCATGAATGTTATGCAAGTTGTAGGTACCAGGTATCAACTTCCTTGAATTTCCAAGATGAGCGTACCCTATCGCATTATCTCAATGGTAAGAGAGGGGAGATAAATTCTTAAGTTCAAATCCTAAACCTTTAAGTCATTTGTCCTAATTGAAAATTAGAACAAGTATCATAGTCGAGAACCCTCCAATACATCGAATGATTTTAATTCGTGATTATAACCCTTTGTTTGATTTAGTATGCATTTTTCTATGATGGGTTTTCATATGTTGCTTTATGAGTCTTTGGTGTATTTTCTTTTAATTAAGTCTAATTAAAAAGATCAAATTAATGATTTAATTTAATGGAAAATATTATGACATTTTAATACTTAATTATATTTAATTAATTGAGAAATTAATTTAATAAAAAGAATTAAATACGAAGATAAAAGTTTAAGGATAAATTTAGAATTGATAATATTAATTTAATTTAATAATAATATATTTAGAGTTCATTTTTAAATAAATGCCAAATATTATTGTTATTTAAGTTAATAAATATTTTATCAATTAAGTTTCTAAAATAAATTAAAAATGAGAAAAAAGATATTAAATTATTAAAAAGATTCTAGATCGCATGATGCGTGCATGAGTTGAAAATAGAAGAAATCAATTAAAAGGATAAAACATGTGGACTTAATAAAGATATTTTAATTTCATAAAGTGAGCATGAGATTAAAGTTAATAAATTAACTAAAATAGAAGTCAAGTAAAAAGAAAGATTAATAAAAGTTAATTTAAAGTTTGAGTCTTGTAAGCATAGAGTTCTCCCAGGTGAGCGCACAATTAGTTCCCCAATTTAAGGAGAGAGAACCCTTTATCACCAATTGAAGGTTCATTTTCGAAGGACCGTAGAATTCAGACACAAATTTTGGAGACAAATTTTGGATGCAAAATTTGTGATCTGATGGATGGATCTAGACTAATTGCATTATTGAATGCTTAATTAAAAACACAACTCAGTAGAAGTCTTAATACATTTAACATAAATGAAATTAAGCATCACAAACTCAAAATCTTGAGGTGAAATAAATAGAATTGAGAGAGAGAAGAAGATAGAAAGTGCAAACAAAGTTTGATTTTGGAGTTTACCACAAACGTGACTACGTCTCTAGGTCGGCTCCAATAGAGTACAACCGATCCGATTAATCTCCAGAAATCAATTACAAATGCACCAAGTCTATTCCTTCGAGCACTTTGGCAGCAACAAAACTTCGACGTACAAGAATGGCTCAAAAATCTCCTTACAAGACCTCTCTATTCTTTCAAAACTTCACCAAAACCCATTTCTCTACAAGTCTCCTCCAAGAATTACAATAATTCTCTAACTTTGATTGCCTTCAAAATGACATCCTACCCCCCTTTTTATACAAAATATTTTTCCTAAATTGGCTCAAAACCAATGAGGGTATAAAACAAAACACCCCCTTCAAATAACCCCCTTAGCCATTTTTACATTTTGGCATTTATACAATTTTGGGGTTTAGTTATTAATAAAATAACAAATAAGCCCTATTTGAAGAGTGGGCAGTTTGTTTGTTTCTAAAGTTAAATAGAACCTTTGCCACAAACTCTTAAAGTCCAACGCGTGGTGTAGTGGTAATCATAATTTTTCCATACCCACAAGGTCACGAGTTCAAACCTCATCAAATGCTTTGGCAACATCCATAGGTTAAATAACAAATCTATTACAAAGTTGTTAAATGCTCCACGTGGTCTAGTGGCAAGGAGGGAAAGTAGGGAATGAGAGGTTGAAGGTTCAAACCTCTTCAACAAATTTTTAAACCACCAAATTCGAGCTTGAGGTGCCATGTGACACTATTTTATTTGCTCATATTTTTGACATGTGTCATCACCTGAGCTGCTGATATCATGATGATGTTATCACTATTACATTTTGCCTCCAAAATTCAAACGGCCATAACTTTCACATATGAAGTCCATTTTTGACGAAACAAATGCCTTCGAAAAGCTTGTGATGAAATCTTTAATTTGAAACCCATTGTTAACCACTTTTGAGATGGTCCAATTTTGCCCCTTATCTAGCCCTCTAGTCTACCTGTTGACTAAAACTTTGACTGGGCGTAACTTCTTCATCAGAACTCTATTTTTGTCTATTCAAGTTGCGTCAGAATCAGGACACTGAGATCTTTCTGATGGTACAAATTCTAGAGAGAAATAAGACACTTCAGTTTTCACTAAAAATATCCATCGGATCAAGCCTCCCCACTGAAGACCTTTTGGACCTCCAAAAGTGACATTTACTCTGACATAAAGTGAGGACTTGGCCTCCCCACTTGTCTTGTATCATCTGTACATCTGAATACCTGGCTCACAAGTACAATGAAGACTACAACAACATTGTTGATCATAAACATTATTCTATCACTTCCATAAGAATCTACATCAATTGTCGTAGCCACTAACCAACAAACATTGTTTAGCATCAAGCTAAACAATAATGCAGAAATGAAAGAGAATAAATCAACAACATATCGATCCTTCATAACATGAACATTTTTACCCAAGGAAGCATCAATGCTTTCAATCATCATTCCCTCATGTTGTACTGCAAGGGCATGTTGCAACATCTGACCTTGGTTAGCTACTCCAAGTTCAAGTGTAGAACCACCTGTACTGACAGACATAAGAGTTAACTCTTTACTTGCATTATTATCCTCTTTAATTGCCCTATGTTTGCAAAAGAATGATCATTCTTAATCCCATGAGAATGCACAATATACTGAATGCCATCTTTAAACAAGTGATAATGATTCTTCTCCCTGTAGAAAATTGATTTTCTATCATAAAGATAAGGGCTACCAAGCACTATCCCATAGATATC
The DNA here is from genome assembly GCA_028749045.1 of Cupressus sempervirens. Taxonomy (NCBI): domain Eukaryota; kingdom Viridiplantae; phylum Streptophyta; class Pinopsida; order Cupressales; family Cupressaceae; genus Cupressus; species Cupressus sempervirens. The sequence continues at coordinate 852,416,056 of CM053786.1, read as the reverse complement.
CAATGGAACCACATAAAACTGTACTTTATCCACAAACTTACTAGTGATTGCGAATCTTAAGGTGCATTGTCTTGTTACTTGCAACTTATCATTTTCACAAATCTAGCCTAGTGGATAAGGTTTCTTATGTAATGTGGTTTTCAATCCCAAGTTTCTTACAATACTTTCAGAGATCAAGTTCACTTGAGAACCACTGTCTATGAGTCCATCAATTTTAGTGTTCTTAGAAACAACCCTTAAATGAAACAACTCATTCCTTTTCTTATCTTTAGAGAAATCATTAACTATAGATGAAGAAGTGCAACTATGAATAGAAACACTAGAAATAGGAGCTTTACCTTTCAAACCCATAGCTGTTATCTTAGTCTCATCATCTGAATCTAAACCAAGATCCATAACAACATTTTTTGCTTTCTCCTTACCTTTCTATTTCTGATCAAATTTCTGAGCCCACTTAAGCTTCAATTCAGGATGCAACTTCCAACAATGTTCTTCATCATGACGCTTCCTATCACAATGAGTGCAAGAAAGTTTCTCATCCTTCTTGACTATAGTTGCCTTCTTTCCTTTCTTTGTCTCTGCATTCTTAGAAGATTTCTTTACATCATTATCAAACTTATCAATAAAAGATCCTTTACCCCTTGACTCTAAGTGTATAGCTTGAACAAACACTTCATCCAAATTACAAGGGTTCAATACCAAAATAGAATGTCTAAGGTAGGAATGAAGACCTCCTATGTACTTCAGCAAAGTATCCTGGGTGTACAAAGGAACATTCAAAGAAATAGCCCTTTTCCTAAATTCATGGGTGTACTCTTGGACAGTTTGATCCTTCCCTTGCCTAAACATTTTCCAGTCCATCATTAACTATTGCATATGTCCTAGGGGATAAAACTGCTTCTTAAGAGCATTAACAAACTCTGCCCAAGTTAAACTGACTCTACCATGCGGTGAAACTTCTTCCTTAGTCTTACTCTCCCACCAGGTTAAAGTTATACCTCCTAACCAAAGAGTAGCTAATTAAATCCTATCAACATCATCTAATAGGTTGTGGACTCTACAGTAGACTTCTACTTGCTGAATCCAATCATCTAATTTTTCAACATTAAGTTCACCACAATACTTAAGCAAGTCAAATTATACATCCAGTTTGATCTTAGGCTTATTGACTTGCTTAGATTTCTTTGAAGTATAAGTAAACAAAGAAGATGAAGAAGATGAAGAAGATAGAGACAAAGGTTCAGGAGGGTCACTACCACCTCCTACTCCTTTGGCTTTGTCATCTTTTAATGAGGATTTTGCTTCTTCCTTCTTCTTAGCCTTATTTTCCTTTCTTAATTGTCATTCATGTCTCTCTTGGAGAAGAATGTCCACCTTATCATTCATCTCGAGGAACGCTCTTTGAAATTCTTGCTCACTGATCTCATCAAGAACCTCCATTCCAAAAACATACATCTTTAAAAATGTTCTTCGCTTCCCGATCTCAGGATTAAATTCTTCAAGCTTGCCTTCACCCTTTTGAATCCTAGATCTTGTTAGAATTCAAGAAAGGAACTACAATAATATTCAACTGGGCTCTGATACCACTTGATCTAATGGACAAATCTAGACTAATTGCATTATTGAATGCTTAATCAAAAACACAACTCAGCGGAAGTCTTAATACATTTAACATAAATGAAATTAAGCATCACAAACTCAAAATCTTGAGGTGAAATAAACAAAATTGAGAGAGAGAAGAAGATAGAAAGTGCAAACAAAGTTTGATTTTGGAGTTCGCCACAAACGTGACCACGTCTCCGGGTTGGCTCCAATAGAGTATGACCGATCCAATTAATCTTCAAAAATCAATTACAAATGCACCAAGTCTATTCCTTTGAGCACTTCGGTAGCAACAAAACTCTGACGTACAAGAATGGCTCAAAAATCTCCTTACAAGACCTCTCTATTCTTTCAAAACTTCACCAAAACCCATTTCTCTACAAGTCTCCTCCAAGAATTACAATAATTCTCCAACTTTGATTGCCTTCAAAATGACATCCTACCCCCCTTTTTATACAAAATAATTTGCCTAAATTGGCTCAAAACCAATTAGGGTATAAAACCAAACACCCCCTTCAAATAACCCCCTTAGCCATTTTTACATTTTGGCATTTATACAATTTTGGGGTTTAGTTATTAATAAAATAACAAATAAGCCCTATTTGAAGAGTGGGTGGTTTGTTTGTTGCTAAAGTTAAATAGAAACTTTGCCACACACTCTTCAAGTTCAATGCGTGGTGCAGTGGTAACCATAATTTTGCCATACCCACAAGGTCATGGGTTCAAACCTCATCAAATGCTTTAGCGGCATCCATAGGTTAAATAACAAATCTGTTACAAAGTTGTTAAGTGCTCCACATGGTCTAGTGGCAAGGAGGGAAAGTAGGGAATGAGAGGTTGAAGGTTCAAATTTCTTCAACAATTTTTTAAACCACCAAATTTGAGCTTGAGGTGCCATGTGGCACTATTTTATTTGCTCATATTTTTGACATGTGTCATCACCTGAGCTACTGATATCATGATGACATCATCACTGTTACATTTTGTCTCCAAAATTCAAATGGCCATAACTTTCACATATGAAGTCCATTTTTGATGAAACGAATGCCGTCGGAAAGCTTGTCACAAGATCTTTAATTTGAAACCCATTGTTGACCACTTTCAATATGGTCCAATTTTGCCCCTTATCTAGCCCTTTGGTCTACCTATTGACCATAACTTTGACTGGGCGTAACTTCTTCATCTGGACTTCATTTTTGTCCGTTCAAGTTGCATTGGAATCAGGACACTGAGATCTTTCTGATGGTGCAAATTCTGGAGAGAAATAAGACACTTCAATTTTCACTAAAAATATCCACCGAATCAATTTGGAAGAGAATCTTCTCACAATTCTCGGATGGTTATGTGTTAGCATCAGGTTCAGGTAGGGTCTTGTGTTTTGATCACTGATTAGTTATGCAATTATCCTTTCATGTCTTCTTCGTGCCTATGGATTGTAAATCTAAATTCTCTATGATGAACCCTTAAACACTTCAAAATTGTAAATTATTAAATGTTTGTCAGTATCTTATGCATACATAGAGTTTAGAAAAGTTAATAGGAACCCTCATTTGTTAAATTTAAGAAATCAGGATTTAATCAGGGAAAGGTTGAATTTTTTTTTAAATGAAAATTTTAGATGAAATTTGAATGGTAAACTAAATTTAGAGAGTAAATTCAATTGGTTGATTATTTTCCTCCTATTAGAAATTTGCTAGGTTTTCATTAAAATATATATATATATATATATATATATATATATATATATATATATATATATATATATATATATATATATATATATATATATATATATATATATATATATATATATATATATATATATATATATATAGAAAATGTATATATAAAAATAAAAACTATTTTTATTTAAACATGAATTTGTTTTATTAAATTTTAAATTTATAACAATTTGTAAAAGAAAGTGAGTTATAAAATATGTTAATAAGAAAAAATTATTAAAAAAATATATAATAAACTTATCATTTTATTCGTACCCCGCACCTTATTGGCTAGCGGCTTTTATGAACACCGATACTGTACCTACGAATCTGTGATTGCAAGGGGGCATTTAAGAAGCCGATGACCCTTTTTAATGAGGCCGCACGACTATATCCAAGGTCCGTGATTATATGAAATTGCATTTGTTTTGTATATGTTTTGATATTATTATTAAATTTTGAAATGTTAGAAAGAAAGTTTATTATTATTTTAAATTAATAATAATTTATTAATAGTTTTATTTATTATTATTTTATTAAAAAAATTAAATTATATTTAATTTAATTTATTGAATATTAATTCAATTAAATTGTATTTAAGTTGTTAATTTTTTATGTTAGTAAATTTAAGCTATTTTAATTATTAAATATTTAAATATAGTTATTTGAAATTATTATTTTATTAGTAGTTTTGTTAAAACTTAGTAAATTGATAGTTAATGAGATATTAAAATGAGTGCTTAGTTAGTTAAATTATTAATTAATTTAATTAAATTTAATTAATGATGGATATTGTCTAATAAAATTGTAGATTTATATAGGATTGATTTAAATTAAATTGAAATTTCTTATTTAAAATAATAATAATATAAGTTGTTATAATTAAATAATTACCTTTTCTATCATATTGATTAATTGGCTTAAAATCAAAAGTAGGGTAATTGTACATATTATTCGAATATTAGAAGGGGTAATTGTGGGGTAAACTCAGAATTGTTCATCTACCTAGAACATGCATTAAAATGGAAATTGAAACCTTATTGAAAATTGAAACCTTATATTCAACAATATATTATCATTCAAACCAAACTGTGAGGCTTTGATGTTTTCTTTGTACTGTTTATGTTTTGGGGTGTTGGGGTTGTTTTAGCTTGACCAATCTTAGGTTGTGACTAGAGGCTCAGGGGGTTATGTGACTATGATGGTATGATGTTGATCTCGATCTTGTTTATTTTTACTTAACCATGATATGTGATGGTATGCTCTATGGTATGTTTGTAATTACTAGTTGTTATTGCTTTCCAATTTCCTTGTGTGAAGCTGCGGTGTATGTTTATAAGATACCTATCTTAACCATTTTTGAGTCATCGATTAGTATTGTGATTTATTTTGGGATATTTTCTAGTTGCTCGTTGAGAACCATTGGATATTGTGATTTATCATTGATGCCTTCAATTGCTGATAGAGAATTGTTGCAAATATTATGATTATCATTTGATGCTTTTTAGTTGCTCATGGAGAACTGATGTGATTATTGTGACTTATCTTTTGATGCTTCCTAGTCACTTGTAGAGGGCTGAGGTGATTTTTTGATTTATGATTTCATGAGCCTAGGGTAGGTTATCTATGTGTAGTGTTAGGAAGTGGCTTGCAATGGGGGACGGGGGCCCTAAGAGGCTCTGGGGATGACTCATTGTAAGTTGTTTTTAATAAGTGATAACATTACACTAAATACTAACTTAAATAAACCTAATAAGATTAATTATATGTTCTCACCCATGCCTCGAGTGCTAGAATAGACTAGGATAGGAGTTGAGAGAATGCTTGGTTACAACCTTGCATTCCATAGTATGTCTCGTTAGTATGAGAGGATACTAGTGGCCGTAGGATCACTGGGGACCCAAGATTCCTAAGGGATTTCTCGAGTAACTTCGAACATGATTTGTGTGATGAAACTTTCCCGCTTGCATAGTAGGTTTCCTATGTGTCTTGTTTGCCTCTAGGTCTAGATGTCGATCTATGTGTTGGAACCTTTGAGTTAGTATACTTTTAGGATTTCTTAGACTTAGAGGGTATTTGTATTATATGATTGATATCCTATTTGGGACTTGAGACTATCTCCTTAGCATGGTGGGAGTGGACCATTTAGGTTCCATGCAATTGGGTGGTAGTGCTTTTTCACTCTTACCATTGAGAGCCGTCTATAGTCACCGTGGCTGGAGCATTCTTTGTTGGCATTTACCTTCATTCTGTTCATGGATCATTATGATGGATGGTTATATTTTATGATGGATGTTATATCCTTTTCATGTATGGATGTATCATGTATGGTGGATGATTTCATTTATTTTACTGTATTGCATTTGCATCATGGATCCAAAGAGGGTGATGTATTTCTATTTTTACATATGTATATTCTTTTAAGCCTTTCATACCCTGTGACATGTATAGTGGATGAATGAGCATTCCGAATTAATTTGCCAAGAGGCATTCAGAACAAATGTATATTAAATGGACATTGGACTTTTTATTATTCTTTCATATGGATATGGTAGTTATTAGACTAAGAATTAATTAAATTTAAATGTGACTCAATGTCTTGGGATCCTTAAGGAACGTAACTTGTTATATATGTTTACAATTGATTGTATGTTATTGCTTCCACTACTATGTGATTGATGTGAATGATTTATCTTTCTTGTTTTAAAAAAAAAAAATGGTTTGGCAAACTTAGTAAAACTTTAGGTTAATTCTTTTGGATCCCTTGGTGGGGCATTACATATCTTATCATGTTTTTACTTAATGACTAATTTTTATTTTTATTTTACAACTAGTTATAATTTTTTTAATCCTTATACACTTATCCACACCTACACTATGACATTATACAATGTGACTATTTAAATATTATACTATCTAACAACTAAATCATTCTATATCACTCACTACCACTAACCACACATTACTAACTATAACACTAAATAACTAATAATATACTACTGACATATTCCCTAGCATTCACCATAATTTAATTCCAAACTACTATTAAACTTCTCATTCACTATACACTAACCATTTCATATTAGCTGATAACTAAAACCAACTACTAACACAAAATTATTTACTAACTTTAACTCTTAACTATTTCTTAAACACTAACTCCAAATTTACGTCCCCCTTAACTAACATTTTTACTAAATAGTTTACATCTATCTACACTCACCTTTCCCATGTTCCAACCCCATCTAACCTAGCACCCTCTAAGACCACATGCCATTGATGAGTATGGAATGGCGACTAGGATAGTAAGGAGCATGCAAGCGGCTTGTGTTAGGTTTAGTGCCCACAACCTTGGCCATTTATAGTGTGCCTTCCCCTTTTCTTTGTCCTAAGAAAATGAGGTTGACCAGTGTGTATGCAAAAAGGTAAGGTTGCACCTCATCCTCATTGGATGCCCTTTGAAGATGCATAGGTGCTTGTGCAAGGAGGAGGAGGAAGTGGATCACGTAACCTCCTTCCCCTCCTTCCTTAGGAGATGTAATTTTCTCTTAAAACAAAGTTATTACATGTGACACACCTATCATTCAAAGTAATTTTTATGTTTATTGTTTATATCTATATTTTTTTTGTGTTTATAAATTTATGCACGGAGATTTTGATGGGACATAAGGTGGTACTCTTTTTTTTGAACTTAAATATTCCTTTGTAGTCTTAGGTTATAGGGGAATGCTATAAAGCATATTTATTATTATTTTGTAACGGAATCATGGGGAGTGTACATGTACATTATTTTATTGCTCTGTAATGGGGAGTGGGATATTTTTCCACTTCCCATACAAATTTCAGAAACTAAATGTGCATGTACAAGTATGTTTCACTATGGGTTTGATCTATTTATCTCCCTTCTCATTTAAAAGACCATGACTATGGCTTTGGTAATAGTATGATTTGTATTATCTTATCCTCTTAATTACATGTTTTGATATTATTCTTTGCATCTACCTATTCTAAAGATTTATTGGTACTTGAAAGATCAAATTTTAACACACTAATTACATTGCACAAGATCACACACACACACGCACACGCACACACACACACACACACACACACACACACACACACACACACACACACACACACACACACACACACACACACACACACACACACACACATGTTCCAAAAGATGAATAGTCTCATTTATGGAATTTCTTATGACTTGAAACATATTGAGCCATTTTCCAAGCATACATATGAACTATTGTAATATGAGGACCTTTATTTCCATTGCATGAAAATACATAATCTAGAACCTTACAATGGAAATCACTTAAGTTTAAATTGAATAACTATTACAATGATTCTCTCACATAAGCAATCTATAAAGTTTAACTATTGATTGATACATGAATCTACATGACTAGAAGTAACTCAATTACATAACTTCAACATGGACGTCACAACACTAGATATTCCTTTACATGAAACTATTTATTTTCTCTCTTTTACAACTAGGATATTGAAACAATATTTCTATTTCAATGCAAAATATATGCATAAAATTGAATCTTATAATGCACATATAATGAAGAGCTCGCTTATACAATTCAATATACAAATGAAAAAATAGAAGGGTCCAACTCTTACAATGGACTATACAATAGATCTAGAAGTATTCCATACCTTCAAATACATTACAAACTTAGACATCCCTTCTTTTCTTCTATGTTATCATTCATTGCAACAACTTGAATAAGATGGAGTTAGATTCTCTCATACATGTACAATGAACAATGACAAGTTTTCTCCTTAAAGAAACATCTACAAGATGATCTTTCTAAGCCTTTTATATTTCTCCCTTGAGTACAAAATTTGCAAATGCATCACAACAAAATAGCAGGAACCATGCGTAATCTCTTCCCAACCATAGGACTCCAAAGAGACCACCCCCAAGTTAGGGGGAACAAGGCTCAAAATGGGTATTACATACAATCCTACAAATTCATATACATCACAATACAATACTTGAAGAATTCCATCCCAAGGATATTTCATAATGGTTCACTAATGGAAGCATGAACATAGGGTGAAGGTGTACTTTTCAAATAGGAGACTTTCCATATCAAATAATATCTGCAATAAAAAATTTCATACCCTCTTAGGGCTTTTACTAATCAAAAAATTTCATGCCCTTTCGGGGCATTCACAACCACTTTCCAAATACATTACCATTAGCTATAGCTTTCTTGGAGCCCATACTCCAAGGTTCTCAACTACATTGTCAAGCCCAATTAACCCCTTCACCCAAGACTTCTCTTCCCTTCTGAAAGGGTGAGTGAAGCCTTGACATGCATAACAAAACTCATGCACAAAATTATGGCAAAAAAAAGCAAGAAAGCAATGAGAATACAAACCTTACGTGCATCACAACATAGCACAAGGTGATACAATATGATAGCACACTTTTTCTTACAATGGAATTCTCACTTCCTAGATGCTCACCAATGTAAAACCATGATTAAAATTCAAAATGGAAGAACATAACTACATGGAAAGAAACATCAACCTTGAATCCTTTTGTAAAATGGAAATAAAAGGTTGTAGAAGAGCTCCCTCCAAGCTTCCAAACCCTAAGAGTCTCTAAAATTAGAGAGTGGGTAGACAACCCACTAATTTACCCCAAGCCCTCTCAAAAGACTCCAACTTCTCACTTAGCTAAAAATGGCCCAAACAAGAAGCCTCCCTTTTCTTACATCCTTGCCCCTTTTTAAAATTGTAATCTTGACCAAGTGGGAGAAACATGTGAACTCTTCAATTTCGAAATTCTAAGAAAGTGGCTTGTTTGGAGGGTTCCCAAGGTTATCTAGGCCTAATAAATGTTATATTTAGGCCCCAACCCATATTATTATCGTGTGAGAACTTATTTTTTACCAAAATAACCCCCTAGGACCACTTTTTGATCCTTAAAAGTTAATAGGAAGTTGGAATTCGAATTTCCCTTGATGGAGACTTCTCCTAACACTCTACCATAAGGGGTTAACTTGGGTATTGCATTGGGTTAGGTTTAGGTTAAGTGACATTTTCCCAAAACCCGAAATGACAAGTCAATCAACACATGGACAACACAATTGTCAGGTGTCATATAAAAACAACACATTATATTTATAGTGACATGTCCCTATTTATATATGAATTAGGATTTTACGTAGGCACATAATTTACATTTATGAAATAAAACACATTACAATGAGGTTTGAATATTTTCCACCAATTCAACCTTGGCTATGTCATGTTCATATGGGCTTGAGCCTTGGTTCCTCATTAAATCCCATGGTTAAATTCTTGCACACTAAACTCAAGCATCAATAGTCTAAGAAAATCATGTAAGCAATATGTAGATATGTGTAATAAATCATTATCACATTCAACATTCAAAACATTAAAATATCAAATTCTACTAATCAACATTAAATTTTACTTAACATGATCAAATTAATATTCTAAATAACTTCATAATATATTTTCTATTGTAGTGAAAAAATATTGAATCCATGACTATTGAGGGCCTAGGCATGTGAATTAGGTTCAAGTGCATATCAAAATCTATCCTCTAACTCTAATTTTCACTTAAACATTACAATTTCATTTTACAAGCATTTCTAAAATTTAGTTTTTATCATAACAATTGCAAAAGATTAGAACATGAATGAAATCATTAAATATATCATTAGGTCCTAATGTGTAAACATAAGTGTGGATCATCAAAATGTAGATATTAAAATAACATAACCCTATAGTTTCAAAAGTGTATCAAAACAACAAATTAGAAGTATCATAAAGGAAATATGTCATCTATGCTATGACAGATTAGGTAAGGCCTCACACTTATACTCGACTAGGCCACAAGTTGGCCCAACTCATTACAAAATAAATTAAATCCCTTAAATTAAATATAGGTCAAGCCACAAGTTGGCTACAAAACTAAATTAAATTCCAAAAGTTAGTTCAAGACAACTTGACACTGTAAGGAAACTTGGCAATAAAGAATATAACCGTTTCCACATAACCCATAATAAATTTGAAATAAACACGGAATTAAAATCCACATGCAAGAGAATAGACAACATACCCACAAAATTGTGACACAAGATATACCCTGGGAAACCCTCATTGAGGGAAAAACCCAGCCTCCAAAAGCATCCATCATCATGTATTATTCAACAAAAAATACCATTGCCATACAACCATGGAAGCCTTCATGGCCATAGCCACAACCGAGCAAACTATGTGAACAAGCATGAATCCACACATCCCATGCCATGCTTTCAACCTTCACAAATGCTCCCTTGGCTAACTTTTCAAGCCTTGTCTCGCTCAACTCTTGCCTTTTGTCTTCTCCTTGTCACTCTCTCTCACTCTATACAACAACTACCCTTGTGGCTGCTTATATAGTAGCAAGTCTCACAAAACCACCAAGTGGTATTACATAAACCATGTGCTAAAACCATGTGCTACCTAACCCACTGACCCCACATTTAATATTGGGCATTTAATTCTTTTCCCCAATATTAAATAATTACATGAAATATTTTCACAATGTTACAATAAAACTCATCAAGAATATTCCATGGAAATCTTTACATGTTGCATGTCCATCTAGGTACAACATTACATAATAAAAATAAAATAACAATATTATGCAATGTGTGCAACACCCATTATCTCAACAATCTCCCACTTGTTGTATACATTGCATAGGGTTAGTCCGTAGCCACACAAAATGAACAAGGGAACAATCCCTCCCAACACATCCACCATCATGGATCAAAATACACCAAGTGCTCTATCCTAGTACCTGCAACAAAATCAAAGTATCTAGCATCTCGAACATGAATGATCTCACCTCCTATTATGCCACTCCCACTGGACATACATAGAAGCCATCCAAAGAGATAGCCACCCAACCTGTCACATTAGAAGATCATAAAATCCTGTACCAACTGAAATTCCAAGCACAAAAACCTGATCCAAAGGTAATCACATGTATCCGTAGTTGTCAAAGTATCCATAGCTGAAATAGCACCCACAACAAAGTGCCAAACCCATCCAACTATCCATACCTCAAAGGTATAACAAGTGAATCTCATATCACCGACATATCCAATCTATAACTTGCAATCACAAGCCTCAAGAGCAATACTTGCTACATATATACCAAGAAGCTCCCACTGCAAAAGATAATGTCAAATCTATAACCAATCCACTCAACACATCTCAAAGAAGTGAATCCATGTAGCATCAAGGACATCCACAATACATAAACTGATATCCTGCAAGAACAACTCTCATAACAAGTCTCCAATAGTCTCCCAAATTCTCCACAACCAACAAAGGAAAGAGATAAAGAAATAACCATGTCATCTCTCACATGACATACATGAGCACAAACCAGTGATCACAATCTCCAACCAATCTCAAATCCAATGTAGGCGAAAATTGAACATCCAGGAAGATAACTAAGACCAGAGAAACCATGCAAATCATAACCTGTATCATGTCCTTCTACACACACCTCTAGATGTAAACTGTGCAAGTATGATCTCCTCCATAAAACCCCAACAAGAAGCCTCAACAACACCCAAACCATATAACTAATCATGGATGTAAGCCTCTCACAAGAAGATCAAACTCAATAAAACTATTCCTAAACCAAGGAATAACCATTCCTAAACCAAGGAATAACCATTCCTAATCCAAGGAATATGCCCAAATATAAAACCATCTCCCAAAATCAACCAGCATAACAACATATGCACATGGAGATAACCAATGCTAAATCATCTCTCAAATGAACCCTCCAAAACTAACTCATGTACCATAGCTCAAGATCCATATCCATGAAAGATAAGCATAAATATAATGCAACTGAGAGAGATAATGGGCTATACCTCTCAAGTAGCAAACCGCCAAGTAGACCAAGAGTGGGAAATGAGAATGCTCATCAAGATACCCAAGTCTCCAACCAAGACTCATCTAAGAACAATCTCCTCTCAAGTCCATATCAGGTGACTGCCCCTCAGACTTCCTGTTGAAAACCATCAACTGTCCCAACAAATACTTCTCTAATCTAAGAGAAATCAATGTCACCACCGTCTCTAAGTATCCATGAGCACCTATAACCAATCAATCCATGCCAACTCCAAATGCAACATAGCAATATCATGAAGTATCCAGCTTATGATTAGTGTACTCAATACCAAGAAACTAAACCAAGATCAATGTCAAAGTTCCAACCATGGCCTCAGGAACATAAACATGACAACATGATCTAACCATCTCAACCAAAGAGATAACATGCTCCACATGAACATACCATAACATGTCACAACTCTAAACGCGTATCAAGAGTATACCATGACATAATAATGAAACCATCCTCACACCAAGGATAACATGCCAAATAAAAGCATAAACCACACCTTTGCCAAGAACCCTGTGAGTCCTCAAGATGCAACCATCTCCACACACCATGAAGATAACCAAGAACTCCATGAGTCCTCAAGATCTAACCATCTTCAAACACCATGAAGATAACAAGTGCACCATGCAAATGTCAAAGACGCTTCTGCAGCAACAGGATCTAAGACAAACCTCCAACATCTGCAAACACTCAATAAATATATCAATGCCAACAACTCCCACTCAATCGTGGTACCAAGTCACCTATGGCATCATAAAATCCATCCTCTCCAAACCAAGAAGATATAAACCAAACCAGGAACTAATCCTGCACTGTCACCCCATCACTGTCACAAGCTCCCACTAAACTATGTATCCAAGCTATCCATGACATAATGATGAAAAACCATCCTCTAACCATGAGAATCAACCAAGGCATAAAACTAGCAAAGAACTCAAAGTGCACATCATGAGCTCCTCAAAAGAAACCAAATAACCATGATCCTCAACCAAGAAGATATACCACCATAACTGAATCAGAAAATCCAAGCTAATGAACATCAAGGATGTACCTTTATAACCAATCATGTCATGCCAAAATCCATGACACCATGATCACATCTATGAACCGAGCATCTGGCTCTCAATATGTCCAACCTGTCAGCATAGTCAACCACAATCCTCCACCATGACTGTACCTGGTAACAACATCTCATCCCTTCTACATGAAGATAAAATCATAAAATCATGTGACTTAGGGCATAGACAACCCAAATCCAAGCCACCAATCTGAATATGCATCAATAATGAAAGATCAATGGGCAAAGACAACCCATAACCAAGCTATAAATGCAACCTGTAAGTATAGACCGCTTACAACACTACACAACTTGTAGATCCACACAGTCATCATGCATATCCAAACCAAACATTGATAACCATATCATCATGATACCAATCTGAAATATGAACTGAGTATACAATGACATCAAAACTTAAATCTCCAATGCCATAAACTCAAAATGTTACCATAGTCAAAATATACCTATAAACTATTCAGATCAATATATCAACAAATAAATCATGCCAAACCTGCACCAAATCTGAACCAATGTGTAGAGCTCTCCAAGAGCTTTCCGTTTACTACTCGAAGTCCAAAATCTGACTCCGTATGCCCAAGTTATGCCCTAATCCGTGCTCAAAATAAATAACATCTGACTATAGGGCTCTTAAAACCTAACAAAATCTCAAAATCATAGAACCAAACCTACACCATGTTGTAGTGCTCTAAATTAGCTTTCTAACGCCTGTAAGAACTCTGAAATTCGATATTCTGAGAGAAAGTTATGGCCATTTTACTAAGACAGTCTTTTTACCATTTTCAGTACGATTTTTCATTTTTAATTTTTTCAGTGACGAAAGTTCCGATGGGATTAAATTTGATGGCCATCATGGGCTGAAACTAAAAAACTCTTTCATTTCCTCTAAACATGGCCAAACTAGGGCATATTATATATCAAAATTTATGGAAATGTCGACCCAGATCCAATGGTGAGGTCTATTTTTACCCAAGAGGTCATTTTTGCAAGCTACCCCCAAAACCCTCATTTTAAATGAAACATCCAAAAAACTCTTTTGTCCAACAATTTCCCATGCCCAAATATTTTAACATCCCATCATAACAACAAACCCAAAAGCCTCAGATCTGCAATAAATCATTCATATATCTTGCCCTTTCTTTTATCCTCTCATGCATTCCCATGGATTCAATCTAGGGTTACAATAATAAAACCATAGCTCTGATACCACTTGTAAGGAAACTTGGCAATAAAGAATATAACCATTTCCACATAACCCATAATAAATTTGAAATAAACATGGAATTAAAATCCACATACAAGAGAATAGACAACATACCCACAAAATTGTGACACAAGATATACCCTGGGAAACCTTCATTGAGGGAAAAACCCAGCCTCCAAAAGCATCCATCATCATGTATTATTCAGCAAAAAATACCATTGCCATACAACCATGGAAGCCTTCATGGCCATAGCCACAACCGAGCAAACTATGTGAACAAGCATGAATCCACACATCCCATGCCATGCTTTCAACCTTCACAAATGCTCCCTTGGCTAACTTGTCAAGCCTTGTCCCGCTCAACTCTTGCCTTTTGTCTTCTCCTTGTCACTCTCTCTCACTCTATACAACAACTACCCTTGTGGCTACTTATATAGTAGCAAGTCTCACAAAACCACCAAGTGGTATTACATAAACCATGTGCTAAAACCATGTGCTACCTAACCCACTGACCCCACATTTAATATTGGGCATTTAATTCTTTTCCCCAATATTAAATAATTACATGAAATATTTTCACAATGTTACAATAAAACTCATCAAGAATATTCCATGGGAATCTTTACATGTTGCATGTCCATCTAGGTACAACATTACATAATAAAAATAAAATAACAATATTATGCAATGTGTGCAACACCCATTATCTCAACAGACACCAATGGAAACTAAGACCAAGCTGAGTGTCAACAAAACCAAGCTAAACACTAGTAAGTTCCTAGGCATTGTTGAGTTCCAGAGACCATGCTAAGTTCTAAAGACCATGCCAAGTTCTAGAGACCATGCTAAGTTTCAAAGACCATGCCGAGCACTAGTATCTACCAAACTCCACAACTTTAAGGCAAAATCCATCCAAACATGTAGGATTGCAAGAAAGCCCAAGATGCTCCTACATCACAAAGGTAGGGTAAGATCTTACCCCTTTATTTCTAACCTTGACATATACTGCTCCAACATAAATTATGTTCATGGATCGTGAAAGTTTGGCAAAAAGGGTATCTAGATGCACTGATATTCACTATCCCACACCTATATCTACAAGGAAAAAAGGTTTTATTTTTTTGATGATGGGTTCCCCTTGGTCAAACCCCAAATTGGAATCAATGTTAATAATGGAATTGAAATAAAGAATGTGTAGTAGAAGCAGATCTAACAATAAAGCTATGATATTGAGTAGATATGCAATTGTATTTGAAATGTAAAGAAGTATATTGATATGAAGGCTTGGACTCAATAATGTAAATCAAAACCATAAATGTAAATCAAAACCCCCATGATTCTATAGCTGAAATGTAGCTTGAGGGAATAATAAATAGATCTTGAAGGTGAACAAAGTATCTTGAAGGAAGATCACACCAACATGATGGATAGATCTAAGGTTTGAATTTTGAATCTTGAATGCTTGAGCCAAATCCTTTCAAAGTCTTGAATCCTTGATTCCTTGATCTTCAATGGAGAACTTGAATTCTTGTAAGGGTGATTTCTTTCTCACTTGATTTTCTTTCTTGAATTCAAAGGAATGTGGATGCTTGATCATAAAAAGTGGATATCTCCTCATGAATAATGGATGATAACTTCATGTGAGAATGAGAGAGGAAGTCTTCATTTTATACTAGTCTAGGGAACAAACTTATAAAGAGGCTAACATAGGAGAAGTAAATTCCAATTAAGCCTTAACCCCTAGAAATAGACCTAGATTAAATATAATTTAAGATTTTACCATTTTGAAACTTGAAATAGCCAACCTAAAAGGAAGAAAACATACTTTTGAACTCCCCCTACATCTAGAAAACTTTTTGATGAAAAAGGAGGACTTGGGTCAAGGTTGAGGTTGACTTTGAGTTAGTTCAAGGTCAAGGCCATCCTTGACCCAGGTCAAGGTCAAGGTTGACCTTGACCCAGGGGTTTAGGACCCTTAGATAATTAGCTAGAAGAGAAAAATAATGCCCAGGGAAGCCCAAATAGAGCTTTAAGTAGGCACAAAATATGGGAAGGGTGCAAAAAATAGGGGACAACTTGATGAAGGCCCAAAAAACCCTCTAAGGAGGGATAAAGATTTGTAACATGTAGGGCTTCCATTTTAAAATGATACATTAAGCCCCCACTTTAGCGAGAGTATGGAAATCAAACATGGTCATGGTAAAGGAGGATAAAGATCCAAGTGGATTTAAAATGAGATGGAATAAAAATTAGTTAAGGAAACAAGATTCAAAGCCAAGGATCCTAACTCAACATACATCCATGAGGGTGCAAAAACAAATTTAAAAAAAAAAAAGCTAAAAGACACAAAAAGAAGGGTTAGTACTAAAACAAATCCAAATAAACTAGTAAAGGAAACCTTGTTAAGAAATTATTCATATACTAATATTATATTTGGAAAGCTACCATAAAAGGATAAAAGATTACATAAGAAAGATAAGAGAAACACTATAAATAACATAACTTCATGATCTAGTCCTACTACCATGTGTGTGTGTGTGTGTGTGTGTGTGTGTGTGTGTGTGTGAGAGAGAGAGAGAGAGAGAGAGAGAGAGATTACGTCTCCTAGTAAGATTCCCACGTTACTGTGAATCACCAAGGAGGGAGAGCCCAATAGGTGGCAAAACCTGATAGTTCACCCAAAAACTATGCTTTGCAATTATAATGTATCTTCTGATGGCTTTTGAAATACCCACAGATCCACCCTCTTGTATCACAATGGAATATAAAATGTGTGTGCCATTAGAATTTAGAAACTTATGTTAATTACCCTTCGCATATTTAGCATATTGAAAATTTGAAAAATATGTGTCTCTTTAGGATTTAACAACTTATGTGCATTACCTTTAGAGGATAGCATATTAAAAAATTGAAAAAATGTGTGTCTCTTCAAGATTTAGTAACTTATGTGTGTTACCTTCAGAGGATTTAACGTATAAATAAAAAGAAAATAGTACAAGGGAGACCTTATATATGCCCCATCCATATCATGGTTGTCTACTAGACATGATAAGGAAGAGAAAGAGGATACCTACTTCACAACATAAGGAGATATCCTATTGACAAAAATGTACACTATGTTATTAGTGAAGGGTATTGACCCCTACCTCCAAGAGCATAGATAATCATGAAAAGAGTATGTCACTTATGGAAAAAGAATCCTCAAAGAGAAAGATATCTTATCAACAAGATCCCCATTATCAAGGAGTTCTTTAGATAAAATATCATCTTTCAAAGAAAAATAGAAAGGACCCAAGATTCAATCAACAAGCCTCCCAAAATCAAGAGGAAGTGGAATCTTGGTAAACTCCAACCCTTGAGAAAGGGAAAGAATTTATAAAGCACAAAATTTGAAAAATAAAGAAGAGGTTATGACCTAGGATAAAAACCTCTCATAGAAATGGATATCCATAGTCAAAACATTAGTCATTATAATGAAATAATGTTGCAAGATAAAAAAATGCCAATGAGCTAAAGAAAGTCGATCCCTAAAAAAAGAGACAGAATGAAGAACCTTGTCCCCAAGGGATGAAGACAAGGGATTCCTTTTGAAAACAAATGTTTTTAGAAAATATATCTAGAATAATAAAAGAAAAATATTTATGATTATTAACATAATACAATACCATAGACATAAAATACACAAAGGATAAAAAATTAAGCTAAAAAAGAATATAATGGATCTTAGAGAATTGAAAGAAATACCTCTTTCCCCCTAGTGGAGAGACAAGAGGAGAAATAATCTATTTTATAGAAGAATGAGGAGTAAAATTATGAAGAAATATCAAAGGGGAAGTTTCTTTTCTCTTCCCTTTAATATCATTATGGATCAGGTAAGAAGGAATAGGTAATTAAAAAAATTCTTGCACATCTACATCATAAACCATAGTTTGAGCCTCATCATAAGTGTGGCAACAACTAGGAATAGTAGATGGAGAATTGGGAATATGAATATTAGGAATCAAATTAGGAAGGATTTGATTAGGATTGGGAGGATTAGGAACTATATTAGGAAGGATACAATTAGGAGGAGTGTAGGAAGTGACAAGAATGGAAGACATAACTAGAGGAACACTTGGAACCATAGTTGGAAGAGGGTTGGAATAGGTATAAGTAATACTATTGTAAGAAGGTTGTGAGGTAGGTAAAGACCAGTGGAACACTCACAGGAAAATATGAAAGAGATGCAATTACTCTATGAGGAGTGTAGTTAGGAATTCTAGGTAAAGGAATGGAAGAAGGTTTCACACTAGTGATAGGAGGAGTGTATCCAAAATCTTAAACTTCTTGAATTAAAGATTTGATACCACATAGGAGATTAATACCTTAAGCACTATCACAAAGGAATTTCTTAAACACTTCTATAGTTTGAATAGAATTTTGAGAATATAACATTCTAGGTGCATCAATGTTGTAAATATTAGAATATGAAGGTAACCATGCACGCGCCCTATGGTAAAGATCAATTAAAGAGGTTGTAGAGGAAGATGAAATAGGAATAGGATCAATAGAGATCTCATTCAAACAATTTTCATCCTCACTTCCATCTACCTCATTAAGGGATTTATCCTTTTTTGTAATAAAAGACTCATCAAAATATTCAAAACAAAAATCATGTATGTTGAACACAAAGTAACACTAAAAACATAAAAAATGTAAATATTTTTGTATTTTTAAAGAAATTTTGCAATTTTTTTTTCAATTTTTTAAACATAAGCATAAATATGCAAGATCTAATACAAGATTCAAATCTAATACCAAAAAGAAATAGTTGTCATAAACAAGTTCACCAAAATGTAAGATATAAAAATGATGGATGAATAGGGTTTAGAATAATGCACATGAAAGAGACCATATTCTAATATTTTATATATACATATGAATTATAAGAGGATGGAATGTAAATTTGGAAATACTAACATTAAAATGAAGAAATGAAATTACTTAACTCCAAAAAAGAACTTGTTGAAAACCCTGTCAACCAGTCTCAAAAACTGTTGATTTCCATTACCATGTATTGAAACTATGAGATCTACACAACCCAAAAAAAATTTTATTTTCTAAGAAAGGTTGACGTTGACCCAAAGGAAAGGTAAGAACTTAACCCTTTATTTCTCACCTTGACCTATACTACTCTAAATTGTGTTCACAGGTCCTGAAAGTTTGGCAAAAAGTGTATCCATATATGAACTAATATTCATTGTTCCACACCTATATCTACAATAAAAAGATGTTTTGGTGTTTGGATGAGGGGTTTTCCTTGGTAAAACCCCATTTTTGAATCAAGATTGTTAATGGAATTGAAATAAAGAATGCTAGCAAGTAGTAGAAGTAGATCTAACAATGAAGCTATGATATTCAATATATATGGAATTGTATTTGAAATGTAGACAAGTATATTGATATGAAAGCTTGGACTCAATAATGTAAATCAAAACCATAAATTTAAATAAAAACCTCCATGATTGTATGCTTGAAATCCACCTTGAGGGACAAATGGATAGATCTTGAAGATGAACAAAGGATCTTGAAGGAAGATCACACCACCCTGATGGATAGATCTAGGGTTTGAATGATGAATCTTGAATTCTTGAGCCAAATCCCTTCAAAGGCTTGAATTATTGAATCCTTGACCTTTAATGGAGAGCTTGAATGCTTGAATGGGTGATCACTTTCTCACTTGGTTCTCTTTATTTAATTCAAAGGAAGGAAGATGATTGATCACGAAAAGTGGTTATCTCCTCATGAATAATGGATGATAATTTGATGTGAAAATGAGAGAGGAAGGATTCCTTTTATACTAGTTTAGGGAAAAAACTTCTAGATAGGTCGACATAGTAGAATTAAATTTTAGTTAAGCCTTAACCCCTAGAAATGGACCTAGATTAAATATAATTTAAGTGTTTACCATTTTAAAACCCAAAATAGACAACCTAGAAGCATGAAAATGAACTTTTGAATTTCCCCTTGCATCTGGCAAAATTTTTGATGAAAAAGGGGGACCTAGGTCAAGGTTGAGGTTGTCCTTGACCCAAGTAAAAAAATTTAAAGAAAAAGGAAGACCTAGGTCAAGGTTGAGGTCATCCTTGACCCAAGTTGAGGTTGAGGTTGACCTTGACCTAGGGGTTTAGGACCCCTAGAAAATGAGCTAGAAGGGAAAAAAACTACCCGAGGAGGCCTAAATAGAGCCTTAAATAGGCATAGAATATGGGAAGGGGGTAGAAAACATGAGACAACTTGATGAAGGCCCAAAACACCCCCTAAGGAGGGACTAACATTCTTAACACGGAAGTGCTTCCATTTTAAGATGATACAATAGTGTAGTGTCTTACCTTTCTTTTGCATATTCAAACTTAATAACAAGTTGTAGGGTTGAAGAGTTATGTAGATTCTTTTAGTGATTGGTCTGTGATTCCCATTCACAAGGTTGTTGTCACATAAATGGCTCTAACCTGATCATCCACAATGGAAAATGTATGAAACCTTGTTGGATGATAGGTTAGACCCTTAATATAGTCCTTTTATTTTCCTTTTCATTTTTATGACCAGTTTCCTATCTATGGAGTGAAGCCCTAGGCTGACTATTGGGAGTCGGTGAGCTAAGACAATGAGAATAAGTTGTTGTAGATCACACCCATGATCTTACATGCCCAACCTAATGACATAAGTAGAATCCCTAAGATGTCACCTTAATGAATCAAATTATTGGGAAGTTTGGAGTCAAGTTTGAAAAGTTTTAGAGGTCTTTTGGTATAAACTAGTCCAGAGACCTAAAGAATAGCCTAAAAACTAGGGCTTGATGGAGAATAGGGTTATGGGTGGTTTGAGACTCTATAAATTGGTATTCTAGAAATTATAGGTGATAAATTTAAGAATAATAGGGTTTTCCATGGGTTTGTGTGGAAGAAATGGAAGCTATTGATTAAAATAGTGTAGCTAGACCTAATGCAATTAGGCCTGATTAGCCCTATTTGAGGATAGTGACTCTTTGATGATTGTTGATGTGACTAGAGGTGTTTTCAAGTTGAAGAAGGGTATGGAGGATATATAAAACATGATTGAAGGCCTAGTAAATGGGAGAGTAAGATCCTAAGAAAGGGTTTAGGGTTCTAAGGGAAGGAAGGATTAGCAGGACTAGTTCCTTAAGCAAGAAAGACTAAATTTCTACATCAATCCAACTATACCTAGGAGGAAAGTTGGGATAGAGGTCTTGGAGGCCAAGATTATTGAAAAATAATAAGAAACAAATAACCATTGGATGGTTCAAGTATTAGAACCTTAACTAAAAGTGGTTAAGTGTTAGATCCATAGACCGTCTACATCACATGTGACCTAGAACCAAAACCAAGATAGAAAATAAAGCCAAAAGTAGACCTGTAATCATCAATATCACTAGCCCAATCCTAGTTTGTATAATTAACTATGTGAGGATCCACTAATATATAGTGAATTCTATAACATGTAGTACCTTGAATGTACCTTAATATATATTTGGTATCTTTCCAATAACATTGATGAGGATCATGTGAGAATATAGAGATAAATCCAACTACAAAGGAAAGATCAGTATGTGTATTTGTTAGGTACAATAAATTTCCCACAATTTGTCTATATAAAGTGGAATTCACTATAGGAGTAGAGAAAGTGGTAGATAAAACAATATGTAACTAAAAAGGTTTGGGAGAAAGATTGTAATCAAGTATATTAACTCAGTGGAGAAAATCAAGAGTCTACTTATGCAAGAGTATGGCTACTCCATCCAAAGGTTGAACAACTTGGATGCTAAAAAATAGTGCATAATTCCAAGGTATTTCATATCAAACTACTCTCTTAAATCTCATTGAAAACTCTAAATAATAGATAGGGAGATACATGTAGTAATGAGATCATCAATATATAACACAAGTATCAACAGATCAGCCCCATGATATTAAATATACATTATAGGATCGTAATGACAACATCTGAACTATGACACAAGAAAAAAGGAATCCATCTCCTCCTACAAAGTTTGAGGGGCTTGTTTGAGACCATATAAAAACTCATAAGTCTACACACCATAGAAGAGTCCTACACAAAATCCCATGTCTAATCCATATAGATCTCCATGTAAAAGTACATTCTTCACATCCATCTAAAATAATGTCCATCCTCGAGAAGCTAAAATAGAGTACAAGCCAAATAGAATTCATTTTGATGAGATAATAAAAGGTCTTAGAGTAATAAATAACCTCCACCTATGAAAACCCATTTGCAACAAGATGCTCCTTTTACCTATCAACATAACCATCTATAATAATCTTGGTATGGTACACCCACTTGTACTGAACCAACCTTATTCCTTTCAAAATATTACAGATTTCCTAAGTATGATTCTTCATCAAAGAATAGTACTCCTCATCCATGGCCCTATCCCACTTTGAGTTTCCTTTCACTTGTAAAAAAAATTATGGATCATTTAAAATGGCATGATGTAGTAGTCCAGTATTAGATGTCTAAGTACAAGCGCAATAAGAATCTAAAATATCCTCTGTCATAGATCCAACTGCATTTACCATATCACAAGCCCACTTGGTCTCTCACTAAACATCTAGTGGAGGTCATGAAGGTGGATCATCATCATGACCATCCTTAGAGGATACAAAATCCTATAGAGGAGAAGAGGATGTACTAGGTAGTGAGTGAAAATTTGGTGATATAGGCTCCATATGATGATAACACTCATCAAACTAGACATCTTGTGAAAAAGATACCTCTCTGGAATTAGAATGAAATAACATGTATGTCTTAACATCCTCACAGTGGGCAATAAGAATGAGTGGATGGCTCTTCCTCTCCATGCCTTTTGTCTGAGCATTTGGAAGAAATACCCAAGCCCCACTTCCAAAAGCATAGAATGTAGAGACATTAGGCTTGACATGAGTCCGAGCCTCCTTAGGAGTCAAATGTCATAATGCCTTCTAAGACATCTAATTCTGATATAGTTGGCACAATTGATAGCCTCAACCCAAAATGAAGAGCTCATAGCTCAAGACTATATCATATAATTGGTCATCTCTTGTAATGTCATGTTCTTTCTCTCAACTAGCCCATTCTACTGAGGGGTATGAGGAACTATGGACTAATGTTATAAACTATAATATGCCTCCTTTTCTATCATTGCAAACTTAACTATTGAGATTCTATATGACTCTTCTATAGATGTGCTATCCCTTATTGGACATTTGAAATGCAATACTTTGATATGTTAAGTAATTAATTACATTAGATTGTAACAATTTCCTACTGCTAGTGATGATGCTTTAATTTCTCTTAGTTAGTTAATGAAATTATTTTTATGATGATGTCATATGGCGTGTGTTAGAAAGATGTTCTCATGATGATGAGATATTCATGTTAGAATATGATGTTATTTATATTTAGGATCTACTATTATACTTACCCCATACTTACATGTGTATGGTGTCTATGTGTGTCTATTTTACATTTATGTTTGACATGCTTAATATGGTTCAGGGAGGGAGTCATAGTCACCTACTAGTCAAGATCTACACAATGTACCACTTCCTACCATTGTTTGTTTAGCTTAGATATATATGCACATGTACATGCTTATATTTTATACACAATTTTAGGTATCAGACATTGACTTCCTTGAATTACCAAGATGAGCATGTCCTATCACAATAATTCAATGATAAAAATGGGGAGATAATGTTCATATCCAATCCTAGCCATAACCTAATTATTTGTCCTAAGAAGGAGGATGCATGTTTGTCTTTCCACCCTTTTTAAACCCATGAGTTTATCTTTGTCCATCTTGTTTACTTTTGAGTTTTAGTCAATTTTGGTAATGTTGTTTTTATGTGGATTTAACTATTTAGCTTATTTGGTAAATGATTTAATTATAATATTTGGGTTAATCATATAATATTGAGAATTATTAAATATTTTTTGATTAAAAAGAAAATCATAAAATATGAGAATATTTAATTATTTAAAAAATAATTAAATATGTTTAATTTTAAAGGACTTAATTTATAAGCCTAATTTAGAAAACTGGTTAAAGAAAAATTAGAATATGATGTTATTTAATTAATTAAATATCTACTTCAGTTCAAAAATAATAATTTAAAAGTCTAAATTAAGAAGTTGGATAAAAAGAGAATTGAAAGATTAAAAGATTAAAGATCTAATATTGTTTTATTATAAATATTTAATTAATAATAATAAAATTAGAGTTGTATTTAAATAATGAGCTTTAATTATTATTAATTTAAATAATAAACTACACTTTAAATAGTGGTTGGACCAATTAATAAAATGGAGGAAAAGAAAATAAAAGAAAATTTTAATCTAAAAGTTCTTTGAATATGCATAAATGAATTGAATAATAAAAGTTTATTTTAAGGAGAGGCCTTTACATGATCAAAAACCCTAGGTAGAGTTGATGTAGGAGCATCCTAAGTTTCCTTGTTATCCTACTCATTTTTGTTCATTCTACAAATTGGTGCAGAGTTACTATAGCAATTTCTTCATGTGCTGAGTTACAGTAGAAATTCCTTCATATGGCAAGTTATTGTAGCAATTCTTTCATGTGCCAAGTTACTGTAGCAATTCCTTCATGTGTCGAGTTACTGTAGCAATTCCTTCATGTGTCGAGTTATTGTAGCAATTCCATCATGTGTTGAGTTGATGTAGAAATTCTTTCATGTGCCGAGTTACTATAGCAATTCCTTCATGTGCTAAGTTTTCTTGCTTATGCTGAGTGTTAGCATTTAGACATGATTTCTATGAACTTGAAGGATTTATTTTGATCGCAACATTTATGTTAAGATCTTTTCTTTGGATGTGTTTAGACCATTGTTGGGTAGGCCTTCCTCTGATGTAATGTTCTAGAATGATCTGTAAGCCATTTTGGCAAGTATAAATACAACATTTAGGCTTAGATTTAGGAAAACTTTTGGAAGAGGATTGCAGAGAAGAATTGGAAAGTGCAAATTTTTTGTTGGATCTTTGAATGTGAATGTATTTGTATTTGGTCATAACCTAGAAGGCCTTACAGCTAGGCATGTATGAAGATATTTCAATGGATCAATAAAATTATTAATTAACTTTTCTTCCTCCTTGGGTTGTTGTTTCTTGTGTTTTCTTCCATTGTGTTAACTCTTTTAGGGTGGTTTGGATAATTGGGTGTGCCTTTGGCCATAGTTATTTCATCCCTACCTACGTTAAGTGGTATCAGAGCTTAAGGTTCATCCTTGTGAAGATTGGATCATGTAGAACCTTGATTCAGATTTGGTTGTAGGGTGGCAGATCTACAGATTTGACCTATAACTTACAGAGGGTTATGATCTTGTAGGAACCTAATTTGTAAAGATGGTTTGTGGTAGAGGAAATGTTGATAATGCCATATTTGATCAATTAAGACAAATTGTAGCTAGATCAGATGCTGTGGAGACAACCTAGAGGAGAGGAGCACATCCTGATGATGTAAGTGATGATGAAGCAGTACCACCAAGCCATAATCTAGAACCTGAAGAAGATCAAAATGAGGAAATATTGTTGTGAGTTTTGTCTAGGAAAAATTCAAATCCTATTGTAGAATTTGTTCCTTATGATGGAAAATTGGATACCAATGGTGTATTGATTTGATCTCAAACATGGAGAAGTTCTTTGAGTATGAAAACACACCTGATAATAGAAAGGTGAAGATTGTAGTCACTAGGTTGAAAGGTCATGCATCACTATGGTGGGAACATTTGTAAACTGACAGACAAATGAGAGGAAAGGAGAAGATCACAACTTGGCCAAAGATGGTGATCAAAGTAAAGAACAAATTCCTTCCTACTAATTATCAAGTTAGCTTGTTGAGAAAGATGAACATTTTGAAACAAAAGGACATGACTATGAAAGAGTATACCAAGGAATTCTATAGATTGGACTTCAGATTTGGAAATATGGATGATGATGTTGAAAAAATTGCAAGGTATATTAATGGATTGAGATCTATAATACAAGAAAAAATAAGTTTTGTGAAGTTGAAAATTGTGGAAGAAGCATACCAATATGCCTTGAATGCTGAGGAGATCTTAGTGAAAAAGCATGAATAGAGACAAAGAGGTAGAAGTGGTAGATTCTATATAGGCAAAGGTAGATCTTATGGTGAAGGTGGAAAATCTAACAATTTTCTATAGGATAAAGGAAAATATAAATGGAAGCATGATGAAAAAGGAAAGACCGAATAGAAAAGTGGTAATTCTTACCAAGGAGGTACTAATTCTTACTGAGGAAGAGGTAATTCTTATTCTAGAGGTGGATTTTATGGTAATTATTTCAGATGTGGTAAAGAGGGACATAGATCTTTTTAATTTAGATCCTTTGAAAGTGAGCAAGGTAATTGAAATGTTGAAATTCAAGGAGATGATGAGGGTTCACCAAGTGGACTTGAGGCTGGAGAAAATATGATGGTGAGAAGAACCTTATGTAATAAGGGAAGGGATGAGGAACTTATTTTAAGGAGAAGTCTTTTCAAGACCTGATATAAGATGGCTAAAAAATGTTGCAAGGTGATCATTAACAGTGGAAGTTCTACACATTTAGCATTAGAAGAGCTGGTTACAAAGTTGAAATTGTAGAGGCTGAAGCATTCTAAACCCTATCATGTTTCATGGATCAAAGATGGTCATAAGATATTGGTAAGTGAACAATGCCTTGTGAAGTTCAAAATTGGACATTATTTTGATGAATTTTTGTGTGATATTATGCCCATGGATTGTTGTCATATTTTGTTGGGTAGACCTTGGCAATATGATAGATATGTTGTACATGATGGAAGATTGAATCAATATACTCTTTGGGTAAATGGGAAGAAACAAATATTGTTTCCTTTGATTGAAAGTCCACATGAGGTCAATTGTATTGCAATAAAAGTTTGCATGGTTAATAAAAATCAATTTGAAAAGGAAGTGAAGAAAAATTAAGCCTATTTTGCCATAGTTCCTTAAGGATCAAGTGTTGATAGTAATAACTAAGTAGTAGAAGCTAGTAATAACTGAGTGACAATAGATAGTGATAGCCGAGTAACAGAAGAAATTGTTGAATGAGTACAAAGAGATTGTTGTAGAGGATATACCAGATGGTTTACCTCCAATGAGAAGCATAAGTCATTGTATGGATTTGATTCCTGGAGCTAGTTTACCAAACAAAGCACCATACAGTTTGACACCTATAGAGAATGAAGAACTTAATAGACAAGTGCATGAGTTGTTGCAAAAAGTTTTGATCAGAGAAAGCTTGAGTCCATGTGTTGTACCTACTATATTAGCACCTAAAAAGAATGGAGAATGGAGAATGTGTAATGATTCTAGAGCTATTAACAAAATTATAGTGAAATATATGTTTCCTATGTCGAGGATGGATGACATAATGGATTGTTTGAGTGGAGAAAAGTATTTTACCAAGATTTTAAAGAGTGGCTATTATCAGATTATAATCAGAGAAGGTGGTGAATGGAAGACTGCTTTCAAGAAAAAGGATGGTTTGTATAAATGGTTGGTGATGCCTTTTGGTTTGACTAATGCACCTAGTACTTTCATGAGGTTGATGAATGAAGTTCTAAAAATATTTTTGGGTAAGTTTTTGATTGTTTATTTGGATGATATTCTAATATTTGGTAAGACTAAGAAAGAACATCTTGAGCATATTAGACAAGTATTGTAAAGGTTGAAAGAGGAAAAGTTGTTGATTAATCTAAAAAAGTGTTCTTTTATGCAAGAGGAGATTGTGTATTTGGAATTTGTGATTTTAGCTAATGGATTAAAGATGGACCCCGAGAAGGTTAAAGCTATTTTGGAATGGACTACACCTAAGAATGTGGGTGAGGTAAGATCATTTCATAGTTTGGCTAGTTTTTATAGAAGGTTTATAAAAGATTTCAGTGTTGTTTGTAATGCTATAGCTGAGACAATGAGGGGAGATAAAAGAGAATTCAAGTGGACACATGGAGCTGATAAGAGTTTTAAGACTTTGAAACAAAAGGTTGTTAAATTACCTATATTGGCTTTGCCTGATTTCAATAGAGTATTTCAAGTTGAATGTGATGTAAATGGTAATGCAATAGGAGTTGTATTAAGTCAAGAGGGTAAATTCATTGCTTTCTTTAGTGAAAAGTTGAATGACACCAACAAGAAGTATTTTGTGTATGATCAAGGGTTTTATGCTATTATTCAAGCCTTGAAGAAGTGGAGACATTATTTGATTCCTAAGGAGTTTGTGTTGCATACTAATTATAAAGCTTTACAATACTTGGAAAGTCAACATAAATTAAATAAAAAACATATAAAGTGGGTTGAGTACTTGCAGAGTTTCACATTTGTGATTAAGCATAATAGTGGAGTTACTAACAGAGTTGATGATGCATTCGGTAGAAGATGTTCTTTGTTGATTGAAATAAAGGTTGAAGTTCTTGGTTTTGATGAGATGAAAGAGTTGTATGATGCTGGTCCTAATTTTTCTGAGGCATAGAAAGAGTGTAGAGCACCAAATTTGGTAGATTGCATAAGTAAGTATGATGAGTATTTCATTTAAGAAGGTATGTTGTTCAAAGGCATTCAGTTGCATACTCCTAAAAGTTCTATGAGGTTGAATCTGATAAAAGAAAAGCATAGTGGTGGATTGGCTAGACATTTTGGAATTTATAAGACATTGAGTTTGTTGAAAGAGAAATATTATTGGCCACAAATGTATAAGGATGTTTAGAAATTTGTAAAGAGTTGTTGACTTTGTCAAATTACAAAAGTAGTAAATTAAAATATTGGTTTGTATATGCCCATTACTATTCCTAAGAAACCTTGGAGTGATATCAGTATGGTTTTTGTTCTTGGATTGCCTAAGATAGTGAAGGGGTATGATTCCATATTTGTTGTAATAAATATATTTTCTAAGATGGTTCATTTCATACCATTTAAGAAGACATCAAATGTTGAGCATGTTGCTGAAATTTTCTTTAAATAGATTGTGAGATTGCTTGGATTACCAAGAAGCATTATTTTTGATAGAGACAGTAAGTTTTTTGGTTATTTTTGGAAGACTTTGTGGAAGAAGATGGGTACTAAATTAAAGTTTAGTTCTACATCCATCCACAAATAGATGGACAGACAAAGGTTGTGAATAGAAGCTTGGGTAATTTGTTGAGATGTTTAGTTGGGAATAAGCCAAGTAATTGGGATATGGTATTGGCACAAGCTAAATTTGTATATAATAATTCTATGACTAGTAGTACAAGGAAGACACCTTTTGAGATATTTACTAGAATGAAGCCTAGAGGAGTATCAGACTTGAGAGATGTTGCTGGTGAAAAAAAGAGAAGTGCTATAGGAGAAGAATTTTATAATTTTATGGAGTCTTTGCATCAGAAGGTCAAGTTGAGGTTGGACCAAAGTAATCAGAAGTATAAGGAGAATGCTGATAAGTCTAGAAGACATCATGATTTTGAAGTTGGTGATGAGGTGATAGTTCATTGAAAGAAAGGAAGATTTTTAGTTGGAACATACAGTAAGTTGAAGATGAAGAAATTTGGACCTTGTAAGATCTTGAAGAAGTTTGACAGTGGTAATGCTTATGAAGTTGAGTTACCCGATGACATCGATATATCTCCTATATTCAATATTTATAATTTGTATAAATATCATGAGTCGGATGATGAAGTTGTTGTATCAGATGATTATCTTAAGAAGTAGATTGAAAATGTTGAATAGATATTAGATCAGAGAGTTGGCAAGAGCACAAGAGAAAAAGATCACTATGAATATTTGGTGAAGTGGAAGAACATACCTATTGAAGATGCTTCAGGATTTCTCAATTTGAGTTGGATTTAGCTTAGGTTGTGAGATCTCAATGATCTAGGAGAATCATTTCTTTCAACCCTAGTTGTCTAATGTAGGAGCATCCTGGGTTGCCTTGTTATACTACTCATTTTTGTTCATTCTACAAGTTGGTGCTAAGTTACTATAGAAATTCCTTCATGTGCTGAGTTACTATAGAAATTCACTCATGTGTTGAATTACTGTAGCAATTCCTTCATGTGCCAAGTTACTATAGAAATTCCTTCATGTGCCAAGTTACTATAGAAATTCTTTCATGTGCCAAGTTACTGTAGCAATTCCTTCATGTATTGAGTTACTATAGCAATTCCTTCATGTGTCGAGTTTTTTTGCTTATGCTGAGTGTTAGCATTTGGACATGATTTCTATGAGCTGAATTATGGGATTTATTTTGATCACAACCTTTATGTTAAGATCTTTTCTTGGGATGTGTCCAAACTATTGTTGGGTGAGCCTTCTATTGGAATTATGATATATTTTTCATTAGTTACAACACTTATCTGATTATGAATGCTTACCGAGCTCATACCGAGCATTCCTTTGGATACTGAGAATATGGGTGGTTCAGTAGTGTTTTCCAAGTTCATAATGGTTACCAAGCAGAAAAGTGTTCTCTAAGAAGTTAGCAGTCACTGAGCTTCACAGTGTTTATCGAGTGATCAAGGTAAACAAAGAACTTAGTGTTTACCGAGTGATCAAGGTAAATAAAGAACTTAGTGTTTACTAAGTGATCAAGGTAAATGAAGAACTTAGTGTTTACCGAGTGATCAAGGTAAATGAAGAACTTAGTGTTTACCGAGTAAACAAGGTAAATGAAGGAATCAATGTTTACCAAGTGAAGAAGGTTATCAATGGATTCAATTTTTACCGAGTGACACAATATTCATCGAGTCACCAATGGTTACCAAGTTTCAAGATACTTACAATGGTCAGTATGAACCGTGCCTCTACTCTTACCAAGTGCATGACGATGCGGTGTATTTTAGTGGTTGTCGAGTATCAAAAGGTCATCGAGCCAGTTTGAGGAACCCGATTTTTCTACCATCTGGTCGACTCAGTAATGTTTTGTTCACTTGTCTTTGGTTGACCTTGTTAAGTAAATATTGGAATGGCATATATGTGATGTATTATATCATTTGTAGAAAATATAGGAAATTGGATAGGATTTTATTTTGCAATATTTTTGAGAAGAGAGAAAGCAAATCAGCAACAGAATAGAGGAATACAGCAAGGTCAACATTGGTGTAGAAAAGTTATATCTATCACATCAAGTGATCAGAGCATAAAGGATCTTATCAGCAATTAGTTGTAACTAGATCCACTGCTTCATTCTAACAGGTGAATCAGTTTGTAAATCTTTTAACAGGGTAGACTTAGCAGTCTTTTGTAAATCTCTTAACAGAGTGCATACTTCATTGTATGTTTGTAAATCCTCTAACAAGGTGGATCTAGCAATCCTACTTGCTCCTAACAGGGCAGATCATCAGAAGTGATCATTGTAAGCCTTAATAGGCCAACTTTATACTGCAGTATTGAAGTTTTGTGGGCACCATCCCCACCCCAGTTTTACTTTCTAATTGGAAGGTTTCTGGGTCACCAAATTAGTGTGTTCATGTGTTATAAATGTTTATCTTTTATGCATACAGTAGATTAGATGGATGAATGGTGAATATGTTATTATGCAGAATTAATATAAAGTTTTAGGGTTACTGATTCACCCCTCCCCTCCTAGTAACCTTATTAGTTTGGATTATTTCCAACAATTGGTATCAGAGCATTGTGGTTCTCAAGATAACGTTTGATAGCTTGAGCAAAGATCAAGGACAATGGAGATATTCAGACTCGACAAATCTATTGAAAATGAAAAGCTAGATCTGGAAATGGCCATGGCTCAACTCAAAGAAGCAAAGGAGCATCTTTCTCAATCTCTGAAAAGAAGGAAGGAACTTGCAAGACAAATGAATGATCATCAATATATTGAAGAAAAGATTGAAGACCTTTTATCATCAAGCAGTTCAAATGAAGCCAATGAAACAATCAAGGAACTCCTAGCAAAGAATGGTTCTCTATAGGTAGAAGTAAGAAAGCCCAAACGAGAACAAGAAATCCAATCCATTACACTATGTGAAGTTTTGGAATAGAGAAACAAGGAAAATGAAGACTTAGAGGTAAGAAATAATCAATCCCTTTGGCATGAATATCTTATAGGTCAACTATCTAATGCAAATGAAGAAATTATGAACCTAAGATCTGAGAATGAAAGTTTGAGAAATGATTTAATCACTGAAAGACAAATCAATGCAAGCTTACAAAGTGATCTGAGATCTGAAAGAGAAATCAATAAAAGTTTGGAAAATGACTTAAATGTTGGAAAGAAAGTCAATGAAAGGATGATAAAGTCTCAAGCAAATATGGATCAATTGAATTAGCAAAATGAGCAGAATCTTCATAAACAAAAAGGTAAAGCTGGCCTTGGATACAAGGAAGAAGGTGAAACCTCCAAAAAAGGTGCTCAAAGGAATCAAAGACCCACTTGCAATCACTATGGCAAGATAGGACATACATCAAAAAAATGCTGGAGCAATGGTAAAGGAAAATTCAATGGTAAATACTACAACTGCAATCAGCATGATCACAAAGAAAATGAATGCAAAGAGAAACCAAAATTTGAAGGCAAATGTCACAAATGCAAGAAACAAGGTCACAAGGCATCCAAGTGTATATCTAAATCATTCAATCCAGTAGAAAGAATTGTCAATGCATTATTTGGTTGGGACTACAATACTTGGTGCAGATGTCATTATTGTGGAGAATATGGAGATATTGGAATTAACTATGAAAGGCATCACCTACTATAAACTATAAGATGTTATACATGTACCAAACTTGGTCATATATCTAAGAATTACATGAACATAAGAAGAATTGAAGATGAAAAGAAAGCCAAAGCTGAAAACATTCGAAAATAGATGAGACAATAGTGGATTCCTAAATCTACCGAGCCAAAAAACTCAAATAATGGCAATGTCACTCAAGAAGTGGGTGACTTCACCATTTCTAATTAGACTCATCAAGGAAGATCAGGGACTGCATCTTCAAGCAATATCCTAAGTAGTTTTAGAATGAAGGAGTACAAATGGCAAGTCAGTATATCAGATACAAGACATAGTTCACTATGGTGCATCTACCGATCTAGGTCAGGAATATGAAAAGTTTTGTTTGTTCACCGAGTTGCAAGGTTTACCGAGTAAGTCAGTGACTATCTAACAAACCCTAGGTCATCTCATCTACCTTCATACCCGAGCATTAATGGCAGATTTTCATCAAAAAGGAAAAATTTGATCTCATTTTTCATCGCGAATTTAGAATATACAGAGTGAAGAGATCTCCAAGAGCACGAAAGTGAGTTCAAGTGATTTGAAGTAATTTTCCAGCGATGAATTTTTTTTACAAAATCATTTACTCACCAAGCAACAATGGCATCCACAAGGAAAAGAGAGGCTCTGAAATGATTGTGAAGGGAGTGGAATGGAAAGAACCTAGCTTCAAGCTTGTTCCTGCCATAGCTAAATTGCTTGACCCGCACGGACCTCAATCGAAAATTCCACCAAAGGTACTACTTATAAATGACATTCATACTCATTTCAAATGCATAGTTCAAGAAATAGGGACACTAGATATGGATAATGCCCTAGCCAAGTTATGTGTGGATGGAACCCTCAAACCCGAGCACAAGCATCTGGAAACCAAAGGTTTGACCCATATCCCGCACTTGCCAAGGAATTTTCAAATGAAATGGATAAGATAAATTTTAAGCCATGTGCATAATGGTTAGTTGTGGTTAGAGCAACCTGTCCTAATAACGAAGAAGATGATTCATAAGATCATGGATTTACCTATGTTGAGCAAATCCAAAACCACTAAAACCCTAAGTCGTGATGAACTTTAGAAGTTAACCCTAGCTAAATGGGATGGCAAAGGATTGAAACTTAACAATGTATCTAATGTAGAGCCAAGATTTGGAATTCATTTAATTGCATATAAGATGTATAGTTCCAGCAGATTGAATAGTGTACCTTGTGAGGCTATGGACTTAGCCTATAAGATTGTGAAGAAGAATATGGAGTTTGACCTAGTAGATGTGCTGTTGAAACAACTAAATAAGAACATGGATAGTATAAGGACCTCAAAAAACAACTCTTGTAAATTTGGTTCTTTGTTAGTTTGTTTATTTTTCTATGTACAAAAGTTTTTCCTTTCTAAAGGTACAGTTGTATGGAGAAAAGATATTCCAGTTTTGTATTAGATAAATGAGTTTATTGCAGAAATGGGTATAAATTTTGATAAGGTAATGGATAACTATTTTGAAGATTTCAAAGAGAGGATGAATAATAGATTCAGAATTCCTCCCAAGCTTGTTGAAAATTATAAGGATGATGTATGCTTCATGGTTGACTGTGACAAGGTATACATTCAAGAAGTTAGACCCTGAGTTGCATGGGTGAAACCTCTTCCCTATGAGGTAAATATTTTTGAAGCCAGAGATGTTATAGAAGCACTAGTAAATGAGCCAGTAGACCCAAGGCAACAAATTTTTGGAACCTATGATGAAGCTAAGGCCAGAATTGAGCTTGAAATCAAGCTACCATAGGCCATAAGCAAGGGCAAGAGGAAAATAGCCAAATTAAAAACTTCAACTAGTCCTCTTATGCTTACCGAGGGAAAAGGTGAAGATGACATAAATGAAGAAGAAGGAGGAGAAGAAGAAGGAGGAGAAGAAAAAGGAGAAGAAGAATCTGCAGAAGAATAGCCAAAGAAGAAAGGTAAGGTAATCATTACCAAACCTAAGAAAAATCCTACTGCAATATTCACCAGAAGAACCAGAAAAGGTAAGCAGGAACCTGTACTAGTCAGGCCTGCACCCAAATTCAAGAAAAGGCTCAAACAATTGGAAGAAGGAGCTGGCATCACAAATTTCAAGGCATTGAAATTTGAAACTAGAACAGATGCTGAGAAAATGCAGATTGAGAAACTAGTACTCAGTAAGATGGGTAAATGGAAATACTCCCCAGACTAGATTGCCCCTCAAATGTCAAAAGAACTACTAGAGAGATTGCAACCGAGATGGGAGTTACCCACCCAAATGGTAAAAGATATTTATGAGCAATCCCTGAAAAATCTTCAACCAAGTCTCACTAGAGCAGAAGTAAAAATTGAAATGAAAAGCCATGAAGGTAAAATAATGATCAGATTCCACACCTGTTTGATTTTGATTAAAGACATTGAACATGTTTTAAATGATGCTACAAACATTTCGAAAAAATATATCATCTACGTAAGCCCAGTGAAGACCCAATAGAAATCAAAGATGATGATAGCAGCAACGATGACGAGTTTGAGAGTACTCCATCCATTACAGTCTCACTAGGAGAGCTACATGCACTGATGGAAGATAAAGAGGAAGAAAACAAGGAGGAGGAAGCTAAAGAGGAAGATAAGGAGGAAGATGATTCGATGAAAATTGCAGCAGCAGTGATTGCATCCCTTCCTCACTCACCACCTAAAAATGTGACATCATCAAGATTGGAGTTAGCTTTAGCAGATTTGATAACATCTACATCAGATTTATCATCTGCACCTACCACATCTCAGCTCCAGGTATCATCAATGGAAGTGTCTACCACTTCATCTACTGAGCTATATCCCTCTTCTTCAGCCACCAAGCTAGCCTCCTCAGCTCCATCATCATCAGTTGGTATAGCAGTAAGTTCCACAATTTTGTCAATTCCAATTTGTTCTACAACTTTGTCAGCAATATCTGCATCTACTTCAAACCCAGTTAGTTCAGATACTGCATTACCGAGTGTATCACCATTTTTGGCAAGTACTCTAGTTTTTGATCCAGTATATACTCCTATTGGCACTCAACCCTCAAGCATCCCAGTTTTCACTGCTAGTCCTTCCATCTCTACTATTGTGTCTATTTCTAAGGTCAAACCAGTCATCATAGAAGTCAAAAAAAAAGCAACCATTGAGGTTTATGATCACTAGAAAGGAAATTCCTAAAGGTATTGACTTAGACACAGAGATAGTAATCCCAAAGATTGACTATGAAAATGCTACCATTGAAGAAATGAGGTATGCTAGTCAACTAATTGAGATTAAGGCTATACAAAAGCAGCTAAGGTCTGAAAGGGATAAGGAATATAGAATAATTGAGAATGCTTGAAATATAATTATCGAGGCTATAAGTGTTGATGTTGATACTTCTCAACACATTTTGATACAATTAGAAGAGGCAGTCAATAAATTCAATGAGGATACCTCCGGTCAAGAAAAGTTGATGGAGAAGGCAGAAAAGAAGTTTGATAATAAGGTGCTTGAGCACATTGCTCAGCATATAGCAATAAAATAGGTTGAGTTAACCACAGTTTTGGCCAACATTGAAAATTCTTTTAATAATGTAACATCTCATTTTGCTAAGCTTTGTGATGTTACCGAGTATACAAAGGAGATAAGAGAAAAATTGAATAAGATAGATGAGGATCTGAAGGCAAGTGCACAAAACCTGAAGCTTGACCCCAGTTCAAGCTCATCTCATCATCTCAAGATCAAATTTTTGTCAGAAAAGCAAGCAGAATTGTTGAGAGAAGAGGCAAGGATCCGATCTACATTGTTAGATATTTAGAATATGATCCTTCCTATCATGGACACAATGCAGAAGCACATTGCACATTCAAAAACATTAATCCATGATAAAAATTTCTCTGTTGCAGAACATGTGATTGAACTCTCTACAGAAGTTCAAGTAGCTCTATCCACATGCAAAATCTTGCAAAAGAATTGGGATAAAACTTTGCAACTCATTCTCTAGGTACATTATGAGTTTATCTCACATTTTGGTGTCTCTATGTAAATACATTATTTTATTCTTTGGCATTATTGTCAAAAAAAGGGGAGAAAGAGATACTCAGGAAGAAATATTGGTGAGATAAATGTACAAAGAGATACTGTAAATAAAAGTCATATAACTCATATAAATACTTGTGTATATTGTATGGGGGATTTATATGTAAAGAAGCCATGTATATTCAACATAATCAATTGTTAGTATGATAGATGTTGTATATAATTTTGGCTCATAAGTGTTTTTGGTCACTAATGCCAAAGGGAGATATTGTTGGAATTATGATATATTTGTCATTAGTTACAACACTTATTTGATTCTGAATGCTTACTGAGCTCATACCGAGCATTCCTTTGGAAATCGAGCATATGGGCGGTTCAGCAGTGTTTGCCAAGTTCATAATGGTTACCAAGCAGAAAAGTGTTCTCCAAGTAGTTAGTGGTCACCAAGCTTCACAGTGTTTACCGAGTGATCAAGGTAAACGAAGAACTTAGTGTTTACCGAGTGATCAAGGTAAACAAAGAACTTAGTGTTTACTGAGTGATCAAGGTAAATGAAGAATTTAGTGTTTACCGAGTGATCAAGGTAAACAAAGAACTTAGTGTTTACCGAGTAAACAAGGTAAATGAAGGAATTAGTGTTTACCAAGTGAAGAAGGTTATCAATGGATTTCATTTTTACCGAGTGACACAATATTCACCGAGTCACCAATGGTTACCAAGTTTCAAGCTACTTACAATGGTCAATATGAACCGTGCCTCTACTCTTACCGAGTGCATGATGATGCAGTGTATTGTAGTGGATGTCAAGTATCAGAAGGTGATCGAGCCCGTTTGAGGAACTCGAGTTTTCTACCATCTGGCCGACTCAGTAATGTTTTTTTCACTTGTGTTTGGTTGACCTTGTTAAGTAAATATTGGAATGGTATATATGTGATGTATTATATCATTTGTAGAAAATATAGGAAATTGGATAGGATTTTATTTTGCAATATTTTTGAGAAGAGAGAAAGTGAATTAGCAGCAGAATAGAGGAATACAACAAGGTCAACATTGGTGCAGAAAAGTTATATCTACCACATCAGGTGATCAAAGCATAAAGGATCTTATCAGCAATCAGTTGTAACTAGATCCACTACTTCATTCTAACAGGTGAATTAGTTTGTAAATCCTTTAACAGGGTAGACTTAGCAGTCTTTTGTAAATCTCCTAACAGAGTGCATACTTCATTGTATGTTTGTAAATCCTCTAACAAGGTGGATCTAGCAATCCTACTTGCTCCTAACAGGGCAGATCATCAGAAGTGATCATTGTAAGCCTTAACAGGCCAACTTTATACTGCAGTATTGAAATTTTGTGGGCACCATCCCCACCCCAGTTTTACTTTCTAATTGGAAGGTTTCTGGGTCACCAAATCAATGTGTTCATGTGTTATAAATGTTTATCTTTTATGCATACAGTAGATTAGATGGATGAATGGTGAATATGTTATTATACAAAATTAATATAAAGTTTTAGGTTACTAATTCACCCCTCCCCTCTCAGTAACCTTGTTAGTCTAGATTATTTCCAACACCTTCCTCGTGTAATTTTCTAGAATGATCTATAAGCTATTTTGGCAAGTATAAATAGAGTGTTTAGGCTTAGATTTAGGTAAGTTTTTGGAAAATATTGTAGAGTAGAATTGGAAAGCGTGAATTTACTGTTGGATCTTTGAATGTGAATGTATTTGTATTTGGCTATAACCCAGAAGGCTTTATAGCTAGGCATGTATGAAGATATTTTGATGAATCAATAAAAGTATTTCACTCTTCTTCCTCTTTAGGTTTTTTTTTTTGTTTGCTTCCATTGTGTTAACTCTTGCAGGGTGGTTTGGATAACTGGGTGAGCCATTGGCCCTAGTTATTTCATCCCTACCTACGTCAGGAGTTAAACTCCTTATTAAGAGATTTGAGCTCATTTCTAAACACATAGGGTTTGGAGAGAA
Source organism: Cupressus sempervirens (assembly GCA_028749045.1). NCBI lineage: Eukaryota > Viridiplantae > Streptophyta > Pinopsida > Cupressales > Cupressaceae > Cupressus > Cupressus sempervirens. Next base: position 852,376,652 of record CM053786.1, on the reverse strand, counting down.
AAATTTAGAATTGGGTCAAAAGAGTTGTTGAAAGTTTCAGAGGGTTTGGATTTGCATGCATTTACAAATTATCTTAGACCTTAATTGTGGTTTGAGGTAGGGTTTAAAAATCCATTATAGAATTTTATTGAAAGCTCTGTCTACTTCATGTCTTCCTAAGTGCTTGCATAATGCTTATTTAATTTATTGTATTAATTTTTAGATAAAAATTTATGTTGTAGATTTTGAAAAAGTCAAACTTATTAATCAAGAAAATTTGACTATAAAAAATTGTAGAAAAATCAAAAAAATCATTATGATTGTATTATTTTAAAAACCTTTCTAATATAAGAAAAATTTGACTATAGAAAATTGGAAGAAAACAACAAATTGATAGGCTAAGATTTCAACTTAACATTTTTCATTAGAACCATGTGATTATCATGAATTTTCCAAATAGAGATAAATATTCTTCGTTTATCTAAAATAATTTGGTTACAAAATTTAGTGAAAAAACAAAATATTAATTAGAAGAAGATATGTTGTAACTAAACTTATGCATGCATGTGAAAACACATATAGTAAAGATATAAAACTAAGTATAGTATGGTTTGATGATTTGAGAGATTAGAGGCATGCAAAAATACTAATTGTATGTTAATTTTTATTTTATAAAAGTATAATTTAATTTTCATATTTAATTATTTTATTTTAATAGGTGTTTGGCCAAAGCCTAGATTATTTTTTATTCATTTATTATTATTGTTAAGATTAACTATTATTATTTGTTAATCACAAGTAGATTCGAACCCAAGACCTCCCCGATAAGAGGCTCACAATTTTTTGTTGTGTTGTAGGCTCTTGCCTTAATTTTTGGATTTATTTATTCATTTTTATTATTACGATTAATTATATATATATATATATATATAATTTAAAAATTAAATAAATAAATACTATTTATTTTGTTATAAGTGGATTTTTAATATCAATTAATTTTAAAACTCTCAGTGGGATAACTTATTATATATCTACTAATGCAAGTTTTGTTGCAAATTAATAAATATATAATTGTGATTTAGTTATATTTTAAGAGAAACTATAGTGAAGTTCACTATATAATACTCTAGATATGAATATTTAATATTATGAGAGAAACTATAGAGAACTTAATTAAAATTATAATTCAAGTTTGAGTTATCTCTAGTTGCATCATGAATTAAAGGAAAAGTAAATATTAACATTGGACTTAAATAGAAATCAAATTAATATTTTAGAAATGAGATTGATATTAGTATTTTATCTAATAATAGACATTTATGTTATTAATTAAATCATTCATAATTTAAGATTATTTAAATTAATAACATGATAATATTGCATGATATTTTATTTGCACAAAGAGATTTGACATTCAATTACTTATTGATTTAAATAAAACATATTAGCATAACAATTTATATTAACATGTGCATTTTTACTTTATTTTTAAACACATCTTTATGACTGAAACTAAACAAGAGAAAATGATGGAATTAAATCATATGGCTGAAAACTGTGTATTTTTTTATATTATATTTATAGTCTTATGATGTTTATTTTCTTGATGGTTTTATTTGTGGGTTGCTTAGTTGGCCAAGTTAGAGTGTGCACCAAGAGGTATTTTTGAGATTCCTTTTATGATTATTTGATTGGATGTCATGATTTACTTTATGATTTAAATTGATATTTCTTTTATGAGATTACTTTTGATGATCATTTATGAGAGCTTGGGTTTTGAGAAACAATGTTATTTTTGGGTTGCTAAGGAACCAAATTCAATCAATATTACTTTTGTGGTATGGGACACAATTGTGGTTTATGATTTTTGGGAAGATATTCTAGGTGCATGTCTATGGGAGTGGTTAGCATTGGGGGTTGGGGCCCAATGTGGCTACCATGGTAACTCAATGTAAGTTGTGTAACAAGTGATAAAATAGTAATTAAAATACTTTCCTCCCCCATACCTTGAGATAAATTAAAAGGATATGTTGGATAGTTTTCCTCATCCATGCCTTGAGTGCATGTATAGTCTAAGGATGAGAATGGGATGATACCTTGAGAGGTATGACTAGTTTCCTCATCTTTATGGAAGGGTATTCTAGTTTTGAATAGAGTCACTAGGGGATCAGTGTCCTGAGAGATTGTTAGGGTAACCTTAGAGTTGGCTCATGTGATGACACTCCATAGTCTGTAGGTTGAGTCTCCATATTTTTTTATGTTTTCCTCTGGTGGTGTATTTATTGGTGGCATACTTGTTGTATATTACTTTTGACGGTATATTTATTGGTGATGTACTTGTTGGATATTACTTTTGATGAAATATTTATCATGAAAGCAAACAGATTTCCACAATCCATGAATATTGAATTAATTTCTGGGGAAGATTGATGAAAAAACTCTCACACAATCTTCCCCATAAATTAATTCAATATTTATCATGAGTTAATATTTATTGATTGGATGTCAATTATCATTGACAATTAGCTTTTATTAATGAATGCTAGTTATTCATTGGTGGTATTTCTTTTAGTGTTCGAGTTAGTGATTGGTGGTTTAATTTTATTAATGAAAGTTGTTATCTATTAGTTATTGGGCTTGTGACACCTGACATTAATTTGGAGGTGGTTGTATCTTTTTGATTTTGATATTTGATTTCTACTTGGTATCTATTATTGATTTCAATATGTGATGTTGTTTTGGATGAGTGTATTTCAACTTTGGTTATCTTTTCTTTTATCAGTAGTTTGTGTTACCCTTGAGGTAGATTTGGATTTCATGATTCCTTACCTAGGATTGTTTTATGATTTGATTATGTGTGTGTGGATAGTACATTATATCTTTTGCATAGTGGGAGTGAGAGCTTGATTAGGTGACCATGTGATCAAGAGGTAGTGTCTTGTTACTATTCAGGTCCTCCTCAAATTGATAGATTTTGGATTCTCATTGATATAGTTGTACCATTATCAATCTTTCTCTTATCTCAGAGACTTCTATTCGTTTGATGTATCTATGTATCATGTGTTTTGAGATCCTATGGGATATTCTATTATATATTGATATACTTGTATTTACTATTGCATGCTCTATGACAGGAGCAGTGGATGGAGTTATATGAATCTACTCTATTGCATTAGTTATTTTATGTATGTTTACATGAGATTATGTATGTGTTTATTCATTTTATGATTATGGAAATTGTAATTGAGACTTAAAATTATTCATAAAATTTTGTAAACATGACTCAACATGAAGGAAACCTTTAGGAATGAAATGTGTATTGTAATTTCATTTGTGTAAATTTTTTGAATGTGTATATTGCTTCTTCATTTTCAATTTGATATTATTTAAACTTTAAAAAATAGTTTTGCAAAATTTTTAGTGCATTAGATTTATTTCTTTTGGGGTCTCAAGAAGGGTGTTACATAAAGTATGCTCAATACAAAAATATTTGAAAGATTGATTCACATATTCCCTAACATTATTAGTGTGTATATGCCTAACAAAAATACTAGAATAATTTTCAATCCACACATTTCTTTAAAATTATAAATGAATCAAAGACATTATACTTGTACTTCAACAAGTACACCTAGTGCCTCTAAATAAGTCATCTATGAAGGTAAGTGCATATCAAGAATTTGCAAAAGATAGAGTGGGAAATAACATAAGATCATTTTGTATGTGTTAATCTCAAATTGGTTTTGGTAAGTGAGTGTCAACACACTTAAGAAATTTACTTAGTTCATGTTGAACTAGTAATGCATGATGAGTACAACATGTAAATATTAGACCATGTTGAGTTGCAATGAGTACCGAGTCACTCATGTGCTAAGAAAAGAGACCATGTTGAGTGATTCAAGTGCTGAGTAAATAGTAGATGTTGAGAAATTTAGGTGCCAAGTTAGAATAGTGTATGCTAAGCATCAGAGACTACATATGTTGAGTAACACAGATTGGACATATTTATTTGTTATGGCATAGACAACTAGATAAACTATGTTCTAGCCAACTTAAGGACAGATTTTGATCTTTTAGAGTTAAAGAAAAATCTATATGCTGATTCCCTATGAAATTACATGCAGCCAATCAAAAAATGGGAAGATTTAAGTAGCAAAATGCATGAATCTCAGCCATAGATTCATACCTAACCCTAAGACACCTCAGTCTTCTTAAGGAGAAAAAAGCCTTAAATTTTTAATGATGTTGAGAGCATTGTAAAGGACTAAATGATCAAACTAAAGGAGCGAACAAGATAGTTTGTAGAGCATTCAAGGTGACCTAGCAGTAAAAGTGAATTGCAGAATTAGTTAAGTGAAGAATGGAGGATAGAGGATACAACATTGGTACATCAAATTGTGAAGGATCAATCAAAGATTGGATAGAGATGATCTGTTATCAAGTAAGCAAATGCCAACCACAAGATCTATGCTGAGACATTTTTATAAGTGATTTTAGTTAAATCTCTTAATAGAGTAGTCTTAATAGGTTGTATGAAATCCTTTAACAGGGTGCTTACTTAATTGTAAGTTGAAGTTCTCTAGCAAGGAACACTTCTAATAGGGTGTTGAAATCCTCTAACAAGGTGGGACTTAACAATCTTTTTAAGCCTTTAATATGGTAGGCATTTTACAAGGCAAACCATGATTCATGATCAAACTATTGTAACCTTAATTGGATATACTTTATTACTACATTAGTGAAGATTTGTGGGTGTCATCCCCACCCTAGTTTTACCTTCTCATTTAGAGGGTTTTTGGGTAATCATATCTGGTGTTCAGTGTATGTGTTTGATTACATATTTACATGATTGATGCATATGCTTTATATGTTATTTTATTAATTATGCATGCGATGTATGAAAGATGGAAGTTTATAGGTCCAAGTTTAAACTCTTGATTCAGCCCCCCCTAGAAGTTTACTCCTTTCCCACTTGTAATTCCAACAATTTGTATTAGAGCTTAGTTCTCTGAAAGAGAAGCTTTGTAGATTATAGGAAAGATCTTGAAATGGAAGTCTAAAAATTATGAAAGACTATTGAGAACTAAGAGATTGAAATACATCTTATACTACATCAACTAAATGAAACTAGAGATTCTTTAAAGAGCTCCTTGAAGAGAAGGAAATAAATCACCATTGCAAAGAATGACACACTATACAAAGAGATAGACACCACCAAGCTATTTGTAGATGGTAACTCTAGTAAATTAGATGTAGTAGTTGTAGATCTAATGAAGAAGAATAGAATCCAAGTTGAAGAAATTAGAAATCTCAAGTTGGGGAAAGAATCACAAGCTATACTACTATGTGAGGTGACTAAACATATGAAGAAATTCATGGAAGATAAGGCCATGATTTAAGAGGAAAAAAGAATCTTGAACAATAGATTGGAAGTGAAGTCAACAAAGCTAACCAAGATCTCAAACATGCAACTGGATATCTTAAGCCAAATGATGAACACTCATCATGAATTGAATGTCAAAGACATTGAGATAACCACATTGAAGTTGTAGAATGAACAACTATATAATTATCTGAAAAGATAAAAAGAAATTTCTAAAAGTTTCAACAAGCCAAATGAAGCCATTAAATACTTTGAACAATTATTGAAATTCCAAAGATCCAACAATGATATAGCAGGATTGGGCTACACAAGCATTGAAGAAGGAGAATCATCCAAAGTTGTTGAAGAAAGGAACAACGATGTAAGAATTCCAAACCTACTTGTCATAGTTGTAGAAAGAAAAGACATATTGCTAATGTGTGTAGCAGCAACAATACAAATCAACATTTCAAGCTTAAGAAATACTTTTCAATTGCATTGCCTCCTCTAAAGCCTTAAGTTGTTTCCAATACCTAGAAACTAAATGTCCTTCCTTACCAAAACTACAAGGATTACCTATAAACTTCTTAGTCTTGGAGAAAGACCCATTGATCTTAGAAGGTTTATTCTTTGTAGTAGATTTCTTAGTATCTTATTTTGGAGGTTTCTTGGAGGAATGCTCACTTCCATCTAAATCTATCTTGGGCTTAAATTTCTACTTCTTCTTTCTTCTAGATGTTTAAGAAACCAATACTTTGTTCTTTGATCCTATTAGAGAGTGCAACTGTGTAAGCTTGCATTTATCTCTAGTAAACCAATAAAAAAAAACCTCAAATATAGGCATGGTGAATCTAGGATGCAAAGCATCTATAGTAGAGTGAAAATAAGATAAAAATGAAAGTTCCCTTGACACTTTGACAGAATTAGGTAAATACACTCTTGATCACTTTTTTTCTTGCCACAAGTTTGTAGAAAAAATATCTATTGTATGAATCTTATCAGTAAGTCCTCAATAGAGGAAAATGAATCATTTTCTAATGAAGTCAACTCTTCCTCAATCGAAAGTTTTATGAACTCATTGATGGTGCCAAAAAGTCCTTGAAACTTTAACCATTTAGCCCAAGTAGTGATACAACCATTGAGATGAAAGAGAAGATTATCTATAAGATGTCAAGATAGCAAACCCATAGCCTAATCCATATTTTTCATGTGTTACATAATATTAAAAGGGCATGTCAACTGAAGCTAAACCTCATCCAAATAGGTCCACAACCCTCATGATCTGAGATGTCTTGTCATACAATATTTCTAGAGGTGATAATTGTGCAAGGAAAGTGTCTCAACATAAGAAGAGTCTTCCATGTTGTGAAATATGCCTCAGCTACTCTAACTTTTTATCATTTTATTAGTGATATTTTACAACTAGACAAAACATATATAAGGGTTTTTTTGTTTTTTGTTAATAAATTATGTTTTTATGATAAAAATGATAGAAAAAAAGAAAGAAACACCACCATAACTCAAGAAACCAAACCCCATTACAATCTAAAAGCTAGAAAATAAAGTAAAAACACTAAAAACCTCAAACTTAGATCATGTGTACCTAAAAATTGTGTTGATGAAAAGAACATAAAATCTAGAAAGTGTTCAAGAAAATATGTTTGGTACTTTTTTAAAATTAAAAAATTGAGCTGAAATGAGTGAGTTATGCCCTCTAAAATGCAAAAAAGATCATCTAGCTTCAACATCAAAAATAGGTGCCATATTGGGAAAAAAAGATAGAAAATCCTCCATAAAACTGTCTATCACACAATCATCTTTCCAACAAAATTTTGTTCACCCAAAAACCCTCTATTTTCTCAAGATAATGAAAAAATCCAAATAGAGTCTCAAGGAAGCAAAAAAAAAAGGTCTAACAAACCACTTTAGGGGAAAAATTTGAGCCTCCAGGCACAAACATGACTGCAAGCAAGGGCTAGAGAACCCAAGCATCCTAGCTATGGAGCATGGGAAGAGAGCACTAGTGGAGTGACACTAGAGGTGGAGCTTGAGAGGCCCAATAGTGGAGCATGAGTAGTGTATAGCTAGGGAGGCATGATGATGGCATAACTAGGGCTAGGTAGTGCTCTATGGTGGTTGCTGAATAATAGGCAAGTGGCATAGTGTTTTTATAACTATGCACATTTTTAAAAATGTATTTTTTTAAAAATTATTTTGCAAAATATTTCATCAAGATGCATGTTGTGTCAATAAAGCCCTTGTAGAAAAAATATTTTTTGCCTATCCTATCAATGGTGACCAAACCAAACATGTTTTATATTAAAATAGGGGTTTTTGAGCATTGTGAGCTAAATGGTGAGGTTCATTTCTTCTTAGGGTGAACCACAAAATAGTGACCCCTATTGCAATAAAAAACTATAAAATCATAGATATGATACACTCAAACCCTCATTCTTCTAATAGCTTCAAAAAACTTGGGCAAGTTGCAATAGATCCAACTTCGATACCTAGAAGGTTTTGAGCAATACAAATCCATAGATCTCATAGATCACCTGCATGCAAGAACCTATCATAGAAAATTGAAAAGACAAGAGAAGACAAGGGTTTGGCTCCAACAATATGCAATATTGTATTATTAGACTAAAATAATGAATAGAAAATACAAGAGATGAATCCCTATAGAAGGAGATCATAAAACCTAAAAGGGAAACCCAAAGAGGTAAAAAATATTTAATAATTAATATTGAATTTTTAAATGACTAATGCAAGTGCGTGAAAAGGAAATCTTAAGAAGGGATTAAGTATAACTTAATCAATATAATTGAATTAATTCTTTACTCTAACACAATATTTCATTTTGTGTATTCTCTTCTGGTAGCCAACTTCTCAATATGTGTTGTACATTGAGCATTACATAATATAATCTAACTAGTTGTACAATATTAAGTATTATAAGTAAAGAATCAATTTAGAATTAGAGGTTATAGTTTATAAAAGAGAAAACTATTTGGATGGATGGATTGTTTGTAGGTATTTTTTAAAGTATGTTGGTAGAAAAAATAACCAACTGACAAATTCAATTGTCAATTACATTGTTGGGCTAAGAAATATGAAGAGCTCTACTTTTGAATGTAGTGGGGTATTTCTTTTTATCAATAATTAACAAATATGGTATCATATATTAAAAGGCCTCCCAACAAATAATGGTTTGTTTTTGTAATCGGTTGGTGTAGTTATATACACAGTCTACATTTGCATGGGATGATATCTCTCTTGGGTGGTAGCTTAGGTATTTGTTTATTTACTAAATGATATGTTTGATAATTATTTCTACAATCATGTGTTCAATTCTTTTCTACTAAATACTTTGTTTAGCTTATTTATTTTATTGTAAGGCTATGTGTAAGTGCAAGTTTAGTTATTTATTGTGATCTTTATTTTTTATCATATATTAGTCAAACCTCACAGTGGATAAATGCATATTGTTCTTTTTTTATTCAATTATCTTAAATCAAGTCTTTCATTTAAAAACAAATATTAGAACAATAATTCATATAGAATTTTATTTTTTTATTTTTTTAAACAAAAGGAGAAATACCTATATATATTAAATATAATATGTTAATACAAAAATGTGTCATGACAACATCAACTAGTAAGTAGAGAAGACTAAAATGAAAGAGACCTATATGCCAAATAGATGTAACAAAACCACTATAGACAAAATTGGAAAATACTTACATACCTAGAAGCATATACATAAAATAGAACACTAACTATTATTATGAGAGAAAGACATAACACCATTAGACACTTAGAATTATTAGCATGAATGCTGATGATATTCATATGGGGAGCATCCTAGAATTGTTGGAGAATTTGAGATTTTTTAGTATGATTAAATGTTTCATTCATGGAAGTGTTTGTCATTGATGTCAACATACTAGTTATTTTGTGAAAATTAACCAAGTAGTAGATAGAGATTGAGATCGTGTGTTTAGAAGATTGTAGATGAGGTCAAGTGTAGTTGAGGATATGAGTGCATGTAGAAAGTTGAAGCATGGTGTTTGCTATTCAAGATTTATTTAAGATAGTATATAGAAATAGTTCCTAAGAAGAAGTTTTTGGCAATTGGACTATATCTCTTGATAGGGATAGAATTTCATTAAGCATAGTTAGATAGAGGTAGAAGACATCATGATGATGTGATTGAGCATATTAGGATTGAGGTTACAAGTGAGAATATTTGTGAAGACTATTAGTCAACAGTGTTATGTAATTATGAAATGATGTAATGCAATGTGTATTGTTTTATCTTAAGTTGGTCCCATTGTAATTGTAAATTGAGAAAGCCTCAAGGCTAACTCAATGAATTAATTTGAGAACTTGGTATAAAGGAAATTTTTTCCTTGTGGTTAAGAATGATGTGAGTGAATGTAAGAAAATTGTAAGTGTAAATTTCCAATTATATACAACTAAGTGATCTAAGATATTTGTGTGATGTGCGTATGCAGATCTAGTATTGAGATTTGAGAAGTGCTTAGTGCAACTAAGGCACTGTGAAAGAGAAAAGTGATTATATCTAGAAGAAAGTGTTAGTGGACACCTAATCATTTTCTATTATTCTGAAAGGAATAATACAAAGACTAATTGGATAGTGAGTTCAATGGTATTTCCCTTGAAGCTCTTTGGAAAATGGATCCTTCTACCTTCCACAACTCCTAACAAGGTTGGAATCTCCTCACAAGGATTCAAATTCTTATAATAGAGATTGGTATGTACTAGACATAATTCATTCACTCCTAATAGGGTCCATCCTTTTATGAGGAATATTTATATAATTACATCATTTTTTGGGTACCATGCCCATTGTGTTTTTCCCCCTAATCAAGGGTTTCAATAGTTAACAAATATGGTGTTATTGTGTATGGTTATCTTCTTTTGGTTATTATACTTTCTGATTACATGTTTCATATTTAATAAGGTTAATATGAGTTGTCTTAATTGGATAACCAATTTACACCCCACCTCAAGTTATCTTGGTGGACTTTACTTTTTAATAATTGGTATCAAAGCATTGAGTCTTGTTGAGCTATCATTTTGCATGATGCTTAACAATAGGAATCCTTTCGTACTCCTCTCTTGAAAAGTCAATCTTGGGGATCAACTCCAAGATTCTAGATGATCTTGCAACCTAATGGAATTTTCTCAGTTGAAGATAAATGTGAATGTTCATGAGGAGGCCTTTGCTAGTTCTGATAACTTTGGATAAGATATGAAATCTATTCGCTACTTCAAAAGAATAAAACACACAAAAAGAACTATGTTTTTTTTTTTTTTTTTATATGATTAATGGAATCTAACAATGAAACTAATATAAATTCCTAATTTAACAAGGGGTTAGTAAAGAAAATAAAAAATATAGAGTGACAAGAAGTTTCAGAAAATAACATGAAAAGTAAATCCTAATAGATATAAACCATGGAAACAACGTGTCTGTGAGTTAAGCTTTCAAAAAGATCAGTGTGTAGCCAATGAAAATAGGAGTAGTGCTTCCTTAATTCCACTAATGCAATCATCTATGGGAATTTAGCAACCATAATATGTTTTACTTTTCATCAAATCACAAGGCCATGAAAAGTGCACTCATGTGAGACAAAAAGCTATACAGGAACAAAATGGGTGATCTCTTCTCAAACTAGATACATCAATGAAATTTGTGAGACCATAGAAAATAGTAGAATTAAAAGATCACACAACCATAAATAACACAATAAATTTTTGGCTCAATCACATTCCATGAAAATACATTCACAAAACATAACACACTTAGGCAAGAATCACTACACTCCAAATGTGAGCACCAAAAGCATATATTATTGCAAAATAATGGCAACCATAATTACATATTGCAATCTTGTATTTATAAGAAATATGCTCCTCAATTTGTGTTGAGAGTAAGAGCTATCTTTATGCAATCATATGCTTCTAAATTAATAAAACAAAACTATTTATGTACAAACTGACTCTTTAACTGGTGCTAAGTAGGACTTCATCCATTTTATGTCATTAATTGGATGCATGAGCCTTTAAATGTCTTTAAAAAAATAAAACATGAGAAAATAAGAATAAGAGAGCCTTTAGTTGATGTAGAAGTGTCTAGAAGTGCCAAAAATAGAAACTCCATCTTTACTAGGCATCTATTAGAGTTAAACTATTGTCAGAATGCATTTCTAATGCATTGAAAGCTCTAATTTTGGAACTGATAGTTAAATGTTAGTGCACCTCTGAATTCTTCAAAATATTCCAAAACACTTTTCAAAAAGTGCACTAGCGCAACAATGCACCTCAAAGACCAAAAAATGTAAAATTTTAAAAATGCAAAACTTTACCAAGTGTCAAAATTGAAATTCTAGCATCTGGGTTTTGTTCCCCTTTATCCCAGAGCTATGTCTAGATATTTTTCCTTGAATTTCTTAATTATCTTATGACATGCACCACATCTATTAAATCTAAGGCATTATATTTATCCTTCACTTTCTGCATGTAGTTATCCACCTCTATATGGGTTTTAGAAAAATCCCCAAGTTTTGTATTAAGCTCTAACAAAGCTTCCTATATTCTAAATGCTTGCCAGATATCCTCATCATTAGAAACCTCATCAAAAGTTTACCAAATTTTTTGAACTACTACCTCTACAAGTATTAACTTTTCCCATGCATCATCCTTAAAGATGTCTGTACATGCATCACTATACTATTTCTCAACTTCCAAAATTTGCTCTTGGGCTTGGTCCTTGAGCTTGTGGATCTCTGCCTATAATGATTCCATTACTTTATTACTATCTACTATCTCCTCAATCTAATCATCTATATTATCTAGCTCCTCAACTGTATATACATCCATTAACATTCAATACCTCTGGCCTTTCATTTCTTGTAATGCTTGTAGATTTTTTCACCAGGTATGCACCTCATCTATTAAGCCAGAATCTTGGTTCAAAATTACTACCAACTTATCTAAATTCTCTTGCATAACATATAATAACTTAAGATTCCCTTGGATAATTAGTACATCTTTCAGTTCAAAAATTTCCCACCATTGGTGAGAGGCATTAAAAAATGAGTCCAATTGTACTACTCCCCTATCCCTTCTCTAAATTGCTTCATTTAGAGTTACTTTGGGGTTAATGAGATCCAAAGGGAAAAAAAATTCACTAAAATATCCCTTAAGGATCTCATTCTATCACTAAAGTGTTATAAATTCCACCCCATCTTGTTCTAGGCTCTTGAAAACTTCCTTCATCCCTGTTGCATCAACTTTGTAGTTATCAAGGTTGGCTGCCCAAGCATAACCTCCTAGATCTGATAATACCTAGGAGTTAGTTCTTCAAAATCTAATTTTGGAGGAGGGATAGCCACGTGAGAAAAAAGGTCTTAATTTTGATCACTCATGATGAAGGCTAGTGCTCACACATCCTTTGGAGGTGATGCAAAAGCATCCTAGGTTGCCTTGTTATCCTACTCATTTTTGTTCATTCTACACTCAGTTGGAGTTGAGTTACTGTAGCACTTAATGGGAGCTAAGTTATTGTAGCACTCAATGCAAGCTGAGTTACTATAGCACTCAATGGGAGGTGAGTTACTATAACACTTAGTGGGAGTTGAGTTACTATAGCACTCAATGGGAGCCAAGTTACTATAGTACTCAATGAGAGCCAAGTTATTGTAGCAATTCCTTAATGTACTAAGTTACTATAGTAATTCCTTCATGTCCTAAGTTACCCAATGTATGTCAAGTGACTCTTCATGTGTTGAGTTACCTAGTGTATGCCGAGTGACCCTTCATGTGCTGAGTGTCAGCATTTGGACATGATTTTTGTGAGCTGACTTGCAGAATTTATTTCAATCATGACATTTATATTAACATATTTTCTTGGGATGTGTCCAAACTATTTTTGGGTCAGCCCTCCTCTTATGTAATTTTTTAGAATAATTTGTAAGCCATTTTGGCAAGTATATATAGCTTTTAGGCTTAGAGTTAGAAAATTTTTTGGGAAGAAGATGAGAGAGCAAAACTAAAAGTGTGAATTTATAATTGGATCTTTGAATGTGAATGTATTTGTAATTGGTTGTAACCCAGAAGGCCTTATAGTTGGGCATGTATGGAGATATTTTGATGAATCAATAAAATTATTTCTATCTTCTTCCTCCTTTTGTTTTTGTTCCTTTTGTTTGCTTCTATTGTGTTAACTCTTGCAGGGTGGTTTGGATAGCTAGGTGAGCCTTTGGCCCTAGTTATTCACCCTATGCCTGTGTTAGTTGGTATCACAACTTAAGGTTCATCCTTATGGAGATTAGATCATGTAACAATCTAATTTGGATTTGGTTGTAGGGTGGAAAATCTATGGATTTGACCTATAACTTGCAGAGGGTTACTATCTTGCAAGAACCTGAATTGTAAAGGTGATTCGTGGTAGAAGAAATATCGATGATGCTATATTATATTAGTTGAGACAAATTGCAGCCATATTAGATGCTATAGAGATAGCCCAAAGGAGAGGATCACATCTTGATGATGTAAGTGATGATGAATCAGCAACACCAAATCATAATCCAAAACCTAAAAAAGATCAAGATGAGGAAACATTGTTCCGAGTGTTGTCTAGGGAAAATTCTAAGCCTACTATGGAAGTTGTTCCTTATGATGGAAAATTGGACACCAATGTTGTGTTGGATTGGATCTCTGATATGGAGGAGTTCTTTGAGTATGAAAACACTCCAGATAATAGAAAAGTGAAGATTGTAGTCACTAGGTTGAAAGGTCATGTATCACTATGGTGGGAGCACTTATAAACTGATAGACAAAGGAGAGGAAAGGAGAAGATCAAAACTTTGCTAAAGATGGTGAACAAGGTAAAGAAAAAATTCCTTCCTATTGATTACCAAGTTAGCTTGTTTAGAAAGATGAAAAATTTGAAACAAAAGGACATGACTGTGAAAGAATATACTGAAGAATTCTATAGATTGGACATTAGATCTAGACATGTGGATGATGATGTTGAGAAAATTGCAAGGTACATTAATGGATCAAGATCTGGAATTCAAGATGAAATAAGTTTAATGAAGTTAGAAAGTGTAGAGGAAGCATATCAATATGCCTTGAAAGCTGAGGATATCTTGACAAAGAAGCATGAACAAAGACAAAGAGGTAGAGGTGGCAGATTCCAGAGAGGTAGAGGTAGATCTTATGGTGAAGGTGGAAGATTTGAAAATTTTGTACAAGATAAAGGCAAATCTAAATGGAAGAATGATGATGAATGCAAGACTAAATGGAAAAGTGGCAATTATTATCGAGGAGGCACTAACTCTTACTAAGGAAGGGGTAACTCTTATTCTAGAGGTGGATTTCATGGTAATTGTTTCAGATGTGGTAAAGAGGAACATAAATCTTTTGAATGTAGATCCTCTGAAGGTGGGCAAGGTAACATAAATGCTATGACTCAAGAAGATGATGAGGGTTCACCAAGTGGACTTGAGGCTAGAGAAAATCTGATGGTGAGAAGAACCTTATGCAATAAGGGAAGTGATGAGGAACCTATTTTAAGGAGAAGTCTTTTCAAGACAAGATGTAAGATGGCTAGGAAATGCTGCAAAGTGATAATTGATAGTGGAAGTTCTACAAATCTAGCATTAGAAGAGCTGGTTACCAAGTTGTAGTTACAGAGGCTGAAACATCCCAAACCTTATCATGTTTCATGGATCAAAGATGAGCATAAGAAATTGGTAAGTGAGCAATGCCTTGTGAAGTTCAAAATTGGACATTAATTTGATGAAGTTTTGTGTGATATTATGCCCATGGATTGCTATTATATTTTTTTGGGTAGACCTTGGCAATATGATAGATATGTTGTCCATGATGGAAGATTGAATCAATATACTCTTTGGGTAAATGGGAAGAAACAAACATTGTTTCCTTTGATTGAAAGTCCATATGAGGTTAATTGTACTGCTATAAAAATTTGCATAGTTAATGGGAAACAATTTGAAAAGGAAATGAAAAGGAATCAAGTCTATTTTGCCATAGTTCCTAGAGGATTGATTGTTGGTAGTAATGGCTAGCAACAAAAGCTGGTAATGACCAACTGATAGTAGATAGTGATAGCTGAGTATTAGTAGAAATTACAAAATTGATGAATGATTATAAATACATTATTGTTGATGATATTCCTAACGGTTTACCACTAGTAAGAATTATGAGTCATTGTATGGATCTCATTTCTGGAGCTAGTTCACTAAACAAAGCACCATATAGATTGACACTTATAGAGAATGAAGAACTTGACAAACAAGTGCATGAGTTTTTGTAGAAAGGTTTCATCAGAGAAAGCTTGAGTCTATGTGCTATACCTACTATATTAGCACCTAAAAGGAATGGAGAATGGAGAATGTGTACTAGTTCTAGAGTCATTAACAAGATAATAGTGAAATATAGGTTTCCTATGTTTAGGATGGATGACATAATGGATTATTTGAGTGGAGTAAAGTATTTTACCAAGATTGATTTGAAGAGTGGCTATCATTAGATCAAAATCAGAGAATGTGATGAATGGAAGAGTGCTTTCAAGAGAAAAGATGGTTTGCATGAATGGTTGGTTATGCCTTTTAGTTTGACTAATTCACCTAGTACTTTTATAAGGTTGATGAATGAAGTTCTGAAAAGATTCATGGGTAAGTTTGTGATTGTTTATTTGGATGATATTTTGATATTTAGTAAGACTAAGGAATAAAATCTTAAGCATATTAGACAAGTATTGCAAAGGTTGAAGGGGGGGAAAGTTGTTGATTAATCTGAAAAAATGTTCTTTTATGTAAGAAGAGATTGTGTATTTGTGATTCGTGATTTTAGTTGATGGTTTGAAGATGGATCTTGAGAAGGTTAAAGCAATTTTGGAATGACTTCCACTTGAGAATGTGGGTTAGGTAAGATCATTTCATGGTTTTGCTAGTTTTTATAGAAACTTTATAAAGAATTTCAGTGCTATTTGTAATGCTATGATTGAAACAATGAGGGGAGATAAAAAGGAATTCAAGTGGACACATGGAGCTGATAAGAGTTTTGAGACTTTGAAACAAAAGCTTGCTGAATTACCTATAATGGCTTTGCCTAATTTCAACAAAGTATTTCAAGTTGAATGTGATGCAAGTGGTAATGCAATAGGAGTTGTATTAAGTCAAGAAGGTGAACCCATTGCCTTCTCTAGTGAAAAGTTGAATTCTACTAAAAGGAAGTATTCTGTGTATGATCAAGAATTATGCTATTGTTCAAGCATTGGAGAAGTGGAGACATTATTTGATTCCTTAGGAGTTTTTGTTGTATACTAATCATAAAGATTTAAAATACTTGGGAAGTCAACATAAATTTAATCAAAGACATATGAAGTGGGTTGAGTACTTGCAAAGTTTCATATTTGTTACTAAGCATAAGAGTGGAGTTACTAATTGAGTTGCTGATGCATTGAGTAGAAGACATTCTTTGTTGATTGAAATGAAGGTTGAAGTTCTTGGTTTGGATGAAATGATAGAGTTGTAAGATGTTGATCCTAATTTTTCTAAGGCATGGAGAGAGTGCAAAGCACCAAATCTGATAGACCACATAAGTAAGTATGATGAATATTTCATTCAAGAAGGTATGTTGTTCAAAGGTATTTAGTTTTGTATTCGTAGAAGTCCTATGAGGTTGAATTTGATTAAGGAAAAGCATCGTGGTGGATTAGTTGGACATTTTGGAATTAATAAGACATTGAGTTTGTTGAAAGAGAAGTATTATTGGCCACAAATCTATAAGAATTTTTAGAAATTTGTAAAGAGTTGTGGAGTTTTTCAAGTTGCAAAGGGAGTGAGTCAAAATATTGGTTTGTATACACCTATTATTGTTCTTGAGAAATCCTAGACTGACATCAGTATGGATTTTGTTCTTGGATTTCCTAAGAAAGTGAAGGGTGATGATTTTATATTTGTTGTAGGGGAAAATTTTTCTAAGATGGCTCATTTCATACCATGTAAGAAGACATAAGATGCTAAGCATGTTGCTAAACTTTTATTTAAAGAGATCGTGAGATTGCATGGATTACCAAGAAGCATTATTTCAGATAGAGACAACAATTTTGTTGGTTATTTTTGGAAGACTATGGAAGAAGATGGGTACTGAGTTGAAGTTTAGTTCTACATTCCATCCATATATAGATGGATAGATAGAGGTTGTGAATAGAAGCTTGGGTAATTTGCTAAGATGTTTAGTTGGGAATAAGCCAAGTAATTGGGAGATCATATTGGCACAAGTTGAATTTGCATATAATAATTCTATGGATAGGAGTACAGGGAAGACACCTTTTGAGATTGTTACTAGAATGCACCCTAGAGGTATATCAAATTTGAGAGATATTATTGGTGAATAAAAGAAAAGCACTGTAGGAGAAGAATTTTCTAATTTTATGGAGTCTTTGCACAAGGAAGTGAAGTTGGAGTTGGGACAAAGTAATTAGAAGTATAAGGAGAATACTAATCAGTCTAGAAGACACCATGATTTTCAAGTTGGTGATGAGGTGATGGTTCATTTGAAGAAAGGAAGATTCCCAGTTGGAACATACAATAAGTTGAAGATGAAGAAATTTGGACCTTGTAAGATCTTGAAGAAGTTTAATAGAGGTAATGCTTATGAAGTTTAGTTACTTGATGACATGGATATATCTCCTATATTCAATATTTTTGATTTGTATAAGTATCATGAGTCAAAGGATGAAGTTGTTGTATCAGAAGATTATCCTGAGAAGCAAATTAAAGAAGTTGAATAGATATTAGATCAAGAACCTCTCAATGATTCAGGAAAATCATTTCTTTCAACCCCAATTTTTTGATGTAGGAGCATCCTGGGTTTCCTTATTATCCTATTCATTTTTGTTCCTTCCACACTTAGTTGGATCCAAGTTACTATAGCACTCAATGGGAGCTGAGTTACTATAGCACTCAATTAGAGCCTAGTTACTATAGCACTCAATGGGAGCCAAGTTACTATAGCACTCAATAGGAGCTAGGTTACTATAGCACTCATTGAGAGCCAAGTTACTATAGCACTCAATGGGAGCTGAGTTACTGTAGCACTCAGTGGGAGCTGAGTTACTATAGAAATTCCTTCATGTACCAAGTTACTATAGCAATTCCTTCATGTGCCAAGTTACCTAGTGTATGTCGAGTGACTCTTCATGTGTCTAGTTACTTAGTGTATGTTGAGTGACCCTTCATGTGTCGAGTATTAGCATTTGGATATGATTTCTATGAGCTAATTTAATAGATTTATTTTGATCATAATATTTATGTTAAGATCTTTTCTTGGGATGTGTGCAGACCATTGTTGGGTCGGCCCTCCTCTTATGTAATGTTCTAGAATAATCTATAAGCCATTTTGAAAAATATATATAGAGTGTTTAGGCTTAGAGTTAGGCAAGTTTTTGGGAAGAAAATGAGAGAGCAAAATTGAAACTATGAATTTGCAGTTGGATCTTTGAATGTGAATGTATTTGTAATTAGTCGTAACCCAGAAGGCCTTACAGTTGGGCATGTATGGAGATATTTTGATTAATCAATAAATCTATTTTTGTCATCTTCCTCCTTTGGTTTCTATTCCTTGTGTTTTCTTCTATTGTGTTAACTCTTGCAAGGTGGTTTGGATAGTAGGGTGAGCCTTTGTCCCTAGTTATTCACCCTATGCCTACATCAGGAGGTGAATCAAGTTTCCTCATAACTTCTATCAATTCTATTCTATCCTTCTCTTTAGTAGTGAAATGTTGCTTCTTTTTTATTATTACTTCTTTACTAGGCCACCTTGGAATATGCTACATTGGGGATTTTTCTTTAGAGGATGAAGGAGTTTGTTCTACTATGCCTTTCCCCTTATCACTCCTTTCTGTGAGGAATCCACATTAGGAGTCTCTATTTTTGTGGAATCCATTATCCTCACCTTTGTGTCCTAAGAAGTTTTTTGTGGTTGTTTACTTTCCCATCCTTCTTTTGACACTTCCTTGGTGGATACTTGTTGTGGTTCTTCTTGATGTTCTATTTGGACTTGTTCAATTTCTATACCTGGAGGAAGAGGGGTAGTCGATCCCTTGTCAATAAAAAATGTGACCTATAATTGGGATGCGAGAACCACTTCAAGTCCTTTCAAACTTTATAATAACCAATTGGCCTATCAAGTTGGTGCACTACCTTTGACCTTACTGATGATAGAGCCATAAATGTAGTGATGGTTACCTATTTCCCTCTACCTTTGGCTAGATGGGCTTGCACATGGAAGATCATTGTTTTAGGAATTGGATCAAGTTTGAATGGTTTCTTGATCTAATCCTATGTCATTTTGATGATGTGTCTCACCCTATGATTAATATCTTAGTTTTCTTCTCTATCAACCTTGACATTCATAATGGGTTGTTTACCAATATTGTCTCTATTAAACAAAGAATCAAGTAACTACTTTGAGTCTTTTTGTAGTATCTTTAATAGAATCTTTATCTTCAAGGCCTTTTCTATTGAATACAAAGTCATCCTACAATAATCCCTAATACGAACATCATAGTCATTTTTCATATTCATTCAATGATCTTCAATAGCTTCTTCATATTGGAATGCTTTGCTCGCTAAGTATTGCACTCTCCCAATATTATCAAAATATGGCTAAGGAGAATTATACTCTTCCAAAGGATATTGATCCCATTCACACTCAAAAGACAAAATTTCTTGTCTTCTATCCACTTGAAAAGGTCCTATAGTCATAGGCCATGTCCAATATATATTATGTTGCTTTCGAACTCTTTCATATGCAAACAAGAGTTTTCAGGAGATCTCTAGGAGGATTTGTCTATCACTGGGATATCTAGGGACCTTCTTAGGGTTAATAGTTGTACCCGCTACCCTCAACTACATAAATGTATAGAATTGGCTATAATAAGCCCTAACCAACAATATTTGTGAAACTGCATCATCTGACATTCTCTTTGCATAATCTCCTTTTATGAATTAGATTATGGAAAATATGAAGGCATCATTTACAATTATGTACTCGTTGCTTTTCTCTAAAATCCTCTTCTTTACCAACTAAGAGTACATGATATATGACCATGCATTCACATCTTGCATGCTAGCCCTCTTGTATTGCCCTAGATAATATGTTGCTCTTGCAACTAACAAGTACACCAAGTATGATGTCATGTAGAATTTTCTATTGTTCTTTGCTACCACCAACTTCTCACACAAATTTTGACTAAGAGTAGAATCCCAATCGGGTGGCATCTCTACATTCTTTATTGTTTCAATAAAGTGCACCATGAAGATGTTCAAGTGTCTGGTTGTTGGCAAACCCATTACTCTACTCAAGAGTATGATCGAGTATCCAATGCCCTCCTTCATTTATCCTCTATTCATGTTGACTTTGTCAGTTTTCTTTCCTAGAGAAGTCTTCTCTATGAGGTATCATGACTGAATAATCTCAAAAGCCTCTTCAATATGTTCATGGTACTACCTCTATGCTTTCTCATAGGCTATCTTGATAAATTGATCTACTCTTAGAAGATGTGTTGGTGTAAATATGTATTTACTATTTACACTTACTTAAGTTTACTTAGGTTAATGCATTGTTTTATTATTTTGTATTATTTTATTATTTTATTTTGTGAGGCACTTAAGAGTTTGCTCACCTTTTTGAGTTGTCATGTTGACAACATAGAAGTATGCAACTATATTTTAGCACATGGTGTCTACAACACTAATTTGCATGTCACACCCTTGTAGGCTTATCCTCTCATCATCATGCTTACTTCTGTGCTTAATTGAGGAGAACCCATATCTAGTGGACATGTGCCTATTTGTATGACATATCATGTAGCTAATTTTGAGGCATTCTAGATGTATCTCAGAGGCCTTTATATGTAGGCACTCCTAGTGTACTTTCACAATGCATATTGAATGAATATATCATCATTCTGATCATACTCTATCTTTCTAGTCTACAGTTGTGCTTGTGTTTGATTTCTTAGTTCCTAGGTGAATTTTTCCCTTAGAAAAATTCTTACATAGTATTAGAGCTCTACAAAATTCTTACATGGTATCAGAGCTTGAAGATTTTCTAATCACATAGTCATTCAAGACTACTCTTGCTTCAACACCTTAGCCTGAATCCAAAGTACTACAAAAATTGGGAGCATCTAAAGCCAAATTTGACCTCACCATTGTGTTTAGAATGTTGACCAGTGCGAAGATCAACAATAAATTTGGCTACCTTGGCCCAAAGTTGACCGAGGCAAATTGGTTTTGTAAATTGGAACCCAGAGGCCCCAATTTTTAGTTTAGGTATGGTCATTTTTTACAGATTTAATTGATTTATTTAGATCTACATTTTATTTCTTTGTCATTTTTGTCAATATTCATGGACATTTTTTTGCCCTTTGGGCACTCGCAGAATCAAACTGTCAGCTCCCAGCCTTGCATGTCCATATTTGCAAAAAAAAATTTTCCCTTCGGGCACCTACAAAACTAGGCTATCAGCTCTTGGCCCTGCATAGAGAATTTTTTTAATTTTTGGACAGGTTTATTGTAGTACTTGTACCAATCAATTTTGCATTAAATTTTTTGGCTTCATATTTTATTTGGCACAATACATAATCTGACCATAACTTTGACAAATCAAGCTCAACATATACCCCAAACCACCAAGTGGGAAATAGCCTACATTGGCCACTCTTTATTTTATAAACCATGGTCATTTCTTTTTCAACTACACCTTAGGCTCTTGCATGATCGATGTGGGATAAAATCCCAACATCACCAGCCGAAAATCTCTTCCAGCCATCACTATTTGATGTTGACCCCTATAGAAGGTCTCACCAATGCACATCCAATCTTTTTGATGTTGCACTATATTCACGCAGGCAATAAACAAAAATTTTGGCTTGGTGTTATACCTCTAGGGGCATCTTTACGAATTCTCTAGTGTTGTGTATTCCTCGTCCGTTGGAGGTTCCTAGCCACGATGAAGTTTTTTGTCAACACTTTTCTTGTTTTCTAGCATTGAACAGTATACTTTGATGTCATTTTCAGCATATTCTAGTCACATTAACTACAGGACTAGCCCGATGTTATTAGCCTTCCGCCCACCACGCTGTCACATGTGGAACCCCCACATTCGAGCACATAGTGCACATGTGTTGATAGCTACAGTCAGTTCCCACTGATAGTCCATGTGGATCCCCTATTCTCTCCCATGTGATAGATGGAAAAGACTAAGCCCTCCATGCAGCACTTCATTTTGCATCCATGTGGACCCACCTACACCCTAAACTGCAACCTATGCCACGTAGGTTGTGTTTGACACATCAGCCTTTTTTACACATGGTGACTACCTGAAGTGACACATCAAGGACATGTGTCTTCCATGTCAATCCTTTTTCATATGGTCTATATGATGCTATGTCACCCATCCATATAGTACGGATGCTACAACACCCTACCACGTCAACCCAAGTGCTAATTTTTAACTGATGTTAGCTATTCACTAGGTTAAATTTGATGGTCATCTAACCATCAAATCCTAGCCATTTAGAACTATGGTGATGTCCATTTGAATATCAAATTTAAGCTCGTAGTTTTCCTCCTAGACCCCTCTCCAAATTACTTTTCAATTTGCCAGCTTGACTTTGTGAACCCATAACTTGGACATCCAGACTCTAATTTAGGTACAATTTTTTTGAAACTGGGTAGAATTTTCTAATTTTTCTAGTGGTTCTATTATTTTCTAGTCTTGGTGTAAGGATTGTTTAGAAATTTCATTTTTTGGGAACTGTACCTACATAATCCTACATTTTAGAACTTCAAATGCTCCATACAGGCACATCTGGTCACTTTTTTAGGTTCTATATTTTTTGAAAGTGCGTTATTTTTTGTCTACTTTCTAGATCTAAAGTAAGATTATAGGGTTGTGTGGACAAAATTCTCACTTTCAAAATTAGGGCTTTTTCTCCATTGTAAAGCTTTGATTACTTTTTAGAATTTTTGGACATCTGAGCTACAGTGCTTAGTGATAGATTTGGGCCTCAAAAGGTAGTTGTAAAAGAAAAATTAGAAAGTTTTCTTTGTTCATTTTGACAAGTGTCCCATTGTATACACACTACTTATAAAGTGCCAAAAGAATCTTTTTTGGGGGGGTCTTTTGATTGAGTGAAACACGGGGTGGGGGGGGGGGGGGGGGGGGGGTGTATATTGTATTCTTGTGTCTCTTTTTTGTGCTCTTTTCATTTTTTGCATCATGGGTTTTAAATGTCCACCTCTAACTTCATGCAACTATTCTACATGGAAAGACATTGGATGGAGTAGATTAATGGAAAAAGGATATAGTCTTTATATTGATGGTACAATTACTAAACTTACTAATTTTAAAGAACTCATTAATTGGAAAGCTCAAGGCCGACAGTCTTTAGGAGTTATTAGGAATTGTGTTCATAGAGATCTCTTGTTTCACACTGCCAGTTGTAAAGACTTCAAAGCAACCTGGGATAAACTTGAATTATTGTATGGTAAGGTGGATGAATAAAAGGGATTTTAGATTGAGGATGATCTACTTCTCTTGGATCCAAAGAACTTTGACACAATTCAAGATTACATCTTTAAAGCCAATGAGTATAGGGCACTTCTTAAATATTGTGGAAATCCCATGAAGGATGAAAAGTTGATTCATCACATCCTGAAGAGGCTACCTTCAAAGTACACTTCCTTTGTTTCAATTTTTAATACTCATAGGTTGACCATGGAATCTACTTACCAAAAGCCTTCATTTGATGCATTTGCAGAGATGGTGATTGTTGAACAATCTCACTTGATGGATTTAGGACTTCTCAATTCATCAAAGACCAAAGCCTTGGTGGCTAGTGATGAGCACCAATCAAGTCAAGGAGGAAAAAGAAACAACAAGAAGTAGTGGAAGTAGAAATCACAATCTGAGACACAACAATCCTCCTCATAACAAGGTAGTTCTTCTTCCAACAATAAGGGAAGTAATAAAAAGAAGGACAAACTCTTTTGTGCATACTGCAAAAAGGAAACTCATGATGAGCATCATTGCAAAACTAAAAGAATTGATGAGTTAGAAAATCTACTTAGGAAGAACAAGATTCAAGTTCCAAGTACTTCTAAGGATTCAACTCCAACCTCTTCAAAGTGTAAAGTGAAAGCACTTATGGAAAACACAAGTTCTTCTTTGGAATGGATACTTGACTCCAGTGCCTCTTATCATATGGGTTCCTCAAAGGGAGAGTTTTCTTCATTGAAGTAGTCAAAGGTACCACACATCTTTGTGGGAGATGGTACTAAAATGGAAGTTGAAGGGAAAGGACATGTGGAAATGGAAAATGTGGAATTCAAAGATGTTCTCTACATTCCAAACCTTAGCTCCAATCTCCTATCAGTTTACCAAATCACTCACCTTGGAGATGGTCATAAAGTTGAGTTCCTTCTCGATTCATTGATGGTGCATAGTCTAAGAGATGATTCATTGGTTGTAGTGGGGAAAGCCAATGATGATAAGAGGCTTTATTCCTTCTCCCACTTTGTGCCTAAGTCTCCTTCTCAAGCCTTGTTAACTCACTCTACTTCACAAATCACATTATGGCATGAGCAGTTTGGTCATCTTGACTTTCGCTCTCTTCAAAAACTTTGCTCAAAATATATGGTCAAAGGTCTACCTAACATCAAATTTTCTAAAGGAGAATACTCATCATATTTAGTAGATATGAATCTTGAAGAGAAGTATGATAAAGGGAAGTCTTCATGAGCACAAGTTGTTCTCCAGTTAGTTCACATGGTTTTAGTAGGACCCTTTGTAGTGACTTCAGTCAGCCAAGTCCACTACATCCTCACATTTGTTGATGACTTTTCAAGATTCACTTGGGTCTAATTCCTTCACCACAAGAATGAAGTGGTTCATAAGCTTCAAGCCTTTAAGATTTATGTTGAACACAAATCAAGGAAAGCCATCAAAGTCCTACGAGTGGACAATGAGAATAGATATGTAGATAGAAGAATAAGGACTTTTGCAAACTTGAGGGGATTCATCTTCATAATCCACCAGAATTCAGTCCACACAAGATATATGTTTTAGCACTGAGGATTAGAACTCTCAAAACCATGGCAAGTTGCATGATAAAAGCCAAGTCTCTTAATCCTACACTTGAAGTTGAAGCCATTAGTAGTGCTACTCACATACTTAACATGTCTCCTCATAATGCCTTAGATGGAAAAACACCTTTTGAGGCATGGTGTGGTAGAAAACTAGTTGTGAGTCACTCCTGAGTCTTTGATTGTCCAGCATGGGCAAAACTATCTTCTAGGGGTTGTAAGACACTAGTACCTAGGCCTTGTACTTTAATCAGTTATGAAGATGGTTCTAAGGCTTATAGACTTATGGATCCAGAGACTCATGAGATTTTTGTGGAGAAGGATGTTCACTTTGAGAAAAGTTCACCAAGCTTATCCTCTAATCCTATCTACACATCATACATAGTGGAAATTGAAAGTGACACCAATGATAGTGCTTTAATAGATTTAGACACATGGGGTTCTATCAATAGTTGTAGTGAGAGGTCACATCATCAGTTCAGTCCACATGCTTATATTGCCATAGTGAAAGGTCTAGCACGACATGGTAAATCTCATGTTCCAACTCCAACTTTAGTTGACTTGGGAGATAGCCTTGATGATGTACATCTTCTCTTTTATGAAGGTGATCCTTCTACAATTGTTGCAAGGGCTCACTCTGACCCTCATGTCTATTCTTTACACTTAAGGGGGGGTGTTGGTGTAAATACGTATTTACTATTTACACTTACTTAAGTTTACTTAGGTTAATGCATTATTTTATTATTTTATTTTATGAGACACTCAGAAGTTTGTGCACCTTTTTGAGTTTTCATGTTGACGACACAGAAGTAAACAACTCTATTTTAGCACATGGTGTCTACAACACTAATTTATGTGTCACACCCTTGTAGGCTTATCCTATCATCACTTCACTTACTTCCATGCTTAATGGAGGATAACCCATATATAGTGGACATGTGCCTAGTTGTATGACATATCATGTAGCTGATTTCAAGGCATTCTAGATGTATCTTAGAGACCTTTATACACAGGCACTCCAAGTGTACTTTCACAATGCATATTGAATGAATATATCATCATTCTGATCATACTCTCTCTTTCTAGTCTACAGTTGTGTTTGTGTTTGATTTCTTAGTGCTTGGGTGAATTTTTCCCTTTAGGAAAATTCTTACAAGATGGAACACTTTCTCAATGTTCCTGGGTCAAAGGTCTAGAATGATCTCTCCCATTATGCTCTTGACAACCATGTCCTCAAGGACAAAATGTTCTAAAAGTGTCATAATAAGTTTTGAAGACTACACCAATACCAAGTGTGATGTTGCATTTATAGGCCTTGACCGGATAAGTGCGGAGATCATTTGGGACCTCTTAGTGGGTTTTTTGCATATCTTCAAGAATTCTCCCAAATCTATCTATCCCAAATTTGTATCTCTGATCTCCAAGTTGTCATCTTGAAACCTTGATTTTGTTAGAGCATCCTAGAATTTAAACACTACTAGTTTAGGTGTCATTTTCTAACCAAAGGAAGATGAGGAAGACACAATTGAATCTACGTAAAAAGCACATCCATTGGTCTAGAATATGATTAAGAAAAACTCTGATAATGATACAAACAAGATTGAAAAAACCAAGTTGTTAGAAAACATTAGAAAACCTTATTTTAAACCTAAAATGCACCAATATAGCACACCTGGTGCACCAAGTGTGCTCATTTTGAGGTTGAAGGTCTATACGCTTAAGGTTTTTGAAAAAAAAAAATTTGAAATAAGTTCTTAGTTAAGTTTTTAAAGTTTTCAAAAGAAGTTTGGGTGAGTTTTTATGTTTTTTGCTTAAGTTTTTCATGTGAATGGTAAGCATCAGCACACCTAGTGAGGTGTGCTAATGTGTACCATTATTATGTTTAACTTGGTCACTTTTGGCAAGTTGTTTAAGTGGAGGGCAAGGAAATAGAGGGCCCAGAGTACCACACCTCTATTACTACAAAGTTGCAACATTTGGGAGTGGAGTAAAGAAATTCTTAAAGAGATGCGGGATTGTGACTTGAGGTGGAGGAGAAAAAAAAATAAAGTAAAGAGGGAGGGGAACCCCGCTATATATAGCATTGGGGTTCTCCATCCATAGTTGTGTAGTTGCGTAGGTGCACTAGCTACGCAGCTACACACATATGTGCAAAAAACATGGTTTTGGTGCATCAGCACACCTCTGGATGTGTTCTTGGCAAAATTTTACCAAAATTTCTTATCTCTTTAAAATTTTGACTCCTTGACCTCCGATTTTCTCTTTTAGGACTTGGATGTGAACTAGCGCACTAGGTAAGATCTCAAAATGATCTGGACCTCAAATTAGGGATCTAAAAAAGTCCCAAAAAAGAAGTAGGGGGTCCCCACTTCTGATCAAAATGGGGCATGCATTATGGAATCACAAAAAATAGCCCTAAAAAAAAGGAAGAAATGACAAAGCCATTTCTTCATTAATAAACATTCCTTTGATGTATGTCAAACACCAACTGAATACTAAACATTCTAAGCATATTTCAAGTTTCTTTGCAGTCAAAAACCTCAGAATCTTTGAGCTCCAAGTTTAATGTGTGCTCTATGTATTCATTTCCTTCATCATGTCAAAATTCAACCTATCAAAATTTCCTAACAACTCAAAAACAATCTTCCACCCCATCTAGCTCGTTTGTCAGGGATCTCCATGAAAGTTGTATGTGGACCCTTTGTATAACCAGATGAGAGAATCAGTTTGAGGGCTCTTAGTGGGTTGTCACTTTTTCTTTGAATTCCTTGGACAATCTTTTGAATACTTTCTTCTCATAATTCATAGTGTCACCATTTTGATTCTTTGATGAAGCAATTATTTTGATATTGGATAGCTTATTTGGAGTGCGTATGCATTTATTAGATTACCCCACCTTTTAGATGTTTTAGAACCCTTCATTCTTAACACCATTCTTTTGTTTTTTATTTTCTTTCTATATTCTAACCATGTTTAGATGGTGTGGCCAAGACATCAGTGTCATTTCTTGGATTTGATCTTTTGTGAAAATCCCTTACATTCCTCTTTTAAGAACTTATTAGAAACTCTCATGCTAAACAATGATCTTAGCAATTCCTTTGAGAAGACCCTTCTATTTGAACCAATGAGCTTTAGATTGTCCCTTGTTGTCTTCAACCTTGGCTTGACAACACCTAAGATAATCAATCTTTAAATTTTTAAAGTGTAAAGAACTTGTTGATCTACAATCCTGAATTCAAGACTTAAAGTCCCCTATTACTACAAGCACCATCCATTCCTCAGTTGGTATAAGACACAAAATCGTCAAAATATTTTGACAAAGAAATACCTCTGCCTAAAATTGGAACCAAAAGATTGGTCAATAAGATGTGTCAAAATAAAAATCTTGAGTACACCTACCCACTAGATTGATGCAACTTTGAAAACAAACATGCGACTAAAAGCAAACACGCAACCAAAGAAACACACTTATAGAAAATAAACACACTTGCAAAAATGAAATCTATCTATTTTTTTCTGTTCTTCTAGGATTCAAACTAATGTTATAGAAATCACCCATTGATTGGAAGAAAAACCAATTCCCCCTCTATGGAACTTAGCCTAAAATAATTTTCTTTGAGAATTTTCACAATCTGATAAGGATCAATCCACAGTGTTGAAACTTGGTGTGGCTACCCAAATTATCTTTTGTCTTATCTCAAAGTAGAACAAGGTTGGATATTCTAAAATATTTTATCATGGCCCTCTTATTTAACCACCTCTTAATGATAGCTTGATGTTTTTCCATATGCTCTAAAGTAGCTGTCTAATTTTCATCCATCTCCAAAAGATTCATCAATTTGATTTGCACTCTATCTACTTCTTTAGCATACCCACTCATGAATTTGAAAACATGGATCCTGAGGTTAAGTGGAAATACTAGCTCTTGTCCATAAATAAGAAAATATGGATATGTCCCCAAAGCATTCTTGACCCTGAATCAATCTATCCATAGTGCATATTTGAGTTATGTATGTCAATCTTTGGGATTCTCCTTCAATAAACATCTTATTACTTTGATCAAGTTCTTGTTTGTAGATTCTGCAACACTATTCCCTTGTGGATAATAATTTAAAGAGAACTTGATAATAAACTAATTTTCAAATGCCCATTGAGTTAAGAGTACTAATCCAAAAGCTGATTCATTATCACACACTAGGGAGAAAGCCATCCCAAATCAAGTAACAATGTGTTGTTCCAAGAAGTCCATTACCACCTTAGTAGTGTAGTTTCTAAATATCTCTACTTTTATTCATCACACACAATAATCAATATCTGTGTGAATAAAAGTATGTCTAGTTGACAATGGTGGATTGACTAGACCAATAAAATCTAGCCCCCACTTTACGAAGGGTCATATCTTGAATACTAGTTGTAATGGCATCATAGGATGTCTTTCTCTATTGGTACTTGTCTAATAAATATGATAAGTATGCACATGCTCAAAATTTTCCTTGAATATCATGGGCTAGAAATAACTTGATCTTAAAATCATATGAGTAGTTGCTTCTGTTGAACTATGCCCTATACTATACTTATCATGAAATTCTTCTAGAACTTCTTTTACTTCCTTGTGTCCCAAGAATTTTAGGTAGATCCCTTTGTAATTTCTTTTGTACAAATTTCTATCATGCAGCATGTAGGATTCACACTTCATTTTAATTCCTCTACATTGTGAATTATTCATCCACCTTGGATACTAATTTTGTAAAAGATAGTAAACAATATCTTGGTAGTAGACATTTGTTACTACACCCTAAAAAATATCAACTTGATATACAACCATCTTTTTCTAATTATTGGTATCTATTTTACTATCAAACTTGAACTTCTTTTCATCTTCAATTTGGTTATCCACTATCATTTTTGATAATCCTTGACCTCTAACTAATCTCATAGGTTAGATCTCTAGATCAAATTCTTGTAGTATTACCATCCATTTCCCTTGTCTTTCACTTGTCCATTTTTTATTAATAATGTCTTGACCATTGGATCAAGTACAATCACATATACCTTGCATCTTAGTATGTAATGACAAAATTATTTTACTGGTTTGATCAAAGAAAAAGATTGTTTATCGAGGTTAGAATAATTCAACTCAGAATTTTTTAGACGGAAACATATGAAAGAAATAAGTCTTTCATCTTCTTTTTCTTTCTTCTACATAAGAATCCCAGCACACAAATGTTCTAAAGCAAAGGAGTATATTTTGAAAGGTAGTTAATAGTTTAGACTTACCAGTACTGGAGCTATGGAAATAGCCACTTTGATATCCTCAAATGATTTCTTAATCTCTGAAACCCATTTTTTTTAAGCTCCTTTTTGAGTAAATCATTAAGGGGACAAACTATCTCTACAAATCCACTTATGAATTTTTGCACAAAATTTATCTTACCAAAGAAAGAGTTAAGTTCTTTTTTACTATGAGGTGGTGATAACTTCATAATAGCTTTAATTCTATCAAGACCAATGGAGATTCCTTCTTTAGAGATAATATAACCTAGGAGCTTTCCTTTAGTGACCCTAAACAAACATTTCTTGGGATTGAGAGATATGTCATATTTATGACATTTGTTGAATACTTGTCTTAAATAAAAAATGTGAGTGCTTTGATCCTTTGAAAATATAGTTAAGTCATCCATGTAGATAACTATACACTTGTTTATCAATCACTTTAAAGCTTTGTCCATGGCTCATTAAAATGTAGCCCTTGTGTTAATTAGTCCAAAAAGGCATTCTTTTGTAGGCAAAAGTTCCTGATTTAGTCATGAAGGTTGTCTTTAGTCTATCTTCTTATCAACCATTACCTAATTATATCCCAAATATCCATCCAAGAAAGACATCATCTTTGAACCATTTACAATTTGCATAACCTCATCTAGTGAGGGTAGAGGGTAGTTGTCCTTTGAGATACAATGTTCAAGTTATGAAAATCCATGTAAAGATGAATCTCTCTAGTCTTTTTCTATATAGGAACTAAATTAGCCAACCATGTGAAATGATAGATGGGGAAGATGATCTTAGCATCAAGTAACTTTTTAACTTCATTATTAGTGGTTCAATGATAGGATTAATAGGTCTTTTCCTTTGACGGAAAGGATTTGCATCTAGTTTCAATTGAATGTCATGCATAATAATCTCAGGATCATATTTTTTTAGCTCTTTATAGCTCCAAGAAATGACATCCTTATACTCTAAAATTAATTTAAGCATATCTTCCCTTTATTATGTATTGCATGCTTTCACAATCCTTACCATTCTAGGATCATCATTAGTACCTAAGTTGTAGGAGTTACATTCTTCAATTCCCTTTTCTTTGATCGTTCTTCTATTAAGCATTGATTCATCATGATCCAAAATGAATTCCAAATAAACCATCCCCTTGGAAATAGTGTTGGTATTCAAATTTAGGATGCCATCTTTGTCTTCAAGTTCATCATCTTTAGGTTTGTCATTTAGAGTTTCATCAATCTCTTTCCCTTTAAAGTGATTATTGCACGTGATAAAATTGAGAATATGTTGATCATCTTGAAAGACTTGGAATTTTTTTGTATTTTTGAGAATAGATGGAGCAATAACTAATTCAACTAAAAATCATTTCAATTTCATTCTTTTGACTAGTTGTAGTGCACTTGCTAAGATAACAAGAGCATCTACTACCATATTTTTTCTTCCTGGAATGGACTTTATGTTCAAAGCTTAAAAATCATCCATTAGATCCCATACTCTTTTCCTATAAGTGAGCAACCTCTTATCATGACAAGAGTATAATGATTTCACTTGTCATATAACTAACTAGGAATCTTGCTTGACTATGAGAGTTATAATTCCTTTCTCTAGTGCAAAAAAGAATTCGTTGGATCAATGCTTCATATTTTGTCCATTATTAGTACATCTAAAATATAATCGATATGTTGCATAGAAAGACTTACCTTTTGGGTTGATCAACTTAGTACCTGCATTGGCTTCCAAGTTGCATTTGGAACCATCAAAGTGAAGTGTCTAAATTGGATCTTCCTTAAGCTTTCTATCTTTATGCTTATTCATCCCTAGTTTCTTTTTCACTTGGGCCTAGAAAGATTATCTCTTAAGTACCTATTGTAGCCTTTTGTAAGGTGGACTTAGTGATTTTCTATTGTAATTCTTTGATATTGGGAGTGTATGTTTTTCTTGTTTGTCCTAAATTTCCCTATCAATTCTTTAATTTCATCAACTTTGGGTTTAGGATGAATGACTATTGAAGTCCACCCTTGACCTTTTAGATAGTGACTTCTTCTTTGAATTTTGATCATCATTGGTGGAGGGGAAGACAAACCTTCACCATCTGAAGAGGTATTGCTATATGATAGATTTAAATCTTTGATTTCTTCTCCAATATTTTTAATAGATTCAGATATGTTTATAGGACTTTGATTTTCTATGGGTTCATCTTTCAGGATGTCAACACTCTTTATTCCCATCATTTGTGTTAATACCTTGGTAACTTCTTCTTGAAACAATGAGCATTCAAACTCTGAATGGCTAACTTTATGTAATCGACAAAATCCTAGGAGAAGTAGGATACTGGGGTGAGCTTCTTATCCTAAACATTGTAAATTAGCAACCATGTTATTTATGAATTGTGTCAGGATTTCTTCCCTTGGGATTAAAACCTTGGATTTTTTTATCTTGATCATCTGATGTTTTGGTTGAAGTTGAATCGAATGCCATCACTTTGTAAGAGCCCAAATATGATTGTAGGAATGCCACCTCATTTAGAGCATTATATTTTGTAATCGTTATTTTTAACTTTGGCTCTGCATCTATCTTGATTTAATTGTTCAACCCTTTCCATGGTAACCATAACTGAGTTAAAACCATAGAAAACCATCCTCTTAGGTATTTCATCCATTCTTTGCTTAGTAACACTCCATAGGTTTCAGGAATATCAACCACATGTATATCAATGACATCTTAGATTTGAGGGTCAATTGTCAATTATATCTGATCGTCTTTTAATGCACCAATGACTTTCACCTTTATTTTATCCAATTGTATCACTATTCAATTGGAAGGGTGGGAAGTAGCTCACAACATTTTCACTATTGATAGTGGCATAACATTATACAAGACTTCTGAATCAATTAGGAAATTATGAGGATTATTCCCATATATCCTGATGCTAAGTAGAAATGGGGGCAGCTCAACCTTGTCTTTAAACATAGTTTGCATTGCCTCTAAAGCATTTTCTTGTTGAGATACTATCTTTTGAGGAATAGTATTCATATTATGGGGTATCTTTGTATGATTCAGAGTTTTCATTAGTGCTTCTCATTGTTGTGAACAATTTTGCAACATGTTAAATATGGCCATGTTGGCCTTAGTTCATTTCAAATCCTCCACCACATTATATTTCTTAGTAGACCAAGCTAGATTTTTCAAGATTGTTGGCACATTTGCTTGATTTTGATTCTATTGTCCTCCATACAAGGGGCTTAATTGGTGCTAGATTATTACTTGCTCTTAGATTGAGAGGAGTTAGTTGTAGTCCTAGAGGAATTCCATCTATCATAGGTTCTTTTTCACTTCTTAGATTGTATGTATTTTGATTGTCATTATGAAAAACAAACATCTCTTCAAGCTGAAGGTCTAGTTATTGGCTAAATCAAAATGATAATTCTTCATCGCCTAGTTGTTCTACTTGTAGACTCTATACAAAATCATAAGAATCTAGTAGCATAGTGTTAAATTGTACCAAAGGGGCATTGTCAGTTGCTTGTAAATTTTGAATCATGTCTTGATTCCTATTGTAATACGAGCCATCATTGTTAGATGTGTTTTGATCATCATCATACTAATTGATATTGACATATTGAACATTGTTGTTATTATTATTTGTAGGAATGATTCCATTATTTAGATAGGTGTTCCACTATTAGTTCTATCTTTGGAAGCCATTGTTACAATTGGGAGGATTTAAGTTGTTTCCCCTAGCATTGTTTTGTGCATTATTGTTCCCAATATTGTTGTTTCTACTATAATTCCTATTATAATTTTGGCCATAATTGTTGTTGTAAGGACTAGTGTTGATTCTTTGAAAGTTGTTATTCTATCCTTGTGACAACCTTAAATAAGTCAATTCATTGTTCATCTGTGACATGTTCTTTTTTATTTGGCCAAATTCAAAGGCAAAATTGTTGTCTTCCTCAGTGGAAACTGTTGCCTTATGTTCAAAGAAAGCAACTTTCAGAGGTTCAAAACTTGGATAAGTTAAAGCAAGATTTTGGAGTAGGTGCCTATTGTAGGAATTGGATTCATATGTATAAATTGGCTAAGCATCATGTGTGCTCTGATAGGGTATGTTGGTATTGTTGTAATAGCTTGAGATGGAAGCATCAATCCTCCTCCATTAGGATTGGCTTACTTAGTGAAGGTAATTACTTATATGAAGAATTTGTCCAATGTGTCAATATTCATTGCTGGAAGTCTTCTTAAAAAAATAGTAGTGAGATGGTCCATAGAGTTCAGATAAATCTGAATAGTAGCTTCAACTAGTATAGTGTATGGTGTTTCCAACTTGCGGTATGCCATGTGAAAGTGATGGCTGAAGTGTGACACTGTCTCTATTGGATCCTTTTTGATTGATATGAATTGTTGATATATCATAGCTAGATTGATGAAATTTTTAAATTGTTCCAAGAACAATTTTTTGAAAGTAGCCTAATCTCCAATACATCCAGGTGGTAGATTAACATACCAATTGAAAGTAACTTCCCCTAAAGAGTAGTGGAATAAATGAAGAACCACATTCTCATTAGCAATCTTCTTTTGATTGCAAATTTTCTTGAATACTTTGACATGATCTTCAATAGCTTGTGTCTCTCCATAGATGAATCTTGAGAAAAAATTCTTAGGATTCTTTTGAAGATCGTTAAGTGTACATGTCAAGTTGATTAGTGAATCTACAACATTTGCAAAAAAATCCATTAGAGGATTTGGTGGACCTAGAGGTGGTTGTTGTGGAGGTAGAGCTAAATAAGATGATGAAATGTTAAATGGAAGTGGTAGAATTCAAGGGATTCCTTTCTCATTGTGAGGTTTATAGAAATGTCTAAGCTCGAGGAACTTGCATGCACGTGGTGAAGATCTCAAAGCTCACTGAATTAGGGATTCTGGATCAAAATCCTCTAGTTTGCATCAAATCTAGAAAGCACACCTCAGAATTTAGTGCACTAGCACAACAGGTGTAGCAACACACCTAGTGCACCTAGCATATCAGCACATTTGAAAATCTTAGAAACTCAAAAAAATTTCAAGACTTGTAAATAGTGTATATTTATGAAGTTTTGACAAAAAAATTCTTCTATTTTGAAATTTTAAGAGTCCCTCCTTCTAGCACCACTTCTGTTGAGCTGTCATTTTGTAGGATGTTTAACAACATGAATCCTTTCAAATTCCTCTCTTGAAAAGTCAATCTTTGGGATCAACTCCAAGGTTCCAAGTGATCCTATGACCTACTAGAATCTACTCAATTGAAGATAAATATGAATGTTTGTGAGGAGGCCTTTGCTGGTTTTGATAACTTCAGATAAGATGTAAAATTTGTTCTTTTCTTCAAAAGAATAAAACACACAAAAAGAACTATAGTTTTGTATTTTTCTATTTTACCATGAATCTAATCTAACAAGGCAACTAATATGAATTTCTAATTTAACAAGGGGCTAGTAAAAAAAATAACAAAGATAGGGTGAGAAGAAGTTTAAGAAAATAACATGAAAAGTAAATCCTAATGGACATAAACCACACAAAAAATGTGTCTATGAGTTAAGCTTTTGAAAAGATTAGTGGCTAATCAATGAAAATAGGAGAAACACTTCCTTAATTGCACTAATGCAATCATTGATGGGAATTTAGAAACTGTAATATGTTTCACTTTTCATCAAATCACAAGGCCATGAAAAGTGCACTCATAGGAGACAAAATGCTATGCAGGAACAAAATGGGTGATCTCTTCTCAAACTAGATTAATTAACAAAATTTGTAAAACCATATAGAAAACACCAGAATTAAAAGATTACACAACAAAAAATAATGCATTAAACTTTTGACTGAATCACACTCCCTAAAAATACATTCACAAAACATAACACACTTAGGGAAGAATCACTACACTTCAAATGTGAGCATTAAAAACATATATTATTGCAAAATAACAGAAGCCCTAATTACATATTACAATCCTATATTTATAAGAAATCTTCTCCTCAATTTGTATTGAGAGTGAGAGATATCTTTATGCAATCATATGCTTCTAAATTAATAAAAGAAAACTAATTATGTACAAACTGACTCTTTAACTGGTGTTAAGTAGGACTCTATCCATTTTATATCATTAATCAGACACATGAGCCTTTAAATGTCTTAAAACAAAGAAAAAATGAGAAAATAAGAAGAAGAGGTCCTTCAGTTGATGTAGAAGTGTCTAGAAGTGCCAAAAATAGGAACCCCAACTTTACTAGGTGTCTGTCAAAGTTAAAATGTTGTCAGAATGCATTTTTGATGCATGGAAAGCTCTAATTTTGGAAGTGGTAGTTAACTATCAGTGCACCTCTGACTTCTTCAAAATCTTCCAAAACACTTTTCAAAAATCACACTGGCATAGTAGAAAACCTAGAACACCTGGCATAGTAGTGCAACAACACACCTCAGAGACTGAAAAATGCAAAATTTTACCAAGTGTCAAAATTAAAATTTTGGCATCTGGGTTTTGTTCCAGTTTATCCTAGAGCTATGTTTGGATATTTTCCCTTGAATTTATCAATTATCTTAGTGACATATGTTGTATCTAGTAAATCTAAGGCATTATATTTATCCTTCTCTTTCTTCTTGTAGTTATCAACCTCTATACGAGTTTCAACAAAAAATCCCTGAGTTTTGTATCAAGCTCTAATAAAGCTTCCTCTATTTTAAAATACCTACCAGATATCCTCATCATTATAAACCTCATCAAAAAATTTCCAAAAATTTGGAACTACTACCTCTACAGGTATTAAATTTTCTTGTGCATCATCCTCAAAGATATCTAGACATGCATCACTATAGTGTTTCTTGGCTTCCAAAATTTTCTCTCAAGCTTTTTCCTTGAGCCTGTCGATCTCTACGTGTAATGATTCCATTACTTTATTACTATCTTCTATCTTCTCAATCCAATCATCTACCTTATCTAGCTTCTTAGTTGTATATACATCCATTAAAATTTGATATCTCTAGCCTTTGGTTGCCTATAATGCCTGTAGATCTTTTCCCCAAGTATGCACCTTATCCATTAAGCCAAAATCTTGGTTCAAACTTGCTACCAACTTATCTACATTCTCTTGCATAAAATGTAATAACTTAAGATTCCCTTGGATAATTAGTACTCCTTTCTCCTCAAAACTTTCCCTCCATTCCTGATAGAAACACAAATATTAGTCCAATTGTACTACTCCCCTATACCTTCTTTGTATTGTTGTATTATGAGTTTCTTCGGGCTTAATGGGATCCAAAGGGCCAATAACTTCATTCAAATATCCCTTAAGGATTTTTTTTGTCACTAAAGAATTATCAATTCTACCCCATCCTATTCTAGGCTCTTGAAAACTTCCTTCATCCCTATCATAACCATCAGCTTTGCAGTTTCCAAGGTTGGTGTCCAAAGCATAACCTCCTAGATATGATAATCCCTAGGAGTTAGTTCTTGAGCATTTGATTATGGAGGAGGGATAACCACATGAGCAAAAAGGTCCTAATTTTGATCACTTATGATGAAGGCTAGTGCTCATGCATCCTTTGGAGGTGAATTAGGTTTCCTCAAAACTTCTATCAATTCCATTCTATCCTCCTCTTTAGTAGTGAATTGTTTCTTCTTGTTTCTTATTACTTCTTTTCTAAGCCACCTTGGAATATGCTGCATTGGGGATTTTCCTTTAGAGGATGAAGGAGTATTTTTTGCAATGCCTTTCCCCTTATCACTCCTTTCTGGAGTCTTCTCCTTCTATGAGGGATCCACACTAGGACTCTTTGTTTCTATGGAGTCCATAGTACTCACCTCTATGTCCTAAGTAGTTTGCTGTGGTTGTTCACTTTCCCATCCTTCTTCTAGCACTTCCTTAGTGGATACTTGTTGTGGCTCTACTTGATGTTCCATTTGAACTTGTTCAATTTCTATACCCAGAGGAAGAGGGGTAGTCAATCCCTTGTCAATAAAAAATGTGACCTAAAATTAAGATGTGAGAACCATTTCAAATCCTTGTCATTTTGGGGACATTTGAGTCCAATCCTCCTATTGAGGTTGATTGGTTGGTGTGTCTTTGATATTGTCCCCAACCAAGTTAGTACCCATAGGCATAAAGTCAAAATCTAACATGTTAAAGACATCAATGCCCTCCACATCTTTCTCATCAATTCATTGCTACATCCCATCCTCCAATGTGGTGATCTTCATGGGTTCATCTAGGATAGATGGTGGCATAACCATAGAGCTTCTCCTTCATTCTTTCTCTATATATCTAGCTAGCTGAATCCTTTGACTCA
Source organism: Cupressus sempervirens (assembly GCA_028749045.1). Lineage (NCBI taxonomy): Eukaryota > Viridiplantae > Streptophyta > Pinopsida > Cupressales > Cupressaceae > Cupressus > Cupressus sempervirens. The sequence goes on along the minus strand of CM053786.1, from coordinate 852,337,505 downwards.
AGGGTAGATTATCTTCTTCATCCTTATTACCCTCTTCTTCTTCCTCTTCTGGAATGGGTTTAGGAATCAATAGAAAAGGAATCACTTTCTTGATCACCTTTTGTCTCCTCTTCACTGGAGTCTTGATCTTTCTTCTTTTTGGCACTAAGGGGGAGGCTTGTTCTACTTGTTGAGGTGGGGAAACCTCTCATGTCTCAATTTATATTTCTTCTTGGCTTGGTGTAGCTAGTGGCACTAGGGGATCCTCTAGGGCTTGTGAGGTCTTTACATTCTCTAGGCCTTGTATATTTTTCTCTCCTTGTTGTGGGGGTGTCAGACTTTCTTCATCTTTAGGTTTGCCTTGTTGAAGAGAATTTCTCTTCCTCTTGCCCTTACCTTTACCCTTTTGAACTCTATAATAACCAACTGGCCTATCAAGTTGGTGTACCACATCTAGCTTTACTGGTGACTAAGCCATAAATGTAGGGATGGTGACCTTTTTCCCTCTATCTTGGGTTGGATAGGCTTGTGCATGGAACATTATTGTCTCAAGAATTAGATCAAGTTTGAATGGTTGCTTGATCCAATTCTATGCAATTTTGATGACATGCCTTTCCCTATGGTTAATATCTAAGTTTTCTTCTTTGTCAACCTCGGCATTCATAATAGGTTGTTCACCAATCTTGTCCTTATTGAACAAAGGATCAAGTAACTCCTTCGAGTCTTGTTGTAGTATCTTTAATGGAATCTTTATCTTCAAGACCTTTTCTGCCCAATACAAAGTCATCCTACAATAATCCTTGATATAGACATCATAGTCATTTGTCACATTCATCCAATGATCTTCAATAGCTTTGTCATGTTGGAATGCTTTTCCCACTAAGTATTGCACTCTCCTAATATTATTAAAATATGGCAGAGGAGAATTATACTCTTCTAAGGGATATTGATCCCATTCACACTTAAAAGATGGAATGTCTTGTCTTTGATCCACCTAAAAAGGTCCTATAGTCATAGGCCATGTCCAACATATCTTATGTTGCTTTTGAACTCTATCATATGTGAACAAGATTTGTCAAGAGATCTCCAAGAGGATGAGTCTATCACTAGGATATCTAGGGAGATTCTTAGAGTTAATAGTTATACCTATTACCCTCAAATATGTAAACATACAAAACTAGATATAATAAGCCCCGACCAATGATATTTGTGCAACTAGATAATCTGACATTCTCTTTGAATAATCTCCTTCTACGAATCTGATTATGGAAAATATGAAGGCATCATTTACAATTGTATACTATTTTCTTTGCTCCAAAATACTCTTCTTTAACAACTGAGGGTACATGATATATGGCCATGTGTTCACATCTTTCATGATACGCCTCTTTTATAGCCCTAGATAATCTATTGCTCTTGTAGCTAACAATTACACCAAGTATGATCTCATGTGGAATTTTATGTGGTTCTTTTCTGCCACCAACTGCTCACACAAATTCATACTAAGAGTAGAAGCCCAATCCAATAGCATCTCTATTCCCTTTATTATTTCAATAAAGTGCACCATGAAGATGTTCAATTGTCTAGCTACCGAAAAACCCATTACTCTACTCAAGAGTATGATCATGTATCCAATGTCCTTCTTCATGTATCCTCTAGTCATGTCCACTTTGTTAGTTTTCTTTCCTAGAGAAGTATTCTCTATGAGGTATCATGATTGAATAATCTTAGAAACCTCTTCAATTTGTTTGTAGTACCACCTCTCTACTTGCTCATAGGTTAGCATGATGAATTGATCTAGCCTCAGGAGATGGAACACTTTCTTGATGTCCTTGGGTCAGAGATCTAGAATGATCTCTCCCATTTTACTCTTTACAACCCTCTCCTTGGGGACAAAATGTCCTGCAAGTGTCATAATAAATTTTGAAGACTACATTGATATCGGGTGTGATGTTGCATTGACGATCCATGACTAGATAGGTGCAGAGATCATTTGGGACCTCTCAGTGAGTTTTTTGCATATCTTCAAGAATCCTCCCAAATCTGTGTGTCCCAATCTATATCTTTGATCTCCAAGGTTTCATCCTAAAGCCTTGATTTTGTTAGAACACTCTCAAATTTAAACACTACTATTTTAGGTGTCATTTTATTGCCAAAGGAAGATGAGGAAGATGCCATTCAATTTGCACAAAAAACACATCCATTAATCTAGAATACGATTAAAAAAATTGTGATAATGATATGAACAAGATTGAAAGAACCTAATTGTTAGAAAACATTAGAAAACCTTTTTTTAAACCTAAAATGCACCAATATAGCACACCTAGCGCACCTAGAAGGTGTGCCAGGTTTTCTCATTTTGTGGGTGAAGGTCTATATGCTTAAGTTTTTTGAAAATAAAATAATGAAATAAGTGCTTAGTTAAGTTTTTATGTTTGTTTCTTAAGTTTTTGATGCAAAAGGTGTGCATAAGCACACTCAATGAGGTGCACTAATGTGCACCATTGTTATGTTTAACTTGGTAGTTTTTTGTAGGTTGTTTAAGTGGAGGGTGAGGGAACAGAGGGTGTAGAGTACCACACCTCTATTACTATGAAGTTGCAGCATTTGGGGGCTGAGTAAAGGTGTTCTTAAAGAGATGGAGGGTTGTGACTCAAGGTAGAGAAGAATAAAAAATAAAGGAGGGAGGGGACCACTCCCTCCCCCCCAATATATGGCTCTCCATCCATAGCTACATAACTATGCATATATGCACCAAAAATAGTTTTTGGAGTGTTAGTACACCTCTGGAGGTGCTCTTGGTGCACCAAATTTCACCAAAATGACTTGTCTCTTAAAAATTTTGACTCCTTGACCTCTAGGTTTCTCTATGAGGAGTTGGACATAAACTAGGGTACCAGGTAAGATTTCAAAATGACCCAACCTCGGACTAGAGATCTTAAAGAAGTCCCAAAAAAGAAGTAAGGGGCCCCATTTTTGATCGAAATAGAGTGTGCATTGTGGAACCACAACAAGTCCTTGAAGGAAAAACTTAATAGCTTAAGGAGATCTATGGTGAGTCATTTCAAACAAGATAGTTTGAAGTTTGATGGAACCCACTATGACAATTTGAAAGAGAATATGAAGACACACTTATTATGCATGGGTCCATGATATTGGTTGATTACTAAGAATGAGAAACAAGTGTTTGAAGAATAATGTCTTGAAGGTTGTACTAAAAGACATAGATATTTATTCATGTGTAACATGCTTTCTAAGGAAGCATGAAGCACTTTTGACAACCCTTCCTAAAAATGAGTATAGTCAAGTAAAATATTTAAGATTATTATATAAAATTTTGAAAGCTTTTGAATCAACTTATGAAGGTGATAAGCATGCTAAGAAGGTTAGACTACAGAATTGGAAACATTTATTTCAAGAAGCTAAAATAATGGAAGATGAATTTGTAAGAAATTATTTTGGTAGAATATTAGAAATTTTTGTAGGAATTAAGGCTTGTGATGGAAGAAAAGATGAACATGAAATTGTATGGAAGATATTAAAAACTTTGACACCTTCATATAAGAAGACAATGTAGATGATTGAACAAGTTATACTTTGTACATAAAAGTTCACAAGAGAGACTCTTTTTGGAGGATTGAAATTAGCAAGGATAAGCCTAAGACACTGTGGGGATTTTCCTAGAATTGAGACTGCATCTAGCATACTAAGTGTTCAACCTACATTTACAAGGAATGTGAGTAATAGTAAATATTATCATAGTAGTAGTAGAAGAAGTTCAGAGAAAGAAATATAGATTATATAAGGAATTTCTCTACTTGGGAAAGAGGACCTGAAGGTAAGAAATTCTTCAAATGTTGGACCTATAATGAATATGGTCATTTTTAATCTACATGCCCTAAGAGAGTAAATAAGTGTAAAATGAATTTCAAGCCTAGGAGGCATAGGGAGTTTTTTAATGCAAATGACAAAGATTTGAAAGCTAGTGTGGAAATATTCTTGAGTGAAAGTGATAAGAGTGATGAACTAGGATTTGTTGCAGTAAAAGAACCATGTCCTAGAAAGAAAGAAGTTAGAGTAGAAAAGGCATTAGTGTCACAAGTTGAAAAGAAGAAATCTGATTTGATCATAGACAGTAGCTATTCACATCATATGACTAGTGATATGAATAAATTTGTTGAGTTCAACAATTGTGATGGAGGAATTATTAGAGATGGAAACAATGAAACGTGTCATATAAAAGGAATATGATCCATTACTCTTGATTATAAAACTAACACTGATGATGTTTATTTTGTTGATGGTCTCAAATGCAATCTTCTAAGTGTTGGATAGTAAGTTGACAAGGGGTATCAATTTTAGTTCACAAAATTGGCATTTATTATCAAGTATAAAGATTGTAAGATGATTGGTATTATTATAGGATCAAGAGCTAGTGTTTTCCAGTTGAATCCTACTAAGATAACATTCTTGGTTGCTAATATAGGAAACCGTTGGTTATGGCACAAAATTTTTTGTCATATAAATTTTGATAAAATTGTGAAAGTGATTACTACACTTGCTTTTAGATAATCTCCTAAAATAGTGAAACCTACTAATATGCAATGCAAGGAATGTATTATGGAAAAGTAGAAGAAAAGTTCTTTTTAAAGCAAGAAGTTTACATAGACTTGAATGATCCTACAAAGATAATATCCTTCTATGGTAAAATATTATTCATGACTCTTGTTGATGATTTTAATAAGATGATGTGGTTAGCTTCTTAGAGTAAAATCTAAAGCATTTGAGAAGTTTAAGGTGTTTAAGAACAGAGTTGAAAAAAATCGTTACTAAAGATGAAGTGTTTAAGATCTGATAGAGGTAGAGAGTTTACTTTGAATGAGTTTAACAATTTTTGTGAAGTAAATGGAATTAAAAGACAACTTTTGGTCCCTAAGTCACCTAAGTAGAATGGTATAGAAAAAATGAGATACATGTTATTAATAGAGGCAGTAAGAGCTATGATGTTGAGAATAATAGTTCAAAGACATTTCGGAGAGAAGAAGTTAACACAAAAATATATATACAATGAACATAGTTTAGGTCAAAGAAGGTATTGGTTAGACCCCTTATGGGATCTAGTTTAGTCATACACCATTAATTAAGTATATAAAAAAATTTGGAAGTAAGTATTACATTAAGAGAGAAGATTTCATTAGTAAGTTTGAAGCAAGAAGTGATGATGGTATGTTTCTTGGTTATTCATTGAAGAGTAAAGCATACATATGTTTTAATAAAAGGAACAAGCCTATTGTTTAGAGCACAAAAAAAAGATTTGATGAGAATATTAGAATTCAAGAAAGAATATTTAATTATGATTTTGATGAAGAGAGCAATCCAAAGGCTAACCAAGAGAATCTTGAGCTATTTTATGAAACTAACACAAAATTCCAAAATGACATACAAATTGTAGAATTGAGAGAAGAACTGAGTGAACCCAGAGCTGAAGTAAGAGTTGAGATAGTGACACCCAATAAGAATCTAATAAAGAATCATCCCACTGATTAGATTATTGGTATCAAGGAAAAAGGTTCCATAACAAGGAACAAGGTATAAAGAGAAGAACTATGTTTCATTTCTCAACCAGAGCCTAAAAGTGCAGATGAATCTAGTAAAGATGATTTTTGGATTCAAGCTATGAGAGAAGAACTAGATCAGATTGAGAATAATGATACATGGGAATTGGTCCCTAGACCTAAGGACAAAAATATTATAGGAACTAAGTGGGTTTTTCAAAATCAAGATGAATGAACAAGATGAGGTTGTGAAAAATAAAGAAAGAATTGCATATAAAGGTTACTCACAAAAAGAAGGTATTGATTATGACAAAAAAATTTCACCTATTGCTAGAATATAAGTAGTTAGAAAGTTTTTAGCATATGGGGCTAACAAAAATTTCAAAGCATATCAAATGGATTTGATGTCAAAATTTTTGAACGAAGAACTTGAAGAAGAAGTTTACATTGAGAATCCTAAAGTTTTCCTTTAACGAGAGAAGTAGATATGGTCTCCAACTTGAAGAAATCATTGTATCGATTGAAACAAGCACCTAGATCTTGGTATGTGAGGTTGGACAAATGTTTGGCAAAATTGGGATTTTCTAAAGGTGTTTCATACAATAACTTATACCTAAAGAAAATTGAGAATGGTTTACCAATTGTTGAAGTGTTTGTGGATGACATAATCTTTGGAGGTGATGATGAAGAAAGTGAAGAATTTTTTGGTAAAATGAAGAAGGAATTCGAGATGAGAATGATTGGTGAGATGAAGTATTTCTTGGGTTTTCAAATTGTGTAGAACATTGATGGTATTTTCTTATAAAAAACTAAGTATTTGAAAGAATTGTTGAAAAGATTTGGTTTAGAAATTCATAAACCTATTGCTACACCTATAGCAACTAGTCACAAGTTATCTAGCAAACATGAGACACCTACTATTGAGTAGAAAAAATATATATCTATGATTGGAGGTTTGACAATACTTGACTCATACAAGACTAGATATAGCTAATGTAGTTGGCCTTATTGTAAGATTTCAAGCTGATCCTAAAATATCACATTATGTAGAAGTAAAGAGAATTTTTAGATATTTGAAGGGTACACCTAATTTTTGGTTATGGTATGATACATCAAATGGCTTTACCCTATGTACATATATTGATGTGGATTGGGAAGGCAGTATTGATGTACAAGTGGTAGGGCATTTTTCTTAGGAGGAAGATTGGTTTCTTGGATAAGAAAGAATTAAGATTGCATTTCATAGAGCGCAATAGAAGCAGAGTATGTAGGATCAATGAATAATTGCAATCATGTCATGTAGATGAAGTATGTATTGAAGAATATTGAATTTGTGTCTACAGAGCCTATTATCACACATTGTGATAACATAAGTACAGTAAGTATGTCTAAGAATCTTGTGTTACATTCAAAGACAAAGAACATATCTACCAAGAATAAAAAAGTATAATGTTTTGAGAGAGAATTTTGTAGAGAAAGTAACTAGAATGGAGTATACTAGTATAAAGGAGCAGATAGAAGACATATTTACAAATCCTTTACCTAAGGACATATTTTAGTATTTGAGAGGCATGCTTGGGTTTATTATCTTGCCTACTTCTGAATAGATGATAGAGAGATTGAATTGGTGTAGTGGTATAGAGCATGATTTTAAATCTAGACTATATGTTGGATGCTTCCTCCATGGGGGATCATCTGTATCTAAGCTAAATCATGAAGGACTCTTGGTAGATTGTATTTAATCATTTCTTTGGACACTTGAGCTTGATGAAAATATTTTTGTAGAAGAATTTACATAATGATGACTATTTCATTGATGCTAATGGGGGAGAAGATGGAAACATGGGAGAATAAGTAAAAAGTATTGATGTTAATAAGGGAAGTATATCAATGGGGGAGAAGAAGCATTGATGGAGAGTTCTTCTTGAGAATCAAATTTGATTGATGAAGAGGATTTGAAAAGAAAGAGTACAACAAAAAAGTTTCATAGCTACACCTATGCCCAAGATGTTATACCAAGGGTTACATGGCTAAGGCCTATGCAATATACAGTAAATGTTGATGAGATATCTATAGTAGTTATTAAATTATTAGTTGAAGAAGTTGATAAGAGTGACACAATTTTTGGCACATATGAGACAACCAAGATAATAATGCTTATGAAAAGAAAAGTGCCCAAAATGGAAAGGAAAAGAAGGAAAATAATAGCAGTTCTTGAAGGTAAACTTGAAGAGGCACCCCTACATATCATAGAAGGAAAAGGGGAAGATGATGAGATTGAGGGTGAAGAAGAAGATGAATCAAAGGGAAAATAATTGATGGTTGTTGAACCTCAGGCACCAAAAAGAAAAAAGAAAATAGTAATTATAGATACTAAGATCAAGAGGAATCTAAATAAAGGGATTACACCTCCCTCCTCTACACCTTAGAGAAGAGTAATTAGGAAAAGATCTAAGGCAACATCTCTTGTAGCTATGGAGCCAAAGAAAGGGACTATAAAGATTACAAATCTAGTTAAGGGAAAGTCCCTAATAAAGATGAAACCAATAGCTAAAGGGACTGAGAAAAGTTAGAAGAAGATATCGAGGAGAAAACTGGTAGTAATGCCTGATGATGAAGAGGATGAAAGAGAAAGAATTGAATTTGATGACATGATAAAATTTTAGATTGCTCCCATGCATCTTCCTCAAGAAATTGAAAAATCATGTGATAATATTTGAAATTCAACACACATTTCAGGTTTTAAGCATGTAAAGTATGATTCTTTAGAGAAAATTGATAAAGATAAGGTTGAGCAAGCAGTCTTAGACATGATGATAAAATTTAAGTATACACCTATAGAGTTGGTTAACACAATCCTAGAAGAATTGTACAATAAAATGGATACAAAATGGAAATGGGCATTATCTATTGAAAGATAATTAAGAGAAACAACATTAGCCTAAACAATGCCAAATTTAGGAAAGAAACATATGTCTATATCCCTAAGGGAATATGCCAAGAAATTTGTGCCCAAGGAAAGAGATTATAAAAATTTAAAAGATAAAATTGAAGATGTAGTGGAAGAAAGAAAATTGATTTGGAAGAAAGAATTTGGGTTGGTAGTGTCTACTGCAGAAGAAGAAATAATTGAATTGTATAATATAAAAGATATTAATGAGTCAAAAAATATAGAGGAAGAAATAAGAAGAAAGGTATAGGAGAGTGAAAAACAAGAAGTTGTCACTATTGAAAAAATACCTAAGGAAACACAACCAAATATCAATGTCTTGACAAAGGAAGAACTTAAGAATGAAGCATCCATCAATGCAACCTCTGATACACCTCTACCATTCATCAATACAATTTTGATACAAATTCATGATTATCCAAGGATAAAGAGTACACCAACTATGGATTCAACACATGTTCATTCAACAATCATTATTGAAGAAAAGATCCTACAAGGTATAAATTCCAAGGAATAGGGTAGGGCAATAATTACAATTTTACCTCCATTGCCTAAGGCCAACCTTGTTAGTAATGAAGAAGAAGGGAAAGATAAAGAGATAGGAGACACATCTATAATTGATGCCTTAGGAATTCATGTTGAGGGAATAAAGGAAGGTGTACAAGAAAGGATCAAGGAATCATGAGAGCCAAAAGAGCAAGTAGCAATTCAAGCATTGGTTTAACTGCCAAGTATAGTCCCTTCTACACTAACTAGAAAAGAGACAACTACTACACTTAATCAATAGGTGGTATTTACTCAAAAGGAGACCAATGCAATTAGTATTTCTATAATAGGACAGGAGATGTTGAGTCCAAGTACTAAATTGACACCATTATAGATAGTATTGTTGAGTACCAACACACCAAAGGTGAAGAATATGAAGAAGAAGGTCAAGTCACCTATAAAACTAGTAGCACTAGATGAGGTCATAGTAATTCCCAAGTTTGATCTTGACAATGTGATTCTTGGTTAGATACAAATTTTACAATATGTATTATCCAATAAGACAAAGCAAGAAGAAATGGAAAGAGAATGTCAATAGAGGAAAACACTACATGAGATCAAGGATGTTTTTGTTGACACATTTGATAAACAATGTATTAATGAGTAGGAACCTCTAATATACTAGTTAGTTCACATTGTTGAGAAGGTTAACAATGATAAAGTTGAGGCTAATGACAAATTATTACACAAATTTAAAGAGAAATTTGAGAAACAATTTTTGGAGAAAGTGTCAACTAAGATTGCTATGAGGCAAGTTAGACTTTCTAACCTTGTAACCAATATAGAGGAATTTGTAAAGAATATTAGCATTTTTATAAAATATTATGTGATGTAACAAGGTTCACACAAGATACTAAAGATCATATTGGGAAATTATAGCTAGACCTGAAGACTATAGGATATTGTTTAAGCATGGATGCAAGTTCAGGCTCTATTCATTTTAACAAAAAAAAAATTCCCAAGGGAGATTGACTAAATTACAAGCCATAGATGGTCACATGAGAGATAAATTTATTTCTACTCAATCCATGTTGATACCTCATTTAGAAGTATTGAAAAGAGAGCTAGAATTAGCAAATGAGGTAGCAAGCTAAGATTCTGATCTCTCTACAACATAAAGTCTAGGTGATTTAGTTGCTCACCTAGAGACTAAAATTTCAGTTTATGAATCTATTGGAACCAGTTTGGATAATGAACTTGCAATGGTTATAAATATTTAAAAACTAGTTTTGGACAAATATGGTTTGACCCCTTCACCCTAGCATCCATAAGTGACAAAAATAAGGGGGAATTAGAAGAATAAGTAGATGTCACAAAGGGGAATAAGAGAATACAAATTAGGAAGGTATGAAACATTTTTTAATACCTCATTTTTTGTTTGACTTAGAATATGTTAGAAGTCATATGTATATGATGTATATATAGTGAATTTTTTGTGAAGATCGAGTCATGGTCTAAGGGGGAGTATTGTTATGTAATGATCAATCATGACAAAGCGTTTTTACTAGTAATGTCAATGGGGAAGATTGTTGATCTCCAAGTCATGTTTCATATTAGTGTCAAACACTTTAGTCATCACTAAGTCAGAATTGGTCAATCATTACTGTGACTAAGATATTCTATGAAGGTTGAGTAAAGTGTATTACTTGTTTACATTTTAGTTTGAGTTGAGCAAGTCTTAGGGTGTTGAGTACCTCAATTTATATCAAGTGCCAATTTATGCCAAGTAATCTAGATGTTAAAAGACATTGAGATAAATAGAGTTAGTTCATGCTAAGTCACATAATTAGTGATGATCATTCATATGTTGAGTGACATCATGAGTATTAGTTATGATCAAGCTGTTGGCATTATATTGTATTTTTCATTAGTGACAACACTTGATTCTGAATGATTACCGAGTTCATCACTCATTCTATAGTGTATACCAAGCATTCAGTGGTTACCTTGTAGGTTCATCACTTAAGTAGTTCATATCGAGCATTCCTGAAGCTACTGAGTGAGTGTGCAGTCAAGTAGTTCATACCAAGCATTCATGAAGCTACCAAGTGGGTGTGCAACCCAGTAGTATCTATTGAGTGTACAATGTTCACCGAGCTTCATAGTGTTTACTGAGTGATGGAATCCTAGTGTTTACCAAGTAATGAAAGTGTAGTGTTTACCGAGTGAAAGCAAGGTAAATGAAGGATTCAGTTTTTATTGATTGATACTATATCTACCGAGTCTCCAATGGTTAAGGTTCAAGCTATGTTGTGTGATTAGTATGGATCAAGCCTTCAATTCTACTGAGTGAATGACAATGCCAAGTAATGCAATGGATGTTGAGTATCAAAAGGTTACCAAGTTAGCTTGAAGAGCCCAAGTTTTCTACTGTTTGGCCGACTCAGTAATATTTTGTTCACTTGTGTTTTGGCCGACCTTGCAATTATAATTATTGGAATGGTATATATGTAATGTATTATATCATTTACAAGGTATGCAAGTAAGTATCAAGATGGACATGTAATATTTTGAGGTGAATAAATGTGAATCAGTAGCAGAGCAAAATATTCATCAAGGTCTACAAGGAGCAGTAAAGATTCATCAATTACAAGAGGTGATTAGTACTTCAAGGATATAATTAGCAATCAAGTTGTAAGTAGATCCACTATTTGATTCTAATAGGTGAATTAGTTTTGTAAATCCTTTAACAAGGTAGACTTAACAGTCTTTGTATAAATCTCCTAACAGAGTGCATACTTCAGTGTATGTTTGTAAAATCCTCTAACAAGATGGACGTAGGAGTCCTTTGTGCTCCTAACAGGGAAGATCACCAAAAGTGGTCAATGTAAGCCTTAAAAAGCTAACTTCATACTGCAGTAATGAAGTTTTGTGGGTATCATCCCCACCCTAGTTTTACTTTCTATTTGGAAGGTTTTTGGGTTACCAAATCACTATGTACATGTGTTATGGATGTTTGATTTCTCATATATGTAGTAGATTAAGATGAATGAATGGTGAATAGTATATATGGTTAAAGTACTGAATTTTTTAATGTTTTGAAGTTACTAATTCACCACCCCCCCCCCCCCTCTTAGTAATCTATCATATCTTAAATATTTCCAACACAAGCATTAGGGTTTTCAAGTGCCAAGTAAATTCATTTTGGTGGATGTTTTTGGAATAGCACAAACACTTATGTAAACCATTTTAGGAAACTTATATACATAATTTAAAGGTTATGGATACAAATAATGATTTTTAAACACGTTCTATCAAAGACCACTAATCCCTATGAAGATGTTGTAACTAATCAAAAACATAGAAGGACTAAGTGGAAAAAGTGAGAAATCTAGATCATTGACCACAATCTAGAACCTTCTCCAATTGGTTGTTTAAGGAGGAGCTAAACCCTAAATTAGAGAGATGAAGGAGAGAGAGAAGAGAGAAGTATATCTGTGAAAAAGGCTATGTTTGATGATTAGAAGAAAAGATTAGGTAGAGAAACCTAGCAGTAAAGGTCAAAACATAGTTTATCTAATAGGAGATTAGATCAAAATTGGAAAGAGGAGATCCATAACCAAGCATGAGAGTGGTAATTGAAGTATTCTAGCAAGTGAATCAAAATAAATCTCTTAACAAAGTGGTACTAATAGGCCTATACAAATAACCTAACAAAGTGCTTAATTAGTTGTAAGTATAAACATTTTAATCAAGGTAGATGAAATTAATCTTGTAAGATCTTAGAAGGGTAGACCCCTCATAGGGTAGATCACTAGAAGTAATCAAAAATTATAGCCTTAACATACACACTTTATTGCTGTAGTAGTGAATATTTGTGGGTGTCATCCCTACCCTAGTTTTACCTTTTCCTTGGAGGGTTTTTCGGTAACCAAATATTTTGTTTTATGTGCTTACATTGAATTTCATGTTTATACATGTGATGGATAGTTAGATGTAATTTAGTTTATGGTTATATGATTCATGATGTTGATATGAGATGGGTGAAAGGTGAATGCCTTTTATTTGTTTCAAGAAGATAAAATTTTTATAGATCCTAATTCACCCCTCCACAACCCTCCCCCCCACATGCTGCCCCCCCCCAATTCTCAGTATCTTACTTTCTCAATAGACTTACAAAAATTGGTATCTGATATTAGTTCTCTTAAAAGAAGTCTAACCACATAAATGTTGAGATCTTAGAGATGAAGGCTAATAAGTTGGAAAAAGATCATTGAGAATCAGAAGCTTGACACACAAATCATACTATAAGAGCTTGAAGAAGAAAGAGAGAAGTTGAAGAAATCCTTAAAGAGAAGAAATGAATTGGCTATCTAATAGAGTGACAATATATATTAAGAAGAAGAAACTAAAGGACTACTTGACAATGTTGATTCTAGTGAAAGTGATGCAACAATAGTAGACCTATTGGAGAGAAATGATATACTGAATAAAGAGGTTAAATGATTAAAAAGAGAGCATGAAATCCAATCTATAAGATGATGTGAAGTGACTAGAATGAAAAGGAAAGATGATGAAGAAAAAATAATGGTAGAAGATGAAAAGAGATAAAAAAATACTAGACTTTATAAAAAGACATGTTATGTTCACAAGCTCACAAATAATCAACTAGATATGGTGAATCCATTGCTACTTGTAAATCAATAACTAAATAGAAAGCACATTGAAATACAAATCTGGGGAATGAGTTAATATCTGAAAAGGAACTCATTGAGAGGATGAGAAAACCTAATGAAGCCATGAAATACTTTGAGGAACTGATGAGAACACCAAGAATACCCAGTGACACCTTTAGACTAGGATATAACTAGTATCTATCATCAACTCAAGAAGGAGAATCATCAAAGAGTGGAAAACATAGGAATGCAAACCCAAAGAACAAAAAACCTACATGTCATCATTATGAGAAACCAAGACATATAAAAAATTTCTACAGAAGCAAGACTGGTAAGAAAATTCATAAACCAAAATTCAATGGATATCATTTTAATTGCAAGAATCAAGGACACTAACCACATGAATGCAAGTCAAAGGCTAGTAATACACTTCTTGTCACTAGTACATTTGGGTTGCATTTTTGACCAATTTTTTTTATGACAGGCCAATTTGGGTTGTCAGATTCATTTTTTAAAAATATGATCCTAAAAACATTGAAATTTTGATGGTCCTTAAGTTTTTAGTCAAAATTTTGACATTGTCGGGGATATAAAATTAATAATGAAAAGTGAAACTTCATTTATTCATGTAGAAAGGTGTAAGTAGGAGGCTTCGATGGCATGATGAAGATCTTTTCAGTGCCACTGAAGGTAAGGCTTTTTAGGGCTGAGTTGGGAGTATGCTAGGGAAACTAAGTCATTAAATTTTGATTGATTATGCTATAGCATGACAATGGAAAAATCCCAAATTCACTACCATTCAATCAAACCATCTCCATCCTCTTCATCTTCTTCAAAATCATAATTGACCACCTTGAAATAATAGGTGTAGCATATAGGCTTGTGACCTCTATGCAATAGTCTACAAAAATTTGGTAATGAACCATAATGATGCCCTATCTCATGGAGACCATAGGCCATTAAAAGATGCTAAATATATTTTGTTCAAAATAAAAATCATGTAAAGTTAAATATAGGCCACACCTCCTTTCCAACAAGAAATTAGTAACAACAAGAACCATGCATGAATCTAAAAAATGAAGAAATCAATTACAAACTAAGCCACAAAGTCCATACAAGATTTTTAAACCCAAAGATAAAAATGATCAAGTAAGAGATAAAAACCTACCTTATCCCTAAACATAAAGTAAATTTAATCCAAGCTACTCCAAAATAGAAATCTCCCAAATGAGTTCTAGTTTGAGCATCATCTTCCATCTAGGGCATCATTTTTGCATGCCTTTGAAACATATTTTCATCTTTAATGTATTTTGAATTGAATTTTTCATAAGTGTAACATTTATTTTTATGTGGTAGGTCTTTTTAATTTAGGGGATTGTGTTGAAATATTAAAGGAATGTGCTATTTTTAAGGTATAAGGGGGAAAATTTTTAATGCCAAAGATGCATTAATGCTTATTTTTCACATAGAGTTATAAGGGTGATGCAAATAAGAGTGTGTGTGGATAGGTTTTTTGGGAGGGTTTTTTTTGAATTTTATCATTATTGTAAATCAGTTTTTAAAATTTATCTTTAAATGCAAATATTTGGGGATTTTGAGTGTTATATCGGAGGCTTTTAGGAAGAAATATGCACTTTCTATGTCTCTCATATGTTATCAATTGATTATGTGGGTTACCTTGTATTCTAATTTTGGAAAACGTAATTCATGGGGTTGAGGTCCCTTATTTAGATTTTGAGGCATCCATGGATGTCAATTTCCTTATGTGCTCCTAGATTTGGTGGAGGTGATAGTTGCAATATCAAATTTGTGGAAAGACGTAGATATTATCTCTAAGCCTATATATCCCCATCTCTTTAGTATTTTTAATTATTCTTTCAAGTAGAGTTATCATGAATAATCCATAGATGTATGATGTTAAGGGTAGACCATGTTCCTAGTTCAAGATGCATTCATGCATGGATACTAGAATATTGTTAGAAATCAAGATGAGTTTTAGACAACTTATTCAATTTACTCTATTTTATCTCATATTATTTCTTCCAAAAAATAGCCTCATATTTCTCTCCCTCACTCTCACTTTAAAATCCAAAATTATCTCTACTTCTTTGAATTTAGAGAATAAAATGGTTCATCTTCTAATGCTATTTGTTTCTCAACCCTAGTCTTTTGGTTATCTAGATCCTAAATGTTAGAAAGGTATTTTATAACCCCTCATATTTTTATTCCATGTTTATATAACATCCTTTGTACCCATATTCTATGTTTCTGTGAGGACTTTCTATTGACTTGTGCAACTTGAAGGACATCCTTTGTTATCCTAATGCATCCTATGCTAGTAGAGGCACTAGATAAAGCTATATATGCCACAACCTACAGTTTCATTTATATAATTGCACACCCAAAAGATAATTAATGGAATGGTATACATTTAGAAAGTGGGAAATCTTAAGAAAATCTTCTACAAAAATAAACCATGCCTCATCAAAGATGTTGCTGAGATGAGGGTAAAGTCCTCCATTGATTCCATTGATTACAAGAACAACTCGAACTAAGGAATAAAGACAACCTATCACATCAACAGCTACAACATATCTACAACACTTGATATCATTCACCACAAAAATTATTCACATATTTTAAGGCAACCTTTAAACATCACACATTAAGGGAAAAAAATTAGACATGTAGAAAGTAAGTCAACTTTGATTATTTAGTAATTTTAGCTTAGAAATCAAGTATGCAATGTTTAAATAGTAGAATGAATTATAAAAAAAGAGTAATAAAATGCTTACCTAAAGGGCTTGAAGTCATTGAAATGATATTTCACAACTTGAATAGTATCACTAGTAGAAATAAAAACTTCAAATGTTGTCTTGCTCCATAACATAACAATTAAGGAAATGAGGAGAAGCACAAAAGTGATGCCTCTTAAAATCAATCTCTACACTACATAGGTCTTCATATTTTGATCTCTAAATAGCTTATACAAACAAGGCTAGGTATATGAATTCATGTGGGTAAAAAGCCTTAGTATCAATAAATGCTTTGTACCAATTTCTTATGTTAAGGCCAAGCCAGCTATATTGCACCCACCATGGTACAAAGCATTTATTGATGATGTAATTCAACTATTTAAAACTATATAGAAAATTATCTAGATCATTTTCACTCACCTAGTGATCAGAGAACTTATAGAGAAATTCAAGATTGATTGACATAGAAATTTGTGTCAAAGAATTATGTAACTCAATAGTGTGTTGTTGCCAAAGAAAAAGAAAGTAAGGTTGAATGTTTCTTGGAATTGAATTTACTACTTTGTGATTTAGTTTGAAATTTTCAATCCCTAGTTCATTATGGCATCATTTACATCCATAAGTCAAAAGGAATCTTTGAAAGATAATAATGCACAAATTTTCTGAATGATACATGCCCCCTGTAGGGCATATCTAGAAGTTGCAATGACTGGAGATGCATTGGCATGTTATAATCCATTAATCCTTGAGTCATCATGATGAATGACATAGGATCATGCTATATATAAGATTGGAGAAATTAGTGGTTTTGAGCTAAGAAATGCTTATGAAAAGTTGTGCAAGAATAACTCTAAAACTCGAGTACATAGTTGTTGCCAAGAAAGGGCTTACCCATGCCCTAGATTTTCCCAAAGTTATAAAATTTGAATGTATCAAAATTATTTTGATTAGGGTATATGACATGAATATTTGGCTAGAGAATAAACTAGTTAAGATAATGAAGGAAATTGTTCATCAAGTGATTGTGTACCTTATCTTAGATCATGTAAAGACTATGTAATGCCCAACCAAAAATTTGATAGAGGAATAGAAAAAGGAAAAATAGAATGGCAGGGGAATATCTATTGATATAATTAAGGATATAATTATTGATTTTGCAGTCTAAGTGATTGCACATAAATTCTATCAGTCAAGCCAAATGAATAGTGTACCATGCATAGCACTAGATTTGGGCTACAAAATTGTGAAGAAGGATCATAGCTAACAACCTAGCTAGGCTATAGTTGATCTAGTTAGTAGAAGACATTGGAGCCATCAAGAAGGCTAATAAAACTTCATGTAAGTTTGGCTCACTATTGTTGTGCATATTATTTTATGTGCAAAGTTTATTTCATACCATAAGAGATATTGTGCGGGATAAATCCAGACTTATAACGAAGTTGATCAATGATTACATTGAGAAATTAGGAGAGAACTTTGAAACTATTGTAAATGGATATTATGATGAATTCATAGGAAAAATGAAGAACATAATGAGAATCCTCAAGTCATTTTTTGATCATTACTATGATCACATTTGCTTCGTGGTGGATACTGACTACACCTATGCCCAAGATGTTATACCAAGGGTTACAAGGCTAAGGCCTATGTAATATGAAGTAAATTTTGATGAGATACATACAAGAATATTCAATTATTAGCAAAATAATTTGACAAGAATGCCAATATTTTTGGCACATATGATGCAACCAAGATTAAGATGCTTATGCAAACAAAAGTGCCCAAGATGGATAAAAAATAAAGAAAATGGTAGCAGATCTTGAAGATAAACTTGGAGAAGTACCCCTACATATCACAAAATAGAAAGGGGAAGATGAGGAGACTAGAGGAAATAAAGAAGATGAATCAAAAGGAAAAGAATTGGTGGTTTCTGAGCCTTGGGCAGTAAAAAAAAGAAAATAGTAATTATAGTTCAAGATGAATCTAAAGAAAGGGGTCACACCTCCCTCTTCTACACCTAAGAGAAGAGTAACCATTAAAAGATCTAAGGAAAAATTTCTTGTACCCATTGAGCCAAGGAAATGGATAGTAATGATTAGAAATCTAGTTAAGGGTAAGTCCACAGTAAAGAGGAAACTAGAAGCTAAAGGGGCCAAGAAAGGTTAGAAGAAGAAATCAAGTAGGAAACTAGAAGTAGTATCCAATGATGAAGAGGATGAAGGAGAAAGAACTAAATCTAATGACATGAAAAAAATTTAGATTGTTCCTAGGAAGCCTTCTCAAGACATTGAAAAGGTATGTGATAATATTAGAAATTTAGCAGGCATTTCAGGATTTAAGCATGTAAAATATGATTCTTTAGAAAAAATTGATAAAGAGAAGGTTGAGCAAGCAATTTTAGACATGATGATAAAATTTAAGTATACAACTATAGAGTTGAGTAAAAAAATCCCAAAAGAATTGTACACAAAAACAAATACAAAATGGAAATGGGCATTGTCTACTCAAAGACTAATTAAAAAAAATATTTTAGCCCTAAAAATGTCATATTTATGAAGAAACATATGTCTAAAACCCTAAGGGATTATGCCAAGAAGTTCATGCCCAAGACAAGGGCTTATAAAAATTTAAAAAATAAAATTGAAGATGTAATGAAAGAAATAAAATTGGTTTGGAAGAAAGCATTTGAGCTATGAGCTTCTACAATAGAAGAAGAAAAGGAGGAAGAAATAATTGAATCAGCTAATAAAGAAGACATTAATGAGTTAGAAAATATGGAGGAAGAAAAAAGGAGAAAGGTAGAGGAGATTAAACAATAAGATGTTGTCACTATTGAAGATATACCTAAGCAAACACAACCAATAATCAATGTCTTGATTAAGGAAGAGCCTAATAATGAAGAATTCATCAATGAAACCTCATATACACCTCTACCATGCATCAATCTAGTTTTGATAAAAATGATTATCTAAGGGTAGAGAGTGAACAAACCATGGATTCAACACATTTTAATTCAACAATCATAGGTGAAGAAAAGTGCATACAAGGTATAAGTACCAAGGAATATGATAAGGCAATAATTAGAGTTTTATATCCACTGCCTAAGGCTAACCTTGTTAGTAATGCAGAAGAAGGATAAGAGAAAGAGAAATAAGATACATCTAAAACTAATGCCTTAGGAATTCATGTTGAGAGAATAAAGGAGGTTTTTTAACAAAGGAATGATGAATCACAAGAGCCAAAAGAGAAACTGGTAGTTCAAACATTGGTTCAATTTCCAAGTGTAGTGTCTTCTACACTAACTAGAACAAAGGTAGCTACTATACCTGATTAGTAGGTGGTATCTACTCAGAAGGATACCATTTCAATTGGTATTTTTACAACATGCCAAGAGATATCAAGGCCAAGTACCAACACACCAATGGTGAAGAAGATGAAGAAGAAAGTCAAGTCACATGGAAAACCAATGAAACTAGATGACATCATAGTAATTCCCAAGTTTGATCCTAACAATATGACTCTTAATTAGATGAAAATTTTGTAGGATGTATAGGCCTAAAAGACAAAGGAAGAAGAAATGAAAAGAGAACATTCAATAGAGGAAAGTATTAAATGAGATCAAGGATATTTTTGTTGATGCATTTGATATACAAGCTATTAATAAATGGACACCTCTAATAGACTAGTTAGTTCACATTATTAAGAAGGTTAAGAATGATGACATTGAGGGTAATGAGAAATTATTTTAGTAGTCTAAAAATAAATTTAAGAATTTATTTTTGGATAAAGTGTCAATTGAGATTTCTATAAGGCAAGTTAAACTTTCCAACCTTGTAAACAATATAGAGGAAGTTATAAAGGATATTGAAATTTTAAATAAAAGACTGGGTGATGTACCAAGGTTCACACAAGACATTTGAGATCAAATTGAGAAATCACATCTAGACATAAAGACTATAGTACATTCTTTGATTATGGATGCTAGGTCAAGCTCTATTCATTTTAACAAATTAATTTTTTCCTAAGGGAGATTGGTTGAGTTACAAGCCACAAATTGTCATGTGATAGATAAATTGATTTCTATTCAATCCATGTTGATATCTTAATTGGAGGTAATACAAAGAGAGCTAGCATTAGAAATAGAAGTAGCAAGTTGATATTCTCATCTCTCTACTATAGAAAGTTTAGTTGATTTAGGTTCTCACCTAGACATTAAAGTTTTAGTTTTTGAGTTCGTTAGAACTAGTTGGAAAAATGAAATTTCCATGGTTACACAAATTCAAGAACCATTTTTGGACAAATATGGTTTGACCACTTCACCCTAGCAACCATAAGTGACAAAAACAAGGGGAATTAGAAGAAAAAGCATATTCCACAAGGGGGAATAAGAAAGTAAAAATTAGAAAGGTGTGGCACATTTTTTAATACCTCATTTTATGTTGCACTCAAAGCATGTTAGAAGTCATGTGTATATGATGTATATATAGTGAAGTCTTATGAAGACTCAGTCTTAGTCTAAGGGGGGTACTATTTTGATAATTTTGGATGTAATGATCAATTATGAAAAAAAAAATTGCCACTAATGTCAAAGTGGGAGATTTTTGATCTCCAAGTCATGTTTCATATTAGTGTCAAACACTTAGTCATATCTATGTTTTATCTAGTCAGTCATCACTCTGAATGAGTTATTCTATAGAGGTTGAGTAATAGTATGACTTGTTTACATTTTAGTTTGATCTAGCCAAGTCTTAGGTTGCCAAGTACCCTAGTATATAGTGAGTGCTAGTTTATGCCAAGTAAGCCAAAAGTTAGTAGATGCCAAGGTTAACAAAGTTAGTGTTGAGCATTCAAAAGTTGACTTACAACATGACTATTAGTTATGGCTAAGCATAAGGGTTTTCAACCACCAAGTAAACCAATTTTGGTATATGTGTTTCGAATGAAACAAACACTTATGTAAACCATTTTAGCTGACTTCTATTCATGATTTAAAAGTTGTGGATATAGCTAAGGAGATTTTTACACATTTTATTAGAGATCACTAACCCCTATGAAGGAAATGTAACCAATTAGAAAAATGGAAGGACTTAGAGGAAAAAGGGAGAAATATAGATCATTGATCACAATCTAGAACCTTCTCCAACCCCTAAATTAGAGAGACAATGGAGAGAGAAAAGAGAGAATTATGTGTGTGAAAGAGACTTTGTTTGATGATTAGAAGAAAATATTAGGAAGATAAACCTAGAAATGAAGTAAAAAATAGAGTTTATCATATAGAAGATCAAATTATAATTGGAAAGGAGATCCATAACTAAGCAACAGATTTCTAATTGAAGGATTCTATCAAGTGAATTAGGGTAAATATCTTAACAAAGTGGTCCTAAGAGGCTTACACAAATATTCTAATGGAGTGCTTAATTAGTTTTAAGTTTAAGCCTTCAAATCAAGGTAGACTGAATAAGTCTTAAAATCTATTAGTAGGGCAAACCCTTCATAGGGAAGATCGCTAGAAGTGATCAAATATTGTAGCCTTAAAATGAAAACTTTATTGCTACAGTAGTGAATATTTGTGAGTGCCATCCACACCCTAGTTTTACCTTCACCATGGAGGGCTTGTTGAAAAAATATTTGTTGTTGTGTGTTTACATTTACTTTCATGTTTATACATGTGATGGATTGTTAGGTCTATTTTAGTTTATGGTTATATGATTCATGATGTTGATATGAGATGGGTTAAAGGTGAATGCATTTTATTTGTTTCAAGAAGATAAAAGTTTTTTGGATTTTGATTCACCCCTCCTCCCTCTCATTATCTTTCTTTCCTAGTCGACTTCCAACAAAATTCATGGTAGTGTTTTTCTAGTTAAGAAATCTTGTGTTATTGTGTATAATCATCTTCTTACTATTATTGCACTTGTTGATTACTATTGGAAATAATCAAGACTAGCTAGGTTACTAAGAGGGGAGGGTTGAATCAATGACCTTAAAACTTTTGACAAAATTTGACACTTAATAAAATAATTTGTTTATCATTAATTGATCTAATCTACTACATGCATAAGAAACTAAAAGCACAAAACACTTCAACACAATATTTGGCGACCCAGAAACCTTCCAAATAGAAAGCAAAACTGGGGTGGGGATGATACCCACAAAACTTCAATGCTGTAGTATAAAGTTGGCTTGTTAAGGCTTACAATGATCACTTTTTATGATCTACCCTGTTAGGAGCAATTAGGACTGCTAGGTCCACCTTGTTAGAGGTTTTACAAACATACAATGAAGTATGCACTCAGTTAAGTGATTTAAAGAAAAGACTATTAATTCTACCCTGTTAAAGGATTTAAAGCTAATTCACTTGTTAAAATGAAATAGTAGATCTGATTTACAACTGAATTACTGATTTAGATCCTTGAAATGCTGATCACCTCTTTGTGATGGATAAAAATTGACTACTTCTAATTTGACCTTACTATGCACTTTATTCTGTTGTTGATTTACATTTGCATGCTAATAACTACATTCACTTTTACTCTTCTCAAAACATTACTTCTTCATCATGCTTGGGTATGATACAATACATTACATATATACCATCCCAATTCTCATAATCACAAGGTCAGCAAAAATGCAAAATAACACCAATATTGCTGAGTCGGCCAAAATGTAGAAACTCAAGTTCTGAAAGCTAACTTGGTGACCTTTTGATACTCGACATCCACTGCATTACTTGACATTGTCATGAATTTGGTAGAAGTAGAGGCATGGTCCATACTGATCACTCAATGTAGCTTCGAACTTGGTGAACACTGGAGACTTGGTAGATATAGTGTCACTTGGTAGAAACTAAATACCATGTTTACCTTGCATGCACTTAGTAAACTCTACTCATCCCATCACTCAGTTAACATTGGCTTCACATCATAAGAACTGATGACTCAGTAGACACTGTGAAGCTTGGTAACAACTGAACTGCTCAGTGATAATTGTTGGACTTCACACTACCTATTTTCACTTGGTGACCATTGGAATGCTCAGTGTGAATTGTGAATCTTGGTAACCACTGGAATGCTTGGCAAACATTGAAGATTGAATGATGAACTCAGAAACCATACAAAATCTGAATAAGTATTGTCACTAATAAAAAACAAGACTTAATGCCAACAATCTCCCCCTTTGGCATTACTGACAAAAACACTTATTAGCCAAAAATTATGTACAGTTTCATGCTATTTTTTATTTTTCAAGATTTGTTTTTGTAATTCTGCTATATATACATTTGCACATATCTCCCCCATATAATGTACACATCATATTAGGCATAATATCATCCTGAGTGTATATAAAAATATTTCTCCTCTTTATATACATGTCTCTTTCCACAAATATCTCTTTCTCCCTCTTTTTGACAATAATGCCAAACATTTATACGTAATCTACTTATATAGTAACACCAAAATGTGAGAGAAACTTAGAATGTACCTTAAGAATAAGAGCTGAAGTCTTATCCTAGTTTTCTTGTAAAATTTTGCAGGTATGAAGTGCAACTTGGACTTTTTTTTAGAGTTTAGTCATATGATCTGCAATTGAAAAATTGTTATCATGGATCAATGTTTTTGAATAACTAATGTTCTTATGCATTGTATCCATAATAGGAAGGATCATATTTTGGATATCTATTAGTGTAGACCTGATCCTTGCTTCCTCTCTCAATAACTTAGCCTACATATCTAATAGGAATCTAACCCTCATGTGATGTGCAGAGCTTGAACTAGGGTCAAGCTATAACTTTTGAGCATTTCCCTTTAGATCCTCATCAATTTTATTCAATTTTCCATTTATTTTCTTTGTATACTCGATAACATCACATAGCTTAGCAAAAAGAGATGTCACATTTCAGAAATAATTTTCAAGATTAGCCAAAATTGAGGAGAGCTCTATAGGTGATAAATAGCACTATGCTAAGAAATGTGGTCAAGCACTTTATTGTCAAACTTTTTCTCTTATTTTTCCATCAATTTATCCTAGCTAGTAGAGTCCTCATTGAATTTATTTATTGCTTCTTCTAACTGTAACAAAATATGTTGAGAAGAATCAACATCAATACCTATAGCCTCTATCAAAATATTCTTTGCACTCTCTATGATCCTGAATTCTCTATTTCTTTCTTCTTTGAGCTACTTCTACGTAGCCTTCTTCTCTAGACGTTGAATTACTATTCTCATCTACTCTATTGTAGCATTATCAAAATCTAACTTTGGAATTTCAATCTCCTTATCCAAATCTATATCTTCTTCAATTTATTTTCCACTAATTAGAAGTTTAAGTGGTGTCTTTGGTTCAACTTTTGACATTATTGCTTTGGATTTTGAAATAGAAACAATGGTAGAAATAGTAGGGCTTGCAGTGAAAACTTGTATGGTGCCTACTAATCTAATGCTAACTAGAGTACTAAAAGAATCCAAAATTGATGTACTTCCCAAAATTGATGTAATTATAGGTGGAATGCTGATAGAAGTATTTACAATTTGAGAACTTACAAGAGCATGCAAAATTGAAGTAGACAAAACTGTAGAACTGGATGCTACACTTGCTATTGATGTCCCTGACTTAGGAGCTAAATAAGAGGAGGGTTTCAGCTTAGTAGATGAAGTGGTAGATACTTCCATTAGTGATACCTAGAGCTGAGAGGGAGCAAAGAGTGATTGAGTAGATGATGTATCTATTGTAGTCACAATAACACTTGCTAAAGTTATCTCCATGCTTGATGATGTAGTAGTTAGTACTGGAGAGTGAGGAAGGGAGGCTATTATAGCCATTGCTATCCTAACTAGATCATTTTCTTCTTCTTCTTCTTCTTCTTCTTCCCTATCTTCCTCAACTTCATCCTCTTTCTCTTCTTCACCATCCTTTATCAATTCTTGATATTTCTCAACATCAATAGTGACACAAGGAGTATTGCCTTCTTCATTGTCTTCATCCTTGTCACTATCATCATCATCATTGATTTCTATTGGATTCTCACTAGGTTTATGCATATGATAAACATTCTTCCACATAGATGTAGCATCCTTGACTACATGCTCAATATCTTTTACCAAAATCAAACAAGTATGAAATTTGATCATCATCTTATCTTCATTTTTCTTCATTGCTTCCTTTACCTCAACATTGGTAAGACTCGGTAGCAATTGTCTCAAAGATTGTTCATATATGTCCTTGGTTGTTTGCATGGTTGATTCCCATCTAGGTTTTAACCTTGTTAATAACTCATTGGGAATTTGAGGGGCAATTTGATTAGGGGAATATTTCCATTTTCCCATCTTTGTCAACACCAACTCCTTAATCTACATCTTCTCTGCATCAGTTCTAGTTTCATATTTAAGTGCTTTGAAATTTGTAATATTGGAACCTTCTTCTAATTTCTTTAATCTTGCCTTGAAGGTGAGTGGGGGCTTACTGAATACAATTTCACTACCTCCTTTCTTCTTGGAACTTCTGGTGAATACAACTATGGAGGCCTTGGGTAGCTTGGTGATAATCACCTTGCCTTTCTTTCTTATAGGCTCTTCCTCCTTTTCTAATTCATGTTGTTAATTCTTAGATTCTTCTTCATCTTCACCTTTTCCCTCAGTAAGCATAAGAGGGGCACTTGCAATTTTTAGTTTTGAAATCCTCTCTTACCTTTATTTACCACCCGTGGGAGCTTGATCTCAAGATCTATTATGGCTTTAGCTTCATCACATGTTTCAAAGATAGGTACCTTTGGATCTCCAGGCTCATTCACGAAGGCTTTAATTATATCCTTTGTTTCATCAATATTAACCTCATAAAGAAGAGGTTTCACCCATACGATTCTAGGCTTTACTTCCTACATGTATACCTTGTCACAATCAACAATGAAACATACATCATCCTCATAATCTTCAACTAATTTTTGGTGAATGAAAAACTTGTTATTCATCTTTTCCTTAAATGCTTCAAAATAGTTGTCCATTATACTATCAAAATTCTCACCCATTTTTGCAATAAACTCATTAATCTGGTACAACATAGGTGTGTCCTTTCTCCATATCACTATTCTTTTGGAGGGGAAAAACTTTTGAACATAAAAGAACAAAAAAGTCAACAAAGAACTAAATTTACATGGGTTATTCTTTGAATTTCTTATGCTTTCCATGTTCTTATTTAGTTGTTTCAACATTAAATCTACTAAATCATATTCCAAATTCTTCTTAACAACCTTATATGCTAGGTCAACAGCCTCACACAACACACTATTCAGTTGACTAGAGCTATATATCTTGTGAGCAATAATATGAATACCAAATCTGAGTTCCACATCAGATAAATTGCTAATTTTTAATCCTCTACCATCCCACTCTTCTAGGGTTTTCTTTTGAAGCTCATCTCAACCTAGGGCTTTAGTAACTTTAACCTTATTGAGCATAAGGAGACCTATAATTCTATAAATCATCTTCTTCATAATTAGAACTGGTTGTTCTAACCACAACTGACCATTATGTACTTGGCTTAAGATATATCTAATCCATTTTATCTAAAAGTTTCTTGGCAGGTGTAGAATGTGGGTTAAGCCTTTCTCCTCTAGGTGTTTATGCTCAAGCTTAAGAGTTCCATCCACACAAAGTTTTCCTAGGGCACTATCCATTTCTAGGGTTCCAATTTCTTGCACAACACATTTGAAATGAGTACAAATATCATTGATAAGGAGTACCTTTGGTGGAATTCATGACTAAGCTCCATTGGGTTGAGGGATTCTACAATTGTTGGTACCAGTTTGAAATTTAGAGCCTTCTATTTAACACCTCACACCAACATCTCAGATCCTTTCTTTTCCTTGTTGCTACTACTAGTCGATGCCATGATTACTCGATAGATTGAGAGAATTCCTCAAAAAACTTCACTACAAACTCTGCTCAAGATCACTTGAATGCTCCATAAATTGCTCTGCTTTGGATATACTAAATTTACAGTGGAAATGAAATTGAAATCCTACCTTTTTGATGAAAATTTTCCATTAATACTCGGTATGATGAGAGCTATAATGACATAGTGCTTGATAGGTTGTCATCCACTATCTGTGTAGATTTCTCGATAGAAGGTTCTAACTCAGTGACCAAACATAATTTTATTACTCCCAACCTCGCTCAGTATGACCTAACCTTGCTCGATGAATACTGATGTTTACCTTTTGTGATCCCTTTGTATCTAGAATACTAATTTGGATCTTTTTCTTCTTTTCTATTGGAACTGTTTAAGATGTGACTTTGTAAATATAGTTCTAGTCCTTCCTTAAGAACTTAATTAGAAATGGTGGAGTCACCCACTTCTTGAGTGACATGACCATCATCAGTTGAATTGGGTTGCTTGGTAAATTTGGGAATCCACTGTTGTCTCATCTGCTTCATGATGTTATCATCTTTTGCTTTCTTTTCATCTTCAACTCTACATATATTCATGCAATTTTTAGCTATATTACCAAGTTCAGTGCATGTGTAACATCTTATTGTAGTATCCTTTCTTCTCAAGTGATCCCTTGCACAATTTATGCCAATGTGTCCATATTCTCCATAGTAATGACATCTACACCAAGTATTGTAGTCTCAACCAAATATTGCCTTTACAAATTGTTTAGCTAGATTGAATGGTTTAGATTTGCATTCAGATGCCTTGTGACCTTGTTTCTTGCATTTGTGACATTTACCTTCAAACTTAGGTTTATTCTTGCATTCATTGTCTTTATGACCATGCTGACTACAATTGTAGCATTTTCCATTGAATTTTTCCTTTCCATTACTCCAACATTTATTTGATGTATGAATTGTCTTACCATAGTGATTGCAAGTATGTCTTTGATTCCTTTGAGCACCTTGTTTGGAGGATTGACCTTCTTCTTTGTATCAAATTTCTACTTTTCCCTTTTGCTTATAAAGATTCTATTCATTTTGTTGATTCAATTAATCCATGTCTGCTTGGAATTTCATTATTCTTTCATTGAGTTGCTTCTTAGAATTTAGATCAACTTTCAATTTTTCATTGATTTGCCTTTTAGTACTTAAATCATTCCTTAACCTTTCATTTTCAGATCTTAGACTCGTGATTTCTTCATTTGAATTGGAGAACTGATTGATAAGACTTTCTTGCTGAAGAGATTGATTTTGAGTTTCATTGTTCCTTGCCTCAAAGTCTTCATTTTCCTTATTTCTTTGTTCCAAAATTTCACACAATCTTATTGACTGGATTTCTTGTTCTCTTTTCAATTTTCTTACCTCTTCTTGCAAGGAACCATTCTTTTCTAGGAGTTCTTTGATTGCATCATTTGCTTCATCTGAACTGCTTGAGGGGGAAAATTCTTCAATCTTCTCTTCAACATACTAGTGATCATTCATCTATTTTTCAAGTTCCTTCCCTCTTTTTAGGGATTGGGAAAGATGTTATTTTTCCTCTTTGAGTTGAGCTATAGCCATCACCAGATCTAACTTCTCATTTTCAATAGCTTTGTCAAGTCTGAATATATCGATTGTCCTTGATCTTAGCTCAAGCAATCAAACTTTATCCTGAGAACCACAATGCTCTGATACCAATTTTTGGAAATAATCAAGACTAGCTAGGTTACTAAGAGGGGAGGGGTGAATTAGTAACCTTAAAACTTTTGACAAAATTTAATAATTAATAACATAATCCATTTATCATTAATTGATCTAATCTACTGCATGCATAAGAAACTAAAAGAAAAAAACACTTGAACACAATATTTGGTGACCTAGAAACCTTCCAAATAGAAAGTAAAATTGGCATGGGGATGATACCCACAAAACCTCTATACTACGATATAAAGTTGGCTTGTTAAGGCTTACAATGATCACTTATGATGATCTACATTGTTAGGAGTAATTAGGACTGCTAGGTCCACCTTGTTAGAGGTTTTACAAACATATAATGAAGAATGCACTTGGTTAAGAGATTTAAAGAAAAGACTATTAAGTCTACCCTATTAAAGGATTTGAAGTTGATTCACCTATTAAGATGAAACAATAGATCTAACTTACAATTGAATTGCTGATTTAGATCCTTGAAATGTTGATCACCTCTTTGTGATAGATAAAACTTGACTACTTCTTATTTGACCTTGCTATGCACTTTACTCTACTACTGATTCACATTTGCATGTTGATCATTACATTCACTTTTACTCTTCTCAAAACATTACTTCTTCATCATGCTTGGGTACAATACAATACATTACATATATACCATCTCAATTCTCATAATTACAAGGTCAGCCAGAACACAAGCTAACACCAATATTATTGAGTCGGCCCAAATGTAGAAACTCAGGTTCTAAAAGCTGATTTGGTGACCTTTTGATACTCAACATCCACTGCATTACTTGACATCTTCATGCATTTAGTAGAAGTAGAGGCACGATCCATATTGATCACGCAACATAGCTTCAAACTTAGTGAACACTAGAGACTCAGTAGATATAGTGTCACTTGGTAGAAACTAAATACCATGTTTACCTTGCTTGCAATTGGTAAACTATACTCATCCCATCGCTTGGTTAACACTAGCTTCACATCATAGGAACTAATGACTTAGTAGACACTGTGAAGCTCGGTAACAACTAAACTACTTGATGATAACTATTGGACTTTACATTGCCTATTTTCACTCAGTAACCACTAGAATGCTCAGTGTGAATAATGAAACTTGGTAACCATTGCAATGCTTGGCAAACATTGAAGACTAAATGATGAACTCGGTAACCATAAAAAATCTAAATAAGTGTCATTAATAATAACAAACAAGACTTAATGCCAACAAATTACATTTTTCATATTTAATAAGT
Organism: Cupressus sempervirens; assembly: GCA_028749045.1. NCBI lineage: Eukaryota > Viridiplantae > Streptophyta > Pinopsida > Cupressales > Cupressaceae > Cupressus > Cupressus sempervirens. The sequence goes on along the minus strand of CM053786.1, from coordinate 852,307,230 downwards.
TTAATAAGAGTTGTTTTAATTGGATAATTGATTCACGCCCCCCCCCCCCTCCTTCCCCCCCCCCCCCCCCCCCCCCCCCACCTCTTAACTATCTTGGTGGGCTTTCATTTATAAAAAGAATATACTAGTATAAAAGAACTATGAAAACTATTAACCACAAAAATAGTTTAATACCAAACAACAAAGACCATAGACTAAAATAAAACTCAGATTTCATAAGACAACACTAATCATCAATTGACATGATAGGGTTTTTTAAGTTCATGTTTTCAAAATCAGCATTATATTATATATAATGATAGGGTTTTTTGAAAGGATCATGAGCTGCATGTCATTGCCCACCATCAAAGCCATGTGTGTTTCTTGAAGAAAATGTCTGAGATGGAGGCTTGGAAGAATGAGAATGTTGCACCAAGATGAAAAGAGCACTAACCCTTTTATGTGCTAAATATAGGCTTCTTATTTAACCACACACTTCAACATGATCATTATTTTTTAGGTACATATAATTATGAACATGAGTTTCATCTTGAATGTCTCCACAAGGTGATCTTTTGCCTCTTATGAAGATAGGGTTTTACTATGCTATCTCAAAATTGAGAGTTTGGTAACTAGACCAACTAGAACAAAGGATTTAATCTAGATGAATGCAATATTTAGACTAAGAAAGTAAATGAGATTAAGCTATGTTTTGAGATTTTCTATACAAGATAGATGAAATTAATCTATATGAGATGTAAGATAATCTAAGAAAGAAAATAAAAGATCATTCTAGACATTATCTCAAATTAATATAAATGAGAATGTTCAAAGAAAAATGTAATAAAAACTTGTGAATGCACAAATTTTGAGCTTTGAAATTGATAGTGCTTCAATACTCATCAATTGCATCTTCCTTAAATGAGAGACATAAGTTCCTTTTTATAAAAACCTAGAATTAATCGATGGTCAAGATTGAACTAGATGAACTATGAAGACTAATTGAGAGTTTAGTTAGAATGAAAAGTTTCCTTTTAGAGGAGAAGCTTTCAAGAATTTAGACAAGTCAACTAATTTCTTTTGTGATGAATGATGCAGTTAACTAATTCATTTCCCTTTTTTGATTTCAATTGAGTCATTATTTCCAGTTATAAATTCAAGATGAGATTTTGGAGAGAATATTTGATTTATTAATTAAATATGACCTCATAGTTTCATATTCCAATTAATTGAATAATTAAATTCAATATTTAAGATGAGGAAATTTAATTAAATCAAACTTTTTTTTTCCATGTATATTAGTTGAAGGGGTAATTTAATTTAATTAATTGCACTAAGGCCTTTGATCAAATTAACTTAATTAGAAGGGTTTATTAGCCAATTTAGGTTGATATTTAAGAATTAAATAAAGTGTGAGATTATTTTTTACTATTATTTTTTGCAATTAATACTTAGATCAAGTAAACCCAAGTGGTCAGAAATGCCTAGTAGAACAGAACTTTATTGATCAAGAGATTGATGAGTTGAGACTAATGCATCAAAATTGGTTTAGGATATCAAGGATCCAATTTTGGGTTATTACACATGTTCCTCTTTGAATGGATGTACAAGGAGTGCATTAACTCAAATAATAATCTCATATTAGAAGCATAGAATTAGAGGCAAGATTGACTCCTAGATTGATGACATGAAAACTAATTGTTGAGATTTTTAGGGTTGACTCCATAATGAAGCTTAACCCTTTGTGTCAGATAAAACACCTAAATACTGGTCCAATAGATCAAATATTGTCATGATTCATAGGATTGTCCCTAGAATGAGGTTTAATCCTTCAAATTTTAGATAGAACATCTAGATACCTATCTATTGAAATATAACAATAATAACTTACCATGAGTCATAAGATTATCCCTAAAATGAGGCTTAATCCTCAAAAGTCTAGGTAGAATACCCACATACCTATCCATTGAAACATGACAAGACTAATTATAATTCATAGGATTGTCCTTAGAATGAGGCTTAAACCTCGCAAGTCTAGATAGGACACCCAGATACTTGTCAACTGAAAAGTGATTCAAAGAGAGTTGAGGATTATCAGAGATAGATTTAGGGATACCTAGTTTTGAAATGAAATATGAGTATTGGATATGATCCTAGTGATGAGACATTTGTAGTAATGAGGACTTTGAGTTTTGATCAGATTGATTTGAAGCAAGATTTGATTCATTTAATGATGTAATCATCCTACCCCCTTGAGAGTAAAATCAAAAGATGACACATAGGAACAATGATGAAGAGTAGTAGATTTGAAGATAAATATGTGATTAAAGATATAAAAGAATGTGGAATAGATCAAAAAATATTACAAAATATTTTTATTCAATTTAGTGTGGTTTGAGGGTCTATTTGACCAAATTTGACTAAGATTAACTAGAGATATTTTAGTAAGAATACCACATCAGAAAGATGGGCTACACAAGTGTTCAATTCCATTGGTCCCAAAAGTTTAAAATATATTTTTGAGTTATTTATGAGCGTCAAATTTTGATTTTGATCCCAAAAATAGATTCATTACAATCAAATTAGCTAGGGAGTGATGTTTTACACTAGTTAGAGCACTTTTTAGAATTAGCTCAAACCTTATATAAGACCCCAAAAGGTCATTTTCAAATCATTTTCACTTTTTTCTTTTGTGGAGAGGAGCTCTAAGCATCATGGTGGTTCTTGTTCATTTACAAATATTCGAGTGATCCAGACATCATATCTGATAGGCAAGCTATGGACCACTAGTGACTAATTAATAAACCTCCCTTTTTGTTAAAATTTTATGCAATTTTGTTAAATTTTGTCATGTTTTTGGTTAAATATAGAGTAGGTTTTATCATTGTGTCATGCAGGAGCCTATTTTCTTGCATGGCTTGTAAAGAATTGTCATCATAAAGAGAAAAGTGTCACCTCATTATAGGATATGTCTTTCTTCGATGACACCCACTAATTATCGCAAAAACCCTAAAATAGGATCAATACTTGTGTTAACCACTAAGAAAGCTCACACAAGAATTTTTTCTCACACCATGATTGGTAGAGTCTCACATTAGACTTAGCGTTAGTTTTGATATTGTTGTTTACTCACCTCAAAACAAATACTTGAATTCTTGGGTACATAGTCCAACTTTTGTACTTTTTTGTCTGCTAAATAGCATGTTAGGCTATTGTAGAATGTTTGTAGATGAGTGTTTGAATGTTTTTCATTTTTTTAGGTAGTTTTTTGATTGATCAAGTATTGATTATGCTATGTTGGTTATTTTTCTATAGGTTGATTTCCCAAATATAGCATTTTGAGCTCACTACCTAGACATTGGAGGCCTAGTGAGATAGCTAGATGACACCAAGGTGGCTCATCTTTATACATTGGGTTTAACACATCTATGTGAGGTCCTTAACATTTGGGTGAATCATGACTTTTTGATATCATTGGTAGAGCATTTTGGTATTGAGAGGAACACCTTCCACCTTACTTTAGGTGAGATGACCATAACACTAAAGGACATTTACAAGATTTTACATATCCCCTTCCATAGCCCAAGAATTGAGTATGATATGTAGCCAAGGCCTAGGGAATTAGTACTAAGGGACATATTCTAGGGTGATATTATCTTGTGCAAGTTCATCCCATAGGTTGACTTGATCATATGATATGGATAGAGGTACATACTTGCAATAGTACTAGTAGCATTCATCGAGTGTTACTTGATGCCACAAAGAGGAAGCATGACCTAGAATGTGGATGGGGTAAATATTGCAAGGGATCTTAGATCATCCAACACATTTCAAATGGGATTAGGGTATGCTGACTCATATGTATCACAAGATGCATGACATCACCTATAGAGAGATGAAGAGCATGGCAGTGAGAGTATTCATTCTTTAGGTGTAGGCATGGGAGCACTTTCATTTCATGAGGCTTATCTCTAAGGATCTTGAACAACCTCAGAAACCATACATATTCTGATAGAGAGGGGATATGACCCAATCCATGCTAGGTAATTTAAATCATTAAAGAACTGTACTTGATGATCTGGTAGCTATGACAAGTAGACCATGGAGAGAGACTAAGGCATAGGATGATGCCCATGCATACCTTGGATATATGTTCATTTCACAACTGCTAATTGGTTATTCTATCCAACATATTGAGATATTTCCATTAACATGCATTTGGAAATAGTTTGGTTAGTACCAGGACATCTTGCAAGAATAATGTGCATTTACTTGCTTTATCGATGAGGTGAAGAAGGGTTGGTCATTGAGGTTAGATGTTGGTCAATGCATCATAGATGCACAAGGTTTCACCATTTCTAGGTGGGATTACTTACTAGGTGTGGTAGATGGTGAGGTTACACTCTAGTTTAGAGAATATTTTACAAGTCACCCAATCTTGAGATTCACAAACCCTATGGCCTAGGTACCTCAAGTAGCTATATAAAAACCACCAACACCACCATAGAAGTAGCCTCAGTATAAGGGACCCTAATAGAAGGATATATAGGTATAGATTACTCCTTGAGTGGTGAGGATAAATCTAAGTATAGGGAGTAATGACTTAGGGTAGAGATGGACTTGGGGAGAGATAATCACTATAGGTTCAGTTGGAGGAGAGGCATAAAAGTTGAGAGTGGATATAGAATAGTAGGAAGTGTTGGGAGAGAAGTAACAAGAGTGTAGAGGTGAAGAGGAAATATTAGATCAATCACCACAGGGTCCACCCATGGATGATATATTGGCATAGACTTAGGATGCCCTCTAAAAGGGCTAGGGAGAGAGAATGTCCAACATAGATATAATAAGGGGAGTTGTAGATCCAAGTGGTAATACAAGATGTATGGCTAACATAGTGAGATTGAGAGATTAGGGAGCCAAGGGAGAAGATTGAACACTAGTGAGAGGATACATGTCATCAAACAACCTGTGCAACTTAATACTTTTTTGCATATGATGGAGTGGTTCCTTAGGTAGAGAAGATACCCTAATTTTCTAAGTACGCCCATGGATCTAAGATTGCAACCGCTCTACTGAGAGAAGATACTCCTCCACCTAGTGATGAGGGGGAAGGATGTAGTTAGCTCACTCTCTTCTATAATGTTTTGATGTATATCATGTTATAATAGGTGTATCAGTATCACCTTCTATATCATTTTGAGACATTGTCATTGATAGTGCTCATGTAGCATGTACTTTTGTATCACCCCCTATATTGAAATTTTATATATATATATATATATATATATATATATATATATATATATATATATATATATATATATATATATATATATATATATATATATATTAGGGTTTAATGATTCTCTTCTCACCCTTAAAGACTTCTAAGGTATCAAATATATAAAATTTTGTTCCTAGGATTTGTGAGGAAATCAAATACATATGACAAAATCAAGAGGAAGAAAAGGAAGGGTCGAATTGAATTCCCAATTATCATGGCAACTTAGCATGAAGTATGTTTGTGTCTCCCAGCCACCAAAAGGCCAGTGAAAGAGTTACAATTTTATCATTTAGAAATTCATACAAAATGTCAAATATTTATCCTTATTATAAAATTATAATGATGTTTGGTAAGAAATACAAGCATAGTCCATGTTTTCCAGTAGCTAAAAGATCAAAAAAAGAGTTAGACGTCTATCATTAGCTGTTCATATGGAAAGTTCATCTTTTTACCCTTAAAGTAAAATAGAATGGTGGATCACATGAAATAAAATCATATAATGTGACCTTGAAGAGTATTGGGCTAATGCCAAGAATGAATATGAAGTTAGGAAAAGGTTGTCTTCTAAGTTGCCTCTTTGAAAGATAAAAATATGTAGGATTCATCCACTACTAGATCAAGTGGAGGAGGATGCAAATGTGATTTAGCAAAACATTAAGAAAGTAAAGAATAAGATAATCCAACCATATTTATTGTAAGGGACTTGGAGAAACAAACCTTGACATGCTATCCAAGACAATCATGAAATTCTCAAGGTCATGGATTCAATGTCAAGTCAATAAATTATAGGTGAAGAATATTCTCTTGACATATAACCAAATAGGAGATTCAGACTCAAAAATAGTAGATTTTGACAACCATTAGAAGTTAGGAAAGGAGAAATTTCACCATAGAAGAAAGGGCCTAGAAAAGATAAAAGCATCATACGAGAGAAAGGCCAAAGAAAAGATCAAATGTGCCTAGTGAAAGGCATCTGAAAAAGAGATAGAGGCAAGAGGTAGAAGTGTCATTACCAACTAATTCCTGTAGTGTATAGACATTTGAAATTCTTATAGGATTAAGGATCAAACAAGTGAAAGGTGGTTGTAAGACTAAATCACTTATTAATGCATGATAGTGTAGAAGTTGACTATCCAAGGAATAAGGAACAAAGACCTTCTGTAGAAACTAATCTTTAGTTTCAAGAATCTCTCAAGGAAATGTTTGTTGAAGAAGAAAGAGAGCTAGAGATCCCCATCTCAAAAGAAGAATGTCACCAAAAAAAATGTTAGAGTAGGAATAGATACAAGTGCATGAGAAGGCATTTGACCTCTCTAGGGTGGTTGAAGCATAGGCTACAAAGTATGAACAACACCTCCTTGGAGACTCATGCCATGACTTAACTACTACCTATGGGTTGAATTAAATGTGATATTTGTATCAAGAATTGATAGTTTGAACTTTTGGTGCAACAAAAAATGATTGCAACAATTAGTATCAAAGCCTTGGGTCACAAGTTTGATTCTCCCTTCAATGTGTATTGAAAGCTATGTTAGTGTTGACAGGGAGATTGTTAACTTGGTGGTCAACACCTCCTTGGAATACTCATGATATAACTTAACATCCTCTCGTGGGTCAAATTCAATTTTGTAGATGAGTGTCTAGTGGCATGAAAAGGCTTGATAGCTGAAAACTTAAGGAATTCAATGTGATTGTGGCATAGAAGAGCCATTGTCGATTGTAAGTTTAACCATAGGAAGATTCTATTTTTTAGACATGTCATCAACAAATAAGGAGTCAAAGTGAACCAACAAAAGACCTAGACTATTGGGGATTGGCCATTCCCCAAGAATTTATTGTGATTAAGAGGATTCTTAAGATTATAAAAGGTTTCCCTTATCTTTTAGTTGCTCATCAATTTGACTAAGAAGTGAACATTCAATTACATGGGTGTTGTTTTATAGATCTTTAACAAACTTAAAAATCTAATATGTTCTTCTCTAGTTCTTGTTGTCCCAAAAAAATTCAATTTTTTTTTGTGTTAGAATGTGATGCTTCTAGTGAAGGCACTAGAACTATTTTGATACAGCAATATCAACATGGAAAATATTGTCTTCATTTCTTGTAGTAATTTTCTAAGTAAAGAAGGACTTTCTTTTTTTATGTTATTGATATCTAGAAGCTATGCTAGATTTCTTGATTTTATTTCTTGAGGGAGAAAAATATAGTGTCACTTAATAGATAACAAAATGAGAGTTGTTAAAGGTGATGGACCTGAAGAGTATGAAGTGAGAGTCATTGTTGGAAATATAAGAGGGGTAACTAAGAGGGGAGGGGTGAATCAGTTACTCCAAAAATAAATCCCAGATCCCTTTGACATTAGTACAAAATGCAAACAAATAATTGAATACTATTGAAGCTTGCTAAATACATAGAATGTTGTAACTCAGTAATAATTGGATTAGCTCGGTAAAAGATTAACATATAAACCATAAGATGTTACTTGTGATTACCATTATTTTAACTTAGTTGTGGTAGAAATTTTTAGAATAATTGAGAGGGGGGTTAAATTAGTTATTCAAGGTCTAGATGTACAAAATATAACTTTTTACAATTCAGTGAACCCATATAACATCCTTAACCATGCATGCATTCATTGTGTGTTAATCGAAACTGATATATTAGTGTTAAATTAACATGCAAGAATGTAAAACATAAAACACAACATATCCATTAGCACATTTGACACAATGATTTAACGTGGAAACCCAATTTGGGAAAAACCACTAGTAACATGCTACTCTTTTTTCACTCTTTTGAAGTGATGTACTATTAAAGGCCAACCCTATTAAAGGTTACAACACACACTAATAAATGTGACCCAGTTAAGGGATTTATCCTAGTATGATACAATTGTTAGAAAGTAACAATAGAGTTTTGATCTGATACAACTTACAACCTTACTTTTAGATTACATATCACTATTTAGTCTTCAACTTTTCTTGGCTTCCTATCTTCACAATTCTGATAGCTTGTTCACCCTTCAAGCATTCATCCTCTCCTAGCCTTCTTGTTTAGCTCGCCATTGCATACATCTTCTCTTAGGCCACTTGATGAAACAAAACCTCTTCTTTCTCCTTGTTAGATTTTTTACATCCAAAACTCTCTAACTTCCATCCAACTTTTCTTCATGACTAGACATCCCTACATATAGGAAATTAGAACTCTTTTTCCCACTCATTATCCATCTCAAAAATTAGGGTTCAATTAGGTAAGATACTATGTATCTACCCCATATCTTTTCTTATCTAGAAACTTCTCCTAGAATCCATTTGAATTCACCTCCAAAATGGTTTACATAAGATTCTATGCCTCCAACTCATCAATCTTATCTTACTCCTAATTTACAAGTTCCAAGAAAACAAACTTGTCAGCTTTTATTTGGCATAATCGTTGATCTTTATCATAATGCAACAACTCAGCATTATCAATTTACTAATGCTCGACACATACTTTGTTACTCAAAATCTACTATAAAATCACTCGGCATCAACTGGATTTTTCTAGTGCTCGACGTTAATTGAAAAACACTTAGCATCTACTAACTTTCTTGGAACCTATTAGTTTTCTTGACATCCACTAGAAATTTCTTTCACTCGGCTCTAACTGACTTTTTTCTTGACACCTTCTATCAACTTGGTCAATCTTAGCAAATGAACTTTGTCCAAGCTTATTCTTCTAAACTTTCTAAGTGTAGCCAATCATTTTGTAACCTCAAGTAGATCATCAATACATTATGTTAACACTATCTTAACTAATTCTTCCACTTCAATACATAATCATAACTCAACCTTTCCTCTAGCTCCTTTTGTTACATCTTGTTGATCAAATCCTCCTCATCAATCAACTAAGTGATAGTGCTTAAAGCATATAAGCAATTGTCTTACCAACATGTAGCAGGTTTCATATTAGTGAAAAAATAATGATTAAAAACACATAGTCTTCTTCAATAGTTTTCTCACTCAAATGATCTTTTAAATCATATATCAACAATCTCCCTCTTTGGCATTGATGGTAAACCAAACTGATCAACCAATCAAATAAATGATGAATATCTTGTTCTATTAAACTAACTAGGTTAAAACAACAAGGCAATACCAAAAAGAAATCTTGTGAATAAAACTTCTCCTTCTATCAATAACTCCTTCTTAGGATACAAAATATCCTTCTTATTTGATTCTCTTCTATCATGGATCAATAGAATATTTAAATATCTCCCTCTTTTTCTTTTTGTGTTCAGTCTTCTGATCTTCTAATGATCATTTCTTCTTTTTCCCTTAATTATCTACTTCTGATCATCTCCCTTTTGATCAGTATGCACTTGATTAGTGTACTATACATTCTCCCTATTTGAAAACAATGCCAAAGACATACTCAACACTTAACATCTTTTGTATATGTAGATATACACTTTTTGTAGGCTCTTCAATTTTCTCCCTTTGTCACCTTGCTTGTGACTGATTTAAAATTCTAGATCTTGTGATTACTTTAGGAAATTTTCTAAAGTAAGATCCACTACATCAATTTGTATGAAATGAATGTCAACTTTTTTGATGTAGGATACTCCCTTTGTCTTTTACATGTCCTTTGATAGGGACATCACCCCTAATTTACCTCTCAGATACTCATGAGCATCCTTAGGTAATGCTTTGGTGAAGATATCAACAATTTGCTCCTTTGTATCGATATATTGCATCTTCACCTCTTTGTCTTGAACCAATTCCCTTACATAATGATACTTTATTGCAATGTGCTTTGTCTTTGTATGCATAATAGGATTCTTTGATATATTTATAGTACTTGTATTATAACAATAAAGTGTTACTAGTTCAATTATTTCTTCCTTCATTCCCTTTAGCAACTATTTGATCCATACAATGTTTGTGTAGTTAATAGCAGCAAGAACATAATTTTCTTCAATAGTAGATTAGGAAGTACAACGCTACTTCTTTCTTGTCCATGTAATAAGTCTTCCACCTAAGAAGAATGCTCCTCCACTGGTATTCTTTATGTCATCAATATTTCTAGCCCAATCAGCATTAGTGTACATTTTTAGTTCAAACTTTTCATTCTTCTTATAGTATAAACCATACTCTTCTATTCCTTTCAAGTATCTCATTATTCTCTTTATGAACATCAAGTGATTCTCTCTATGATTAGTAGAGAATCTAGTGACTATCTCCACAACTATATACTACATATTGCAATTTTCCAATCATGGATCTATATAATGTTTGATTGACCTCAGCTAAATCATCATTCTTTGATAGCTTGAGTGTTGTCACCATAGGTGTACTTACTAGTTTTGAATCCTCAAGTCCAAATGTCTCCAATATCTCCTTGATATATTTTGATTGAGTGATATATACACCATATTTCATTTGATAGACTTGTAATCCCACAAAGAATTTGATCTCGCCAAATATTGACATTTCAAACTCTTGCTTAATCTAATTTGAAAAATCTTTACACAAAGCACCTTGGCCTCTAAATATTATATCATCAAAAATTTTTTTAGATAAACATATAACTTTTTATTCATCTGTCTTCATCTTTCTTAGCTAACATTGTTTGCACATTATATTTTATAGTTTCTTCAACTTAGGAAAACCTCTTACTCTTTTCATGTTGCTGATACTAATAAGATTATCAAAGTTAACATGACTTTATCTCTTGTGCCAAAGCCATACATCATCAAATTTTGCTATAAGATAAGTAGTATCTTCTATATCCAAATAGAACAGATTACTCCTAGTTTGATCACCCTTTCCAATCAAGTTTCCATTTGTATCATATATCTTGGATGATTTTTTTTCAAACTCAACTTTGCACCCCAGATTATTCAATTGTGACACATTTAACAAGTTATAAGTCAATCCTTTAACATAGTAAGCATTGTCACATGAGATCTTGTTTATAAGCTTAATAGACCCTTTTCCTTTTATTAAACATGGTGCAACATTACCAAATCTTACACTATTTCCATCATAATAGATTAAGGTAATGAACTTACTTTTGTCTCCAATCATTTGATGTAAGCATCCATTGTCAGTGATTCATTTTTCATTCTTGTTAACACAAGTCATAAGTGTAGTAGCTTTATCCTCATCTGATTCATCCTTCATTACAACATATACCACTTCATCATCATTTTCATCAGAGTTATTTTCATCAGCAATGTAGCATGACTTCTTGCGTTTATCTTTGTAGTCTCTTCCATCATCTTCTCTTCTATTTTTGTGCTTGTTCCCTTCTCTGAAGCTCTTCTTCTATGTACATCTTGCTGCAATAGGGCCAACTTCATTGCTATTGAAACAAATGATAGGCAACTTACTTTTGAATTTACCTTTTCCTCTATGAATTCTTCTTGCTAGCAATGCTTCCAATTTTTCAATGTCTTCCTCATCTATGTTGTTTTCATTGGATGCATACTTTATCTTTGTTTTCTTCTTCTTTGGCTTTACCTCTTTAGAATCCTTCAATAATATTTTTTCTTTGAAAGCTGATTCAATACTTTCTAGTTGTAGTTGTCAAAATTAGATAACTCAAAAGCAATGAGTCTTCCTATCAAACCTTCAAGGGTTAGATCATTTTTTGGCATACATCATAACTCTTGGATTGTAGACACTTTAATGGCATACATAGGCAACAATGTTCTCAAGACTTTACTTGTCAAAATATCATCATCTATTTTACTAGTTGAACCTATTATTGCACTAACAACTTCTTTTATTCTAGCATCATATTGAGAAATGTTTTCACCTTCTTCCATCCTCATCTCATCAAACTTAGCTCTGAGGCTCTTTGACTTGGCTATTTGAACATTTTTGTCTCCTCCATAGATGTTGTTTAGGGCATCCCACATCTTCTTCACACTTTTAAGGTCTTTGATATAATCAAACTTAGCATAGCTTAGGGTAGAGGCAATCTCCAACATAGCATGATTGTGCTCTTTCTTCTTTTTCAAATATTCAATAGTTAGGGCTCCTGTTGGATCAACATGTTCTACTATAGTTTAAGTTTGTGCATAATCTCCAAGTCCTCCAAGATGTAGCTTGATCAAACTTTTCCATGTAGGAAATTTATCTCTATTTAGCTTGGGTACCTCTCTTTTTGACATCTTGATAATTATGTGTTTAGTACCTTGAAACTAATCCTCTTAAGCAATTGTACTCTAATACCAATTGTTAGAATTCTTTAGAATAACTGAAAGGGGGGCTAAATTAGTTATTCAAGGTATAGATGTACAAACCATAAATTTTCCACAATTCAGTGAAGCCATATAACATCCTTAATCATGCATAAATTCATTGTGTGTTAATCAAAACTGATATGTTACTATTAAATTAACATGCAAGAATGTAAAACATAAAGCACAACATATCCATCAACACATTTGACATAATGATTTAATGTGTAAACCCAATTTGAAAAAACCACCAGTAATATGCTACTCCTTTTCACTCTTCTGAAGTGATGCCCTATTAAAGGCCAACCCTATTAAAGGTTACAAAAAACACTATTAAATGTGAACTGGTTAAGGGATTTCAATCACCCTATTGAAAGTGAGCCTTGTTAGAGGACTTTTTGTCATTCACTTGGAATGCCACCCTATTAAAGGATTTTCCAATAACTGTTAAGTCAACCTTTCTCCAAAGCATTTACCCTAGTTTGATATAATTGTTAGAAAGTAATAGTAGATTTTTGATCTGATACAACTTACAACCTTACTTGTAGATTACAGATCACTATTTAGTCGTCAACTTTGCTTGGCTTCTTATCTTTGTAGTTTGATATCTTGTTCACCCTTGAAGCATTCATCCTCTCCTAGCCTTCTTGCTTAGCTCATCATTACAGACATATTCTCTTAGGTTACTTGAAGAAGAAAACCCTCTTCTTTCTCCTTGTCAATTTTTTCACATCCAAAACTCTCTGACCTCCAGTAGATCATCAATACAGACATGTTATTACTGTCTTAACTGATTCTTGCACTTCAATACATAATCATAACTCAAACTTTCCTCTATGTCCTTTTGTTACATCTTGTTGATAAAGTCCGAGCAATAATACTTAAAGAATATAATTAATTATCTTACCAACACGTAGCAGGTTTGACATTAGTGACAAAACAATGATTGAAAACACATAGTCTTCTTCAATAATTTTCTTACTCAAATGATCTTTTCAATCATATATTGACAAGTTCCAAATACATAAAGAAAATAGCATGAACACATTTGACACTAGAATTTAATGTGGAAACCCAATTTGGGAAAAACCACCAATAGTAACTAGTTACTAATTTTCACTCTTTTGAAGTGAGCCCTGTTAGGAGCCAACCTTGTTAAAGGTTACAAAACACACTATTAGGTGTGACTTTGACTATTAGGAGTAGCCTAGTTAGAGGTCTTGAGAACAATTTGATGGAATCGCCACCTTTTTAGAGGATTTGCAAATAGATATTAAGCCAAGTATGTTAGGAGATTTAGATCACCACGACAATAGTTAAAGAGTAACAATGAGATGACCTAATTTGACTACAAGTAATTTCCTAATTTTAGATCTCTATTCTCACTTATACCTAATCTTTCTTGATTGAATATGAATTTTTTGCCTGACAAGGATATTTTTCTTATCCTTCAAATTTGCTTCCTTTGCTCATCAAGAGATCTCCAATCACATCATCATAATTCACACATTCTCTTTCACTTTTTCACACACTTGAAATCACAACTTGACCTTGTACTTATACATCCCACTTTGTCAAGTTGACTCAAATACAATTTACAATAATCAATATTCATTAGCTTAGTCGACTAGAATCAATAGATAGGTCAATTAAACTTAATACAACAAAATAAGAAAATCTTTCATTAGCTGATCTTGCTCAATAGAAACTAACTCTGAAACAATTTCATTTGTTAACCAACAGAAGCTTGGTTAACACTGCAAACTTATGAGAATCCTTTGGCAACTGAGTGAGCTTTGTTAGTACTAGTTCCATCTAACTTTCCTTCAACACCCGAGTGAGCTTAGTTAACTCTCGCTTTCTACAACTTTTCCTTTGATGATTGAGTGAACTTGGTAGACATTGCCTTCTAAACTAGGAAAACATAGGAATGCTTAGTAGACACTAAGAACTATCTTCACTACCTAAGTGAGCTTGACATATATTGACTAATAATGATTATGGCATTTGTATAACATCAAAGGCAACACACTTAATCAATTGTTTCCAACAATCTCCCTCTTTGGAATTGATGGAAACACAACATGTCATAGCACAATGAAATTTTGGATTTGAGAACTCCCTCTATCAGTATGAGCTCTTCCTTTCAAAAATTCTTTTTTACAATGGATGCTACTATGTTCATTTAAAACATCCTCCCTCTTTCAGCATACTTCATCTTTAGAAAACTTCTCCCTTTTTGGTTTCTAACTTTATTCTAGTTCCAAAAATTTCTCAGAGATATGGCATTAAACTTCTCCCTCTTTGACAACACATGCCAAAGACAATAATTTTATAAATATCAATGTAACTTAAGTACTGATTCATCTGTAATATGCCCTTGCCAATTGTACATCAACTGATTGATCTTAAATAGATTTTGGTTGATGCATTCACTAAACTTCATTTAGTGAATTTTAGATAGGGGAATGATCCTAGCTTACCTCTTAGATACACAAATGCATCATTAGGTGATGGCTTGGTGAATATGTATATAATTTGTTATTTTATATTCACATATTCCAATCTAATTTCTTTATCTTGCACTAACTCTCTTAAGAAGTCATATTTTATAGCAATATGGATTGTTTTGGAATGCATTACTAGATTCTTTGATATGTTGATTGCACTAGTGTTATCACAATATATCACAATTGGATCTTTGATTTCTAACTTCATTCCTTCCAACAGTTGTTTGAACCAAATAATGTTAGAGAAATTGACTGCTATTGCTAGATATTCTACCTCTACTATGGATTGAGAAGTACAATTTTGCTTCTTGCTTGTCAAAGATACTAGTCTTTTATTAAGAAAGAATGCTCCACTACTAGTGCTTTTTCTATCATCAAGATTTCCTACCCAATGAGCATTAGTAAATACTTTTAAGTCCAATTTTTCTCCAAGTTTGTACCATAAACCATAGCTTTCAGTACCTTTCAAATACCTCATGATTCTCTTGATTGCCATCATGTGATTTTCCTTAGGATTTTTTGAGAACCTTGCCACTATTCCAACTACTAGAGCAATATCAAGCCTTGCATGAACTACATACTGCAACTTTCCAATCATTGATCTATAAGTGCTCTTATCTACTTCTTTAGAATCATCATTTTTGGAAAGCTTATGTCCAGTAGACATAGGTGTTCCAACCAGTCTTAAATCTTGCATTCCAAATATCTTCAATATCTTCTTGATATACTTAGATTGAGTGATGTAGATACCATTCTTGTTTTGTTGTATTTGCAATCCAACAAAGAATTTTATTTCACCAAACATGGACATCTCAAATTCTTTACTCATTTCTTCTAAGAATGCTTTGCATAAATCATCATTTATTGTAAATAGAGTGTTATCAACAAATATATCTACTAACACAATCTTCTTATCTAGTCCTTCCTTGATATACAAACTACTATTATCATTAGTTCTTTGAAAACCAATCTATACCGAGTAATTATGGAGTCTTTCATACGAAGCTCTAGGAGCTTGTTTGAGACCATATAAAGCTTTTTGTAGTTTGCAACCCATGTCTCCTTTTCTAGGATCTACAAAACCTTCTAGTTTTTCAATGTAGACTTCCTCATTGAAAATTCCATTCAAGAAAGTAGATTTAACATCCATTTGGTATACTTTAAATCCTCTATGTGTTGCATATGCTAGTAAAGTTCTAATACCTTCAAGTTTTGCTAGAGGAGAAAAAGTCTTACCATAGTCAATACCTTCTTCTTGAGAGTAACATTTGCATACCAACCCAGCTTTATTTCTTGATACTTTTCCATCTTCATTCAACTTATTTCTAAATACCCATTTTGTACCAATTACATTTTTATCCTTGGGTCTAGGAACAAGAGTACACATTTTGTTCTTTTCTATCTATTCTATCTCTTCATTCATTGCTTCAATCCAAATTTCATTTTCTAGAGTATCTTTAACACTTCTAAGTTCAAATTTAGGAAGTAAAATGTTCCTTTTAATTTTCTTATGTCATTGTTCCATTTAATTTGTCTCCAATGATCTAATCAGGTGCATGATGTCTTCTAACATATCTTGCTAACATAGGCTCCGTGGTCTTTGAATGAGTTCCATCATTTTGTTCTTGAATTTTAGTTTCAAGCTTGGGTCCTTCTATCTGTGACTCAGGTCCATTAGGCTCAATGTAGAAATTGTTGAATTCATGGGAGATGAATTCATTTTTGCTAACATGAGAGATAAGTGTCATCTTATCTCCTTCATCATCATATTCATCTTTCACAATAATATAAACCATTTCATCTTCACTATTATCATAATCTTTAGCTATGAAACAAGATTTCTTACCTTTTTCTTTAAAGTTCTTGTAGTTCTTGGAAAACTTCTTGCCTTTATGCTTATTGTTTTTCTTCTCATCCTTCATTTTCTTTTTTGGATGCCTAGCAGCAATGTGACCAATTTTTTGACACAAAAAAAAGATTAGAGGAACTTTACCTTTGTACTTCCCTCTTCCTTTGGAATACTTAATTGCAAGTAGGGCCTCAACAACTTCAAGATCACTGTCTAAAATTTCTTCTAATGATCCATCTTCTTCACTTCTTGATTGACTAAATTTTGACTTTTTACCCTTTTCTTTGAGTGAGAGTTTAGCTTTAAATGTAGATTCAATATTCTTTGAAGTAGGAACATAGTTATCATAATTGTCTAGCTCAAAAGTTGTTAATCTTCCAACTAGAGCATACAAACCTATCTTATTAGTTGGATCACATCTCATTTATTGAATAGTAGATACTCTAATTGCATAAATGGGAAGAAGAGTTTTGAGCACTTTATTTACAATAGTTTCCTCCTTGATGTCTCCTTCAGATGCTTTAACACTAGCCTTAATCCTTTCCACATATTTTTTTAATGTTTTCATCTTCTGTCATTCTCATTTGATTAAATTGTCCTCTAAGGATTTTTTCTTTGGCTCTTCTTACATTGTCATCTACTCCACAGATATTTTTCAGTTTGTTCCACATTGCAAAAATAGTTTTTCAATCTTTTACCTCATCAAATTCAGCATAACTAAGAGAAGATGCAATATCAATCATCATGATATTGTGATTCTTCTTTTCAACAATGTCTTCAACTAATAATGTTCTAGTGGGAGTCTTATATTCAGCATCAAGATACTTGCAACCTAAATCACTGATAGTAGTGAATGTAATCTCATAAGTCCTTGTCGTGGTGGAAAATTATCTTTGTTCAACTTGGGAATCTCTCTTTTGTAAGACATCTTGATCTTTACCTTAGGTTCTTGAAACTTTTCTACAAGAAACAAAAGCTCTGATACCAATTATTGGAAATATAAGAGGAGTAACTAAGAGAGGAGGGCTGAATTAGTTACTAAAAAAATAAATCCCATATCCTTTTAATGTCAGTATAGAATGCAAATAGATAATTAAATATTGTTGAAGCTCGGTAAATACACAGAATGTTGTAACTCGGTAATAATTGGATTAGCTCAGTAAAAGATTAACATATAAACCATTAGATGTTATCTATGATTACCATTACTTTAACTTAGTTACAAACACATAAATAAAATAGCATGAAGAAATTTGATGCTAGGATTTAATGTGGAAACCCAATTTGGGAAAAACCACCAATAGAAACTAGTTACTAATTTTCATTTTGCTAAAGTGAGCCCTGTTAGGAGCCAACCCTATTAAAGGTTACAAAATACACTGCTAGGTGTGACCTTGTTAAAAGATTTAATCACCCTATTAGGAGTGGCCTAGTTAGAGGTCTTGAGAACAATTCAATGGAATTTCCACCTTGTTAGTGAATTTGCAAATAACTGTTAAGCCAACTCTGTTAGGAGATTTAGATCACTACAGTAATGGTTAGAGAGTAACAATGAGATGACTGATTTAACTACAACTAATTTTTTGAATTTAGATCTATGTTCTGGCTTATACCTAATCCTTTATGATTGACTATAGCTTTGTTGCACCACAAGGATATTATGCTTACCCTTCAAATTTACTTTGTCTACTCATCAATGAATATTCAATCACATCATCATAATTATCACATTCTCTTTTATTTTTTCACACACTTGAAATCACAACTTGACCTTGTAAACCTTCCACTTTGTCAAGTTAGCTCAAATACAATTTTCACCACCTTAGTTAGCTGGAATCAGTAGATAGATCAATTAAGCTTATTACAACAAAATAAGAAAATCATTTACTAGTCGACCTTGCTAGGTAGAAACTAACTCTAAAATGATTTCCTTTGTTAACCAAGATAAGCTTGGTTAACACTATAAACTTACAAAAATCCTTTGGCAACCAAGTGAACTCAATTAGTACTGGTTCCATCCAACTTTCCTTCAGTGCTTGAGTGAGCTTGGTTAACACTTTCTTTCTACAACTTTTCTTTTGATGCCCAAGTGAACTTGGTAGACACTACCTTCTAAACTAGGCAAACATAGGAACACTCGATAGACACTGAGAACTATCTTCACTACCTGAGTGAGCTCAGCATATATTGACTGATAATGATTATAAAATTTGTGTAACATCAAAGACAACACACAATTAATAAATTGTATCCAACAAGTCGCAACCAATTTTCAAAGTGAATTTTCTACCAAAATTTGGAAATGATGGATGCTATATTCTTGAGGACACCTGCTCTAATTTCTACCCTATCTTTCAACTAAAACATAATTCCAAAACACCCTTTGCTTATTATCTTTTAATTATTATTATCAATCACAATAAAAAACTTTCAATGATATAAACTATTACCTACACATGAGGTGGCATTCAAAATTGATGCTAACAATGAAGAGGCCTTTTCTTTCTTTTGATTCAATCTGATTAACATCATACTTATCTGTCTAAAACAACTTGACCTTGTAGCTTGTCTCTCTTGATTGTGTTATTATTATGACACTTCAACTTTTCCTCTAATTTATTTCAACACTAGATCTAAAATTGTGACTTATACTTGCTTATACTTTTCAGAGTCAAAAAATAGAAGGAATCCTTTGAGTTGTCAAAGTGTTCATGACACCATTGAAAACCACCCAAAATTCTGATTGGGACTAAAACTATTTTATGGTTTAGTTGGTATAAAATTTAGGATTATCTATTTGTTGTCAATGTGCTCTACTACTGAGCCATCAGCCTATTTGGCAACTAGTCCATCCATGATTTGGCTTGACTTGTTTTCCAACAACAACTACATCCTCAACTATAGCTTTGATGGAGCTTCTAGTTTTGCTAGGGCATAATTGAGAGAATCTTGGTCATTCTATATGGTAAGTAAATGTTCAATTTTTAGTGCCTAATGTTGAATGTTGAAAGTGATTTTAAGGAATGTACTTTATGTCTCCCTCTTTTTGTGTAGGAATGTAAAACTACATTCTCTACAAAAGTTATGATTCAGAAGATCTTGAATTTTTACACTTGTTAATCTATAGTAATATGATTCTTATAGATATCTTAATACAACCTTGAACATGCTAGAATTCAATTTTACTTTGACTTATAGTAGTATTTATTGGTACCTCTGCTGATCTTAGATTGGTTTTGACAAGTGAGTGTTAACACACTTAAACCATTTACTTAGTTCATGTTGAACTAGTAATACATGTCGAGCACAACATCCAAATATTAGACCAAGTTGAGTTCCAATGAGCAATGAGTGAATCATGTGCCGAGTCACTTAAGTGTCAAGAAAATAAACCATGCTAAGTGAATTCAAGTGCCAAGTAAATAGTGGATGCCAAGTAGTTCAGGTGCTAAGTCAGAAGCAAAAATACAATGTATGCTAAGCATCAGAGACTTCATATGCCAAGTGAAACATTTTGGACATATTTCTTTATAATAGCACAAACAACCATGTAAACCATTTTAAAGCTGACTTAAGGATAGATTTTGATCTTTTAGAGATAAGGATGAATCTATATGTAGATTCCTTATACAATTGCATGCAACCAACCAAAAAAGGGAAGGTTTAAGAGAAAAATGGATGAATCTTAGCCATAGATTCATACCTAACCCTAAGTCAGAAAAATCTTTTTAATGAGGATGAAGCCCTAAATTGTTGATTATGATAAGAATAGTGTACAAGGGGTGAATGATCAAATTGGAAGAGCAAACAAGATAGTTTGTAGAGCATTCAAGGTGACTTAGCAGTAAGAATGAATTGTAGAATTAGTCAAGTGAAGAATAGAAGTTAGAGGATACAACATTGATACATTAGATCATGAAGGATCAATTTGAGATTGGATAGACATGATCTATTATTAGGAAAGAAAGTGTCAACCATAGGATCTATGCTGAGACATTTTGACATGTGATTTCAGATAAATCTCTTAATAGAGTAGCCCTAACAGGTTGTATAAAATCCTTTAATAGGGTACTTACTTATTGTAAGTTGAAGTCCTTTAACCAGTCACACTTCTAATAGGGTGTTGAAATCCTCTAATAAGGTGGGACTTAATAGCCTTTGTAAGCCTTTAATAGGGTAGGCCTTTCACAAGGAAAATCACAATTCATGGTTAAATCATAGTAACCTTAATTGGATACACTTTATTGCTATAGTAGTGAAGATTTCTGGGTGTCATCCCCACCCCAATTTTACCTTCTCACTTAGAGGGTTTTTGGGTAATCATATCTGGTGTTATGTGTGTGTTTGATTACATGTTTACATGATTGATGCATATGTTTTACATATTATTTCAGTTTATTAATGCATGTGATGGATGAATAGTGAAAGTTTAATAGATCCAAGTTTAAACTCCTAATTCACACCCCCCCCCCCCCCCACCTTCAAAAGTTTACTCTCTTCCCACTTGTAAATCCAACAATTGGTATCAAAGCCTAGTTCTTTGAAAGAGAAGCTTTGCAACTTAGAGAAAAGATATTGAAATGGAAGTCTACAAGTTGGGAAAGACTATTGAAATTTGGGAGATTGAAATACATCTCATACTACATCAATTAAATGAGGCAAGAAAGTAACTAAAGAAATCCTTGAAGAGAAGGAAAGAAATTGCTATTGCAGAGAACAATAGACTATACAAAGAGATAGGCACCACCAAGCTATCTTTAGATGGTAACTCTAGTGAATATGATGCAATAGTTGCAGATATAATAGAGAAGAACAAAATCAAAGCTAAGGGAATCAAAAATCTCATGTTGGAGTAAGAATCATAATCTATACTACTATGTGAGGTAAACAAAAGAAGAAAGCCATTAAAGACAAATTCATGATTAAAGAAGACAAAAGAATTTTGGCAAATAGATTGGAGGAAAAGTCAGTAGAGCTAACCAAGATCTCCAACATGTAATTGGATAATTTAAGTCAAATGATGAATGCCAACTACGAACTAAATGTCAAGAACATTGAGATAACAATATTGAAGTTATAGAATGACCTTTAAAAAAAAAAAAAAAATTCTTTTGAAAGTCTCAACAAGCCAAATGAAGCTATCAAATACTTTGAGCAATTACTAAGATACCCTAGATCCAACAAAGACACATCAAAATTGGGCTACACAAGTACTAAAGAAGGAGAATCATCCAAATTTTCTAAAGAGAGGAACATCAAGGGTAAGAACTCCAAACCTACTTGTAATGATTGTGGAAAGAAAGGACATACTGCTAATATGTTCAAGATCAAAACTAAAAATCAAAATGTTAAGCCTAAGAATATGACTCATTGTCACAACTGCAACAAACAAGGCCATTAGGCACATGAATTCAGAACCAAGACCATGCAAAAACAAAAATTTGAAGGATATTGCTACAACTATCATAAGTATGGATATAGAGCCTTTGAATGCAAATCCAAATCCATGTGGTCATCAAACAAGACAACAAAGGTAAGAAGCTATGGGAACTCTTATAATTGGGATTATAATAAAAGATATAGCTATCACTATTGTCAATAATATGGACATGTTTCTGAGAATTGTATTAGAACACACTTCAGTTGTAATTACAAAAGATGGTTGAGTCAAACTACATGTTTTAGTTGTTTGAAGATTGGTCACATTAGTAAGTATTGTCCAAATAGGTCAAAGGCACCAAGTGTGAATTTGATAAAGACAAATGCAAGGCAAATGTTGAACACATTAGAGATGAGATGAACAAGACATGGAAGAAGAAAGATGCTTCCAGCACATCAAATGTAGAAGGAATCACTTCACCCAATGGGTCAAGTGATCACACCTCATCAAACTAGACAATCAAGAGGTATGTGTGACTAATATTCAAGTGTAATATCATACATCAGTTCCAAAAAGGGTGGTAGTACTAAAAAGACTACATTAGCATGAAAGAAGATGCAAGATGTTGCTATAAACTCAAGATAAATCTTTAAATTTTTCATGTTGTTGCCAAGCATGAAATGCCTCTTGCATATACTAAGTGGAATGCTTGTTGATGTCAAGTTATAGAACTATCTAGTTGATGCTGAGTCTATAGTGGTTGCTAAGTTATGGTAATATTAATGGATGCTGAGTGATTTTGAAATCAAAGTTGATGCTGAGTTTACAACAATACAAGAGCTAAGCATTAAATGCAAGGGTTTTGAAGGATATATGATCATTTTTCACTCATTATTCATTAAATAAAATTTGAGCAAAGAGCAAGTAGAGTGAAAGGAGATTCAAAGACCTATTCATGACATTTGCAAAGAATTTGATAGGGATCCTACACTAGTTCTTTGGATTTTACAAGGTATTTATCACAAGCTGAGCTACACAGTTTTAATTTGCATAAATCCCAATTTGATAAATGGCATCTAGTTTGAGGAATGTACAAGGGAAAGAGGTTTTGAATGTTTAGCTTGTCAGTAATGAAGTTAAACAACCTATATTTAAGGACATCCATGACATAGATACAAACAAGATCCTTCAAGCACCTTATCTATGATCTTACCAAAAGACATAATGGTGCAAGATATAAGGAGATGTTATAATTGCAAAATTTACTGAAGAAGGACCCCAATCTTTCTACTCTAGATGGCCTAGTACACCTTGCTATCAATCTTGCTATCCAAATCAAGTCATTAGATGTTGCATGTGATAACTGTGATGCAACTCTTAAAATCATAATAGAGGTCCATAAATCATTTTTGGAAAAACACACTATATTTGTATAGCCCATTTGACATAAGTGTCAAAAAGGGGGAGAGATAAAGAGAAGGGGGAAAATAAATTGGACATTGGGACCATTGGGGAAGATAAAGTAGAGATAAACCATGGGAAAGATAAAGCAAGAAGAAGAGAATAAAGAAATGGGGAGCAGAGGATAAAATATGGAATAAAAGTAAGGAAGAAATAACAAAGTGGGAGCCTCGTAATAAAGTTATATCATTAGGGTGATATACATTTTGAGATATCTTGAGATTCATTTTTAAAAGCAAAAGCAATAAATAGATATAGATGTCAGCTATGATAGAACATATCAAATGATGAAAAGAGTATCAAATCATATGAAAGAGTATCAAATACAATGCATTGAAGTTAGAAAGAAATACAAATAATGGATACAAAACAGACACATTAACTTAGGGGGAGTTATGAATTTTGAGGTATATAGGTTATTGTAGAATTTTGAAATTTTTGATGTTTTGTATATATAATCCAAGCCATGGATATGTTATTCTTGAGAAGTTAAGTAGAAAATTGTATATTTAAGTGTTTTTGACACTCATGTCAAAGGGGGAGATTGTTGATCTCAGATTGGTTTTGACAAGTGAGTATCAACACACTTCAACCATTTACTTAGTTCATGTCAAACTAGTAATACATGCCAAGCACAACATACAAATATTAGACCAAGCTAGGTTGCAATGAGTGTTGAGTCACTCATGTACCGAGTCACTCAAGTGCCAAGAAAATAGACCATGCCAAGTGAATTCAAGTGCCAAGTAAACAGTGGATGTCAAGTAGTTCAGGTGGAGAGTCAGAAGTAGAAATACAATGTATGCCGAGCATCAAAGACTTCATATGTTGAGTGAGACAATTTGGACATATTTATTTGTAATGGCACAAACAACCATGTAAACCATTTTAAAGCCAACTTAAGGATAGATTTTGATCTTTTAGAGATAAGGATGAATCTATATGTAGATTCCCTATTCAATTTCATCTAGCTAACTAGAAAATGGGAAGGTTTAAGCAACAAAATGGATAAATCTTAGTTGTAGATTCATACCTAGCCCTAAGTCACTAGAGTCTTCTTAAGGAGGATGAATCCCTAAATTTTTGATGATGATAAGAATAGTGCACAAGGGGTGAATGATTGAATTGGAAGAGTGAAAAAGATAGTTTCTAAAGCATTCAAGGTGAGTTAGTAGTAAGAATGAATTGCAGAATTAGTTAAGTGAAGAATAGAGGATAGAGGATACAACATTGATATATCAGATTGTGAATGTTAAATCAAAGATTGGATAGAGATGATCTGTTATCAAGTAATCAAGTGCCAACCATTGGATCTATGCTGAGTCATTTTGATAGGTGATTTTAGTTAAATATCTTAATAGAGTATCCCTAATAGGTTGTATAAAATCTTTTAATAGGGTGCTTACTTTATTGTAAGTTGAATTCCTTGCAGGTTTCCATAATAGATCAAGATAATCACACTAATATTCCTCTAAAAAGGGATACTCTATCCATCTTGAGAACTATCTATTCTACTATGAAAATATATTTGAATTATCAACCCATGGATGTAAAACTTGAAATGGGTCAGCATAGTATGTACACCAAGTTTCTTAAAGAATCTTAACACCTATGTTGTAGGAAAGTAAAATGCATGAAAGGAACCTATACTACTGATACAGAACAATAAGCATACTTTGATTATCAATAGAGAACTATAAAAACTATAGAAAAAGGGAACTCTAAACTAGTTAAGAGTTCAAATATTCAAGTTGTGACAGTTTTCCAAAAGTGCTGCAAGAACTTTCACAATAATTATGTTGTAGGATTAATACTGGTAAATCTATCTTAAACAAAAAATTACAAGAAACAAATCTACTCTACCTAAATCTATTCCACTTCCCAAGTGGGCCCCCTTGGTTGGCTTCAACTAACTAAGAACACAACAAGTAATCCAAAATCACTTTCTCATTAGAATTCTACTTTTGTTACATGACTGGAAAATTCATGAGGAATAGAGAAAACAACTTCAGAATCTTCAAATTCCCTCATTAACTCTAACATTCCATATATAGAGAGGATTGGAACTTATTACAAAAACATAGCATAAAAATTGTAAGCAAAACATCATTAATAGGAAACAAGTGAGATGTCAACCATGACTTTAGAACATTGATTGAGTGATAGAATAATGGCCTTCAGATAATGTAATCAAGTCAACTCCTTGAAATAACTCCTTTAACAACTGTGGCTTATCACCTAGAACTGATCTGCACTTCTTATGCCATGACTGGGCTTCATTACTCCTTCTTTAATGCAATGTTTACCACTCTTTATGCCACTTCCTCTTTTCTTTCAAATTAGAAACATTTGAACATATACAACAAAATTTCTACTCTCATTCAAATATTAAAACATAGCTTAGAACATTTATATGAAATACTACACTTTATATATAATATTAAGCAAGGTATGCCATATGCACTATCTATAGGTTTGATAGGTTCTAGCTACATTCAACATAAAACATTTAAAAAAAGTATTTGGAAATGTTTTTCTCATGGCTCAAAGAGTAAGTTTAGACTAAATAAAAACTATATCAAATTTGAGATGTTAATTTGTCTCATCAATCCTTTAACCAAGCACATGTCTAATAGGCTGTTGAAATCCTCTAATAAGGTGGGACTTAACAACCTTTGTAAGCCTTTAATAGGGTAGGCCTTTCACAAATCCAACCATGATTCATAGTCAAACCATTTTAACCTTAATTGGATACACTTTATTGATGTAGTAGTGAAGATCTATGGGTCTCATCCTCACCCTAGTTTTACCTTCTATCTTGGAGGCTTTCTAGATAATCATATCTGGTGTTATGTATGTGTTTGATTACATGTTTACATGATTGATGCATATGTTTTACATATTATTTTAGTTTATTAATGCATGTGATGGATGAGTGGTGAAAGTTTAATAGATCCAAGTTTAAACTCTTGATTCACCCCCCCCCCACCCCCAGAAGTTTACTCTCTTCCCACCTATAAATCCAACAATAATATATAGTAATATGATTCTTATAGATATCTTAATACAACCTTGAACATGCTAGAATTCAATTTTTCTTTGACTCACAATAGTATTTATTGGTACCTTAGCTTATAAATTGTAACGTTATCTGGTAGAATTTAATAGGGAGGTGCTACTTTTTTCCAACAAAGCAGTCACCTTTCTCATTGATTTTTTTCCAATTCTAAAGGTTCTACTTACTTTTAATGTTATGTTGTATATCACTTTTTCCTCAATTCTTTTATATACAAACCAACCACTATTATTTCGGTATGCATAGTCATAGACCTAATGATAAATTGTAGAATAGAAGTTTTTGAAATAAGTAATCGTTGAATGTTTTAAATGTCTGAGGCTTGGGAGTGTACATCTCAATGCCTTGCTCAATGTAAAAGTTATTAAAGAAAATTTATGTATGCCTGAGTATTTTGTGCTTAATTGGGAGAAGTCTATGATTATTCAAATATGGATTAATGGGGCCTCTTCTTAAATAGAAGCTTAAGAATAGTTTAAGTGTTCTTTATTTGTCTTCAAATTTGGGGTAGAAAATTGAATAACATCAAAATTCTTTTATAGGATTATATGATGAGGGCTTTACCATCCAATAGATTAAAATTTTGGAAAGTAAAATTTCAATCCTCAAAAAGTTTAGATAATTAATAAGTAAAGTTTCATTTTTTTACTTATTGATAACATGGTGAAAATGAAAAACACCAAAAGATCATAAATTTATCAATTTAGATCAAGCATAATTGATCTAAAGTGATCAATACTACATATATTGTATATTATTCATTCTTTGAAAGATGGCTTGACTTGTTATAATAACATTAATGATCACATTAAGCCATGGCTTAGTAAGAAAAATATAAGATGCACTTCTAGTAGCATCAGTTGCATTGGCCACAACAAATCCAGTGTTGGCCTTTTAAGGATGGAGCATCACTAACACCAACTCTAGTCATGCCATAGATATACTTCATATCCTAAAGGCACTTCACTATCTCATATTTATGTTCTAGTAATACCCTTACAAACCCATCAACTTTCTTAATCAATTCATCACTAGGGAGAGTTGCAATAGTTTCATCTTTAGCTATACTAATAAAAGTAGATGATAGTGTTAATAGCATCCATTTAGAGATGTTAGGGAAAAGTTAAAAACTAATGTTATATTCAGTTTTGAGGACAGTTAAGACAATTTTGAAACTATCATATATCTTATAAAAAAAGGTGAAATGGTCAGCTTTAGATCAGAGGATCAATTTTAGAGGGAATTTAAAATGCTAAAACAATAGCCTCTCTAGCTATCCCTTGCAGGAAAATAGCTAGTCATAATCATTATTTTGGATGTAGATCAATTGTTCAAGAGTTAGAAAAGGAGAATGATTTTCAACAAATAGTCTACAATGTAATTTGGGTGATGAATAAAAGACATATCTATTTTAACCATATTTGTGTTTTATTGCTCCAACCACTGCTTATGTTTATAATGGTATTTGAATGCTCTTGGTAACCCTTATATCATGAATGAGGCACATTAATCCACTATTGAATTATATTGGTTTACTGATAATAGTGGATAAGAAAATAGTTTCTATCGAGATAAGTCAAAGGTTTCATTAATAGAAGTTTTTGCATAGGATTGCTAGTATCCAATATCACTTTCAACAAGAATCAAGTTCTTTTTGCATTTTATTAAATAGTGGTATGATTCTTAAAAAGAATGAAAAACTATCAAATGTCTCTTGTATGCTAAAATAAGACAATACTAGGTTAGCTTTCTTATGAGTACTCTATGCATTGTCATGCACTGAGGATAATGACAAGCACAGTTTGAATCTACATTGTAGTAACATTCAAACTAGGATTCAGTATGAGGGGCATATCTTCCAATTGCACCATTGGGTTCTAATGCATTTTCAACTTTGGCTTGGATGTTTGAGGTGCTCTTGCACCAATAGAAAAATTGCATTAGGGGTATTCAAAGACCTATCACTCTTTTGTTTATGTATTCAAATTCATTGCTAGATTAGTATGATTAGAATTTTGAGAAATCAAGTTAAAATCCATATATATTTTTGTCTTAATTATGAAAATGCACTTGTAGATCACTCTATTTTTTACTTTGTTCTATAAGATGGATTTGATGTTTAGGATCTAAGTCCCTTTCTTGGCTTAAAATTTGGCAAGTCTCTACTTCATCAACATGCCTAATATCTGATATTTTGAGAAATACTTTGATGATACTTTTGAGTACAAGTTTCTATGTAGATCTTGTGCTCTTTAGCTATAGATTTTTATATTGATATATCCCTTTGTTTTATTTATAATAAACATTTTTTTAGGCTTGGATGAATTTACAGAGCCTAGAGCTCTATGTTAGACAAACTACAAGTTATGCTTTGTACTATTCTGTGTGTATGTATGAAGAGATGAAAAAGTGCCTAGGTCTTTCTTTTCTTCTTACATCCGTAATGCATATTTAACATATATTGTTGTCTCCAAGATACATGTTGACCTAGATGAACTTTTTTAATGTATGTATAGGTTCACAATAGTTCACAAGTGTGGATACACCTGTAAGTACACACATATTACCTATATTTTAAAATTTGCATCAATTTGTATCATCTTAAAGAGACCTATAAACTAAACTTTGTTTGGGAATGATTTATTAGTGAACAGTGATGCACTGCCTTGTTCGTGCTCCTTTTTTTGTTTGTATGCACACACACACACACACACACACACACACACTTACCTTGAACACACTTACACTAATATTTGGTATTTTCTTACTCTCATATGAATGAATGTGCTTATAGTTTGGCCTATTCACACACATTCAAGGGCAACTACTTTTTTAATATCCATATTGCATATGTCTATGTCAAAGGAACTTCTCTATGTTACTATGTCTTTATTGGCATGCTTCCTTTTCTATTTTTCTACAATTAAATTTTCTTCTTCTTTTGGATGCACATCATTCTAGACATATCCTTTACCTTACACCTTTATATTATATGTCTCTAGACATGTGATTCTTCCTCTAGAGATTGCAAAGTTTCTTCCAAAGAATCAGCTACTTGCAGAGGTAATCATACTAACAGTTATTGAAGTTATTTTAACAAAATGTTTCTTTAGTGTACTTTCTAATAGAGTGCATTGTGCCAAGTATGTTAGTAAATGCTTTCATTTATTTTTTCTTAGAATGAGTGGAGAGCTATTGGAGTTCAACAATCTTGTGGATGGGTACATTATGCCATTCATTATCCTAAACCCCACATTATGTTGTTTCAGAAGCCTTTGAATTATCAGGAAAATTAACAATAATTACCAAACCAACAATAGCCATAGAAGTGACATTTTTTTATTTTAAATTTTTCAAGTGAATACTGAGTTGCTTCCTTTCCTTCTTAATCATCTTTTTAGCTCCCATATAGTGTTTTCTAGCATTTTTAGTGAGGGTTTCCTCTTAGATAGCTATTTGATGCCTTTATCAACTGACTTATTGTTGAGATTTCAAGGTTTTATCCTTAGGAACTAATTTTCATCTTGAGAATATGATATTTTAACCTAATATTAACTTAATCATTGATATGGTATTTCATGTGATTCTTAAATATGATATGCTAGACAACTTTAATCTTTTTGAGTTTATAGTAGTGCAATTTTTGTCTATATTTATCTCTAAACAATGCATTTGTTGTGTCCTAATTTTTGCTTAGTTTTGGGTTGAATTCATTTCTTATTACATAAATTTGTACATGTTTTTGCAATGGTCATGGTGAAGTTCACTTCTTGGAGTATATGTTCTCAAATATACTCTAAGTGTGCTCACAACCCAAAATGTTGCATGGTCAACACAACATTCAAACTACTACCCTCAGAAGATTTGGTCTTAGTACCACATCTTTCCCACCATCAATTTGAGATAACAAAAAGACCTTTAAATTTTAATATAATAATATTAAGAGTGGAAAATTTTTTATTTTAAATACAAATGATGCTAAATAGATTTTTACCTAGATATAATGATGACCAAGTTGCCTTGCACATACCACTAGAAAATATATCTCCTTGTGCAAGTCTAAAGATCTCATTCTTGTGGACCATATGCGCTCCAACACTACATTAAGGCATCATCTACTCTATGACTATAGATCCCACTCAAGCTCTCCTCATCT
Organism: Cupressus sempervirens; assembly: GCA_028749045.1. NCBI lineage: Eukaryota > Viridiplantae > Streptophyta > Pinopsida > Cupressales > Cupressaceae > Cupressus > Cupressus sempervirens. Next base: position 852,276,307 of record CM053786.1, on the reverse strand, counting down.
GCATTGAAATCAAAGCTGAATTGGAATGCTAGTTTAAGGAAATAAGGTATTGTAGAAAAAGCCAGACATAATTTGTGAGATTTTATTGTGTTGGCTTGATAAGGTTGATTTTGTGTAGAGGAATTATCTTTTCTAATTTTTGTAAGTCTATGGGTGTTGGAAATAATGAAGTTTTTAATCTAACATAGTAGTTGTATATGATGGTATCATGCTCTTAATAAAATAATGAAGACATTTATTGGAGAAAAAATTGGGCATGGATAAAGTTTAATAAGAAGAATATGTGAGGATATTAGTAATTGATCAAATTTTGTTGTGAGCATGAGACATGACTAAGGAGAGTTTGAAATTGCATATATTTTTAGAGTGACTTGTTTTGTGTGGGAGTTGACATAAGAAGACAAGGTATAAAAAAGGGGTTTCATATAGGTTGTGGATTGAGTTGGGCATTGTTAGCCATGTTTTTAACAACAAATTCTAATCATAGGTTAGTAGTAAGAAGTATTTGAGTTTGTTACAAGTTGTTGAATATTCTTCCTTCTTGTAGTTGTATAATGGTGGGTGTTTATTTTTTCTTGGTCTGGGTTTGCTTGACATAACTATATTGAACAAACAAGACCACAAGTGGTGAATGAGTATCTATTGGGGATGTGTTGAATATTTTTGAAGGAGATGTGTGTTGTTTTATATACATCTTAGGGATTGAAAGAGTTGAGTGTCACTCTTATAAATTGCTTATTATGTTATTTTGAGATGTTGACTTTTGGGTTGTTTCTCAAACTGAGGTTGGTGCCTTAGCTAATTAGAGTTGGTGCCCATTAGCCATGACAGGTTCATAATAAATTGCTAGAGTGTCAATTAGCCACCTAATTCTAGATGAGGGCTCACCATTAGATCAACTTCAAAATTGCTAAATAGATGCGCTATAGAATGGCAACCACTGCCAAGCCTCTTCCAAAATTGTGTTAGTCAAGTGATTGAAGAAGATGATCTAAGAGAGTCAACATGGGTAGGCATTCATTGGGGAATTCATTTGCTTTATTTTTTTTTTAAAACAACTTAGTTTGGTCAAAATTTTGACCATCTTTTGAAAGTTTTAAACCAAGATTGGTGGAAATTTTGAGCAATTCTTGATAGTTTTCTACCAAGAATTAGTCAAAATTTCCAACAATTCTTGAAACTCTTTGACCAAGAATTGGTGGAAATTTTGACCAATTCTTGCTAGTTTTCTACCAAGAATCGGTCGACATTTCTACCAATTCTTGAAATTTTTTGACCAAATGTTGGTGGAAATTTTGACCAATTCTTAAAAGTTTTCCACCAAGGATTGGTCAAAATTTTGACCATTTTTTGACAATTTTTTATCAATATTTGGTCAAAATTTTGAGGAAAAATGACAAATTAGAGTTAGCCAAGACAAAAACTTTTCAACAAATGTATTCATTAAAATTTTGACCAACCTGTAAGTTTGTTGAAATTTTGACGAGAAAAGTTGCTAGGAACTACTTGGTCAAAATTTTGACCAACCTAGGTGAAAATTTCAACCAAAATTCATTGAAAATTGAGTTCAAATTTACTAGTGCTTAGAAGTCTTGTGGTTTAGCTTTCTTGTTGTAGCTCTTGGAAATCCTCTTTTGATAGACTCTTAGATGATTAAACACCACTTGTTGGCATTCATCCAGTAGCTCTAGCTCTTGTAGATGAGATATTTGATAGTCATTATTAGTGATGGGCCCTCATAGAGTAGGAATCTTGACCTCAATTGGAAGTGAAAAATCCACTATATATACCAAAGAAAAGGTTAATTCTCATGTAGGTGTTATAAAACTTGTTCTATAAGCCCATAGAGACAAATTGATTTGAAGGTGCCAATCCCTTCCAAATTTGTTAACTATTTGATAGAGGATCTTCAGAATTGCCTTATTACTTCTTGTCTATTACCCTAGGGATAATAGATCGAAGACCAATGTTACATGATTTTGAAATTTGAGCACATCTCTTTCAAAACCTTGTTTTGAATTTCCTCCACTATTAGTGATAATCAAGGAGGTTACACTATACCTACAGATGATTTAGTTTAGAATGAACGTAGCTACAATTTCTCTAGTGGATTCAGTATGAGGTACTACCTTTACTCACTTTGTACAGTAGTCTTTAGAGGTTATATTGAACTTGCATCTATTCAAGGAAGAAGGATGAATCTGACCCACAAGATCAAATGCCCATTGTTGGAATGGTCAAAGTATGATTAATGGAATTATCTCCCTGGCTAAGCATGGATCCAATTTTTGTGGGTTTGGAATTGCTTGCAAGACTTATAATACTAGTTTTCCTCTTTCTTCATTTTTGGCCAATATTAACCATATCTAATAAGTTTGTGAACCAGTGCCAAGTTATTTGAATGGAATCAACAAATGCCTTTACGGACCTCAAATAATGTGTATTTAGACTCTTTGAGTTCTAGAAACCTTAGGAGTGTACCATCTAGACCTCTTCTAAAAAAATCATTAGTTATGATTGCATATCATGAAGCATTTTGGACAAGGTGGCATTTTTTATTATTATGGGTCAAAGTATCTAAAAAAATGTGGTCATGTAGATAGGAGTATAAGTGATGGTAGTGGGATGAGTCATGGCATAATAGATCATCCAAGATTTAGAAGGGTCATAAGTAGGGTAGGGTAATGTTCTACCAAAAACTCATGTTTGAAGTTATTTTCTAGCAACTAGAGAATAGAAGCCAAAGTGACCATGGCACCAACCACCTTGTTATCCACTCAACAAATTTGCTAAAAAGTTACATGTGCAAAGTACTTCTTAAGATCATCAACCATTCATTTACAGGGGATCATTGTTTCATCCTTTGTCTAGTAAATATCATTGACCTAGTTGATTACCAAGTATGTGTCTCCAAAGATATTCACTTCATCCACTCTCAATTCAATAGTGACCTTAATTATATTGATTAAAGCTTTTTATTTTGTTTTTTTATTTGTACAAAGAAAAATAATCTTGTACACCTAAGGTAGAGAGTAATTTTTTGGTGTGATGAACAATATATTGGAACCTAATCGTCGTTGAGTGAATGATTCATCAAAGAGCATATGTTAGAGTGGTGTTGTGATTACACCAAAAGACCAATCTATAAATGATTGATACAACCAATAAACTTATAGTACATAGGAGGTAGTTAAGCCCTTGTCACCAATCCCAAGAGGACTACTAAAAATTTCTAACAATCTCCCCCTTAGTGTTACTTGAGGGTTTGAGAATTTGAACCTTTGACCAAGCTCTGATACTAGTTGTTAGATTGGGGTTTCCACTACATCAAAATATTGATCTATCAATGCTCAATACAACCACTCAAATTATAGTACATAGGTCAAGCCCTTGTCACAAATCTCAAGGGAAGCACTAAAAAAATTTCAAACAACATAGTCCATGTTTGGTGAATCAGAAGTAGGATGGACTCATCGAGGAATTCAATTTTCATTTTTCTATGATTTTTTAATAGTACCTTTTCCAGTTGATCAACTATTGTTTTCCCTTTGATTACATTCCTTTCCACATACTCAATGTTGAACTCACTCTTTATCATGCTCCATTTTTCCAATTTTCTTGTCAAAGTATCCTTAGCAAATATTTTAATGGATCAATCTTTACAATCAATCTTGTAGTACGAGTAGCATGTAATGTCTAAATCCTTGAAAGAAAAGAAAACTACTAGACATACCTTCTCAATGATATCATAATTCATTTCATATGATACCAATGCATGACTGATGTAGTAGATAGCTCATTCTTTGTTATTGTGATCTTGTTGAGACAATAAGACACCCAAGGATTAGTCAGTTGTAGACATGTGCAAAATAAGTATCTTCTCATGAATGGGAGGTATTAGTATAGGAGGGTTGGTAAGATATTGCCTGATTTTTATTAAGATCTTGTTATATTCTTCATTCTAGTTGTATTTTACACCCTTATGCAAATTCTTAGAGAAGGGTTGTGATTTATCTGCTAGTTGTGAGATGAATCAGTTGAAAATAATTGATTAATTGTGTATTATCTTTGATGTTACAAAAAATTTCATATTGTTTCCATTTAGTGTATGCCAAGATCATTTGGGCAATGAAGATAGTTTCTCGTGTCTACTAAGCATTCCAGATTTTTCCTAGTTTAGAAGACAGTGTCTATCGAGCTCACTCAGTCATCAAAGGAAAGTTTGTAGAAGTTGAGTGTTAACTAAGCTCAATCAATTAATGAAGAAAATGTTAGATGGAAGCAATGTTAATTAGCTCACTTAATTACTAAAGGAACTTTTTGAATATGCAATATTAACAGAGTTCACTTGGTTAACACAGGAAATTCATTTCTAAGTTAGTATCTATCGAGCATGGTCAACTAATGAAAGATTTTCTTGTCTTGGCATATTGAGTTCAATTGATTTAACTTTTGGTTCTAGTTTATTGAGAAGATGAATATTAAGTATTCTAAGTTTTATTCAAGCTAACTTAACAATATGTAAGATATAAATATATGGTCAAGTTGAGGATTGAATGTGTGGAAGGGAATAGAATATTTGATGATGTTTAGAGGATGTGAATTAGAAGGATAAGCATAATATACTTGTTGAGCTAAAAAGATATATTCAATCAGGAAGGATCAAGTATTCAAGCTAGAACTGAGATCTATAATCAATAATTTAGTTGCATCAAAAATTTGGTCATATCATTGTAACTTTCTAACCATTGTAGCAATTATCTAAATCTCTTAACTGAGTTAGCTTAATAGCTATTTGTAAATGCTCTAACAAGGTGGCGTTTCTATTTGAAGTGTCTAAAGACCTCTAAGAAGGCCACTCCTAATAGGGTAATAAAATCCTCTAACATGTTCACACCTAATAGTGAGTATTGTAACCTTTAACAGAGTTGGCTCCTAACAAGGCTCACTTCAAAAGAGTGAAAATCAGTAACTAGTTGCAATTGGTGGTTTTTCCCAAATTTGGTTTCCATGTTAAATCTTGTTTTTTCTTGTGTTAATTCTATTTCTTTTATGTGTATGCAACTAAGTGAATCTTGAGGCTAATCATAGAAAAAATCTTATGATTTGCATTTGTAGATTTATTGGTTTTATTCAGTTATTGTCGAGTTACAATATTTTGATAGAAAAAACTAAGTGCATGTGTGTTTGTTGAGTTACAACACAATATACTTTAAATAAAGTATTGATTTGTATTGACATCTAAGGGATCTAGGATTTATTTTTGTAGTAATTGATTCACCTCTCCCCTCTTAGTTACTCTTATATTTCCACCAATTAGTATAAGGGATTTTGGTGCTTGCAAAAAAGGTTTCAAGGACATAAGCTAAAGATTAGGATGTCTTATAGAAGGGAGATTCCAAAGTTGAACAAAGATAACTTCAAGGCATGGAAAGAACTCATGAGGCTATACTTGGTAACCATTGGAGATAAAGGGCTAAATAATTTAGACACCAAATACAAATCTCCCATTGGAACTATGACTATTGAAGAAATTAAAGAGAAGAAGAGTCATAATATCATGATGATTGATATTGCTTCATCTCTCAACTATGCCAAATTTTATGAGGTCAAATATTGTGGAATTGCTTATGAAATACAGATCAAACTAAAAGTAATCTATGGAGGAGATGACAATGTAAGGAGAGCCAAAGCTGAAAGTATTAGAGGATAGTTTGATCAGATGAAAATGAGAGAAGATGAAAAAATTACAAAATATGTTGATAGAATCAAAGCCAATGTCATTTCCATCAAAGAAACTAGAGGAATAATTGATGATGTAATGGTAGTAAACAAGGTTCTTAGAACCCTTCTTCCTATCTATCTAATTGGAGTGTTTTCTATTCAATAAATGAGATGTGATAAAAAACACACTACAACTTTGGATGTTGTACTTGGAAGATTGACAACATCTGAACTAGATAACTATGATAATTATATTCCTATTTCTAGAAATCTTGAGTCTATATTTGAAGCCAAGGTATCACTCAAGAAGAAAGCTAAAAGATCTAAAAGTAAACAATTTGAAAGTGAAGAGGAAGATAGTTCTGATAGTGATCGTGAAGCCATTGAAGAAATACTTGCAAGAAGGTATCCCAAAGGCAAAGGAAAGTATAGAGGTAAGATTCCTTTCATTCATTTCCCTTGTGAAGAAGTTGGACACATTGTTGCGAGGTACCCAAATAGAGAAGACACAGATGAAAAAAAACACAAGTTCAAATGCAAGAAGGATTTTAAGAACTTCAAAGACTACAAGGACAAAGGTAAGAAATCTTTTTTTATGGCTCAAGATTTAGATAGTAGTGAATATGATGAAATAGTTTACATGATGATGAAGGAGATAAAATGGCACTTATCTCATATGTTAGCAAAAATGATATATTTATTATTGATAGTGACTACTCACATCATATGACTGGTGATAAAACAAAATTTGAACACATGGAATATTATGATGGTGGTAGTGTGAGATTTGGAAAGAATGAACCTTTTTGCATAAAGAGAAAAGGTCGCACCTCACTAACCAATGAACTTATATGTGGAAATACTTACTAGGTTGAAGGACTAAAGCATAATGTACTAAGTGTGGCACAATTGAATAAAATTGTATTAAAGGTAGAATTTATGAATGAGAAGGCCAAACTGTTGGATGGAAAAGGAAATCTAGTTGGATCTAGAAAACAAACAAAAGGTAACCTATTCTACATAGATCAATGAAATTTTATGTTTTATTGCTCAAGTAGAAAAAATATGTTTATGGCATAAAATGTTGTGTTATGTGAAGTTTAATAATATTGTCAAGATAAGAAAAATCAAAAGAGTAAGAGGTATTCCTAGTCTAAGGAAACCTAATATGGGTTTCTGCAAAAATTGTCAAATTGGTAAGATGGGCAAGACAAGTTTCAAAAGCAAATACTATCATTCAAAATAATTCTTGGAGCTAGCAAATACAAACTTATGTGAACCTATTGGAATAGAAAGCTACAATGGAGATATGTATTTTATTCTTTTTTTTGAGGATTATTACAGAATAATGAGTGTAATGTATCTAAGAGAAAAATCTAAAGCTTTTCAAAAGTTTAAATGGTATTTGGAAAGAGTAGAGAAACAATCTGGAAAGAAGCTAAAATTTTTGAGATTAGACAAAGGTGGTGAATTCATTTCCAATGAGTTCAATGATTTTTTCATTGAAAAGGGAATTAAGAGACAAGTATAAGCCCCTAGTACACCTCAGCAAAATGGTATAGCAAAAGGAAGGAAAAAATCCATCATGGATTGTGCAAGAACCTTAATGATAGAAAATAGTGTTACAATCAAATACTAGAAGGAGGAAATTAGTACTACAATACATACCTTGAATAGAGTATAGTTGAAGAAAGAATCAAATAAAACTTCTTATGAAATATTGTATGGCTAAGAACCCAATGTAAGTTACTTGAAAGTATTTGGTAGCAAATGTTATATCTTGAAGGAACTAGGAAAGGTAAATTTGATGTCAAAGGTGATGAAGGCATATTCCTAGGATACTCTTGCAAAATTAAAGCATACAAGTGTTTGAATGTAACTACTCATAAGATCATAGAAAGTGCACATGTTAAAATTGATGAATTTGCAGAAAATAGTGAAGAGGAAAGTAGCAATGAACCTGAGGATTAAAGAAAGTTTGTTTACTATGAACCTAATATAGTGTCAAATCTATTTGGAAGTTAGGAGATCTTACTAAGTACCTAAAATCTCCAAAATCTACCAAGTTGCATCTAGTGCAACTTGAGTCATAGTCTAAAGGACCTAAGTCATAGTCAGATGCTATTAAGCTAGTGCTTGAGCAAACCAAGTTTGATGGACCCAAGTCACAAACAATGGGACCCAAGATTGATATAGAAGATCATAAAGAGGTTAGTGGAACATGTTCTAGATTCAAAGTAATTATATTATAAAGATATGCTAGAAAGCTCCATGTACCTAACCAGATCATTGGAGACAAGTTAGATGGAGCAATGATAAGAAAAAAATTGAAAGGTACATGTTTGCTTGCTAAATTTGAACCTAGAAATGTTAAAGATGATTTGGATAATGAAATTTTTAATTGAAGCTATGAATGAAAAAATAGAAAATATAGAGAAGAATAAGATTGGGACTCCTATTCCTAGACCCATGGATAAAAATGTAATTGGCACAGAGTGGGTATTCAGAAATAAGCTAAATAAAGATGGAGAAGTTTCAAGAAACAAAGCAAGGTTAGTTTGTAAAGGTTATTCTTAAGAAGAAGGTATTGATTATGGTGAAACTTTTTCTCCTATTGCAAGATTAGAAGGTGTTAGAACTTTACTAGCATATGCAACATATAGAGGATTTAAAGTTTGTAAAATGGATGTAAAATCTGAATTCTTGAATAGAATTCATGATGAGGAAGTCTACATAGAATAAACCAAAGGTTTTGTAGATCCTAGCAAAGGAGATATGGTCTAAAAATTACACAAAGATTTTCATGGTCTTAAGTAAACTCCCAGAGCTTGGTATGAAAGAATTCATAGCTACTTGATTAAGAATAATTTTCAAAGAATAAATGATAACATCAGTCTGTATATCAAAGAAAGACCAGACAAGAAGATTGTGTTGGCAGAATTATTTGTGGATGACACTTTATTTATAGGAAATGATGACTTATGAAAGGAATTTTTAGTAGAGATGAGAAAAGGATTTGAGATATCCATGTTTGGAGAGATAAAATTATTTGTTGGATTAAAGATCTAGAAGAAGAAAGATGACATCTATATTACTCAATCCAAATATATCAAGGAGATACTGAAGAAGTTTAGAATGGAAGATTCAAAACTTGTTGGAACACCTTTGTCTGCTAGATATAAGCTTTTCAAAAATGATGATTCCAAAGAGGTAGATCAAACCACATATTTATTAATGATTGGAAAATTATAGTATGCAGTGCACATTAGGCCTAATATTGCATTGGCACTTGGTATGGTGGCAAGATTGTCAAAAAATCCAAAAGAAAATCACATGATGGCAATCAAGAGAATCATGAGATATCTGAAAGTTACTAGAGACAATTGTTTATGGTACAAAAAGGGAGGCAATTTGAATTTGAAAGAATTAACAGATGTTGATTGGGCATGAAGTGTTGATGATAGAAAAAAGCATAAGTGGTGGAGCATTCTTTCTTGGTAAAAGACTATTATCTTGGACAAGCAAGAAGCATAATCGTATTTCATAGTCCAGATTAGAAGTAGAGTATGTGGCAGTAGTAGTTAATTGTTCTAATATTATTTGGTTCAAGAAACTATTAGAAGGTATGAAGATAGAGATCAAGGATCTAGTGGTTATCTTCTATGATAAGACTAATGCAATCAATATATCCAAAAAACCTATGATGTATAGCACAACCAAGCACATTGCTATAAAATATCATTTTTTGAGAGAATTGGTACAAGATAAAGAGTTAAGATTGGAATATGTGAATACTAAAGAGAAAATTATAGATATATTCATAAGTCATTTCCTAAGGATGCATTTTTGTATCTAAGAGGTGAATTAGGGGAAATTCCCTTATTTGAAGCTCACTAAATGCAGTTTAGTGATGCATCAACTAAAGCATGTTGAAGATTAGATAATTGATGCAGTATTGAAAAGGGCACATTGCAAATGAATCAGTATATGAAGGTACATTGATATTTACTAAATATTGTATTTGGCATGAGATGTCAAAGATGGAGAAGTTTGTTGTCATATCTTATAGAAATGTTATTACTTTAGAGATTTCATAGAAGGAAGTTTTCTATCAAAAGATGTTGAAAATAGATTTTCACTAACATAGGGAGAAGCTGAAGGTAGAGGGAGTTCACAATGATAGAAGGATTTCTCATGGATGAGAATCAAAATAAAACTAAGGATATGTTCCTTACTTTATTCTTTCTTTGAAAATTTTATTGTGTTATGACATGTTGTGTTTCCATCAATGCCAAAGAGGGAGATTGTTGAAAATAATTGATTAATTGTGTATTGTCTTTAATGTTACACAAAATGCCATATCATTTCTAGTTAGTGTATTTTGAGCTCACTTAGGCAATGAAGACAGATTCCTATGTCTATCAAGCATTCTAAAGTTTTCCTAGTTTAGAAGACAATGTCTACCAAGTTCACTCGATCATCAAAGGAAAGTTTATAGAAGTTGATTGTTAACCGAGCTCACTTAGTTAATAAAGAAAATATTGGATGAAACTAGTGCTAATCGAGCTCACTTGGTTACCAAAGGAACTTTGTGAATATGTAGTGTTAACTGAGTTTACTTGGTTAACAAAGAAAAATCATTTTTGAGTTAGTGTCTACTGAGCATGGTTGGCTAATGAAGGGTTTTCTTGTTTTGGCATATTGAGTTTAATTGATTTATTTGTTGGTTCTAGCCAACTATAAAATATGAATATTAAGTATTCTAAGTTGTATTCAAGCTGAATTGACAATGTCTAAGATATAAATATAAGGTCAAGTTGAGGATTGAATGTGTGGAAGGGAATAGAAGATTTGATGATGCTTAGAGGAAGCAAATTAGAAGGATAAGAAAAATATCAATTTTGATTATCAAACTTCTGAACATCTACCTCTACCTTATCTAAAATCAACTTCACATTGTGTTGTAACTCTAGAATAGGTGTTCAATCGTTGATACCTTTCATTTCAGTACTCAAGTTTTCAAGATTGGTCAACACCCTCACTTGTGGATCTCACATGTCAAGCACAATTTGTACTCTTTCAACACCATGTTCTTGCTTCTAAGCTAACAGTTCTTCAAGTGCATTTTCTTGTAAAACATTAATTTTGTTGAACAATTGTAAACTCTTAGAAAGTGCATTGTTGTTTTCATGTATGTATGTATATATAATAATGAATAATAATAATGTTTTCATTTATGTCAAAATAATAAAGAGCATTACCATTGGATCATATAATAATGAAGTAATCAACCTAGTTAATCAGGAACTACACCAATTTAACTATTGTTTCCAATGTCATAGTACCATTAGATGCATTTTCTTGTAGAACATGATTTTTTTTGAACAATTGTAAACTCTTAGAAAGTGCATTGTTTTTTTCATGTATGTATGTATATATGTATGTAGGTATGTGTGTGTGTGTGTATATGTGTATGTATATATGTATGTATGTATATATGTGTATATGTATGTATATATGTATATATGTATGTATGTATGTATATATGTATGTATGTGTGTGTGTGTGTATGTACATATACAAAGAGATCTTGTGGATTGTGGAGTATGGATTATAAACAATAAAGAAAAGAAAATATGACATTAATCATTCCCCATTTGTTTTGATTGATTATGGAGAGTTGTGCATGAAAGATGGTGGAAAGATCTGAATGAGGGTGGAGAGCTTTGAACGTTGGTGGAGATCTAGAATTTTGTTGCAATTCCCTTGTGATCTTCATGCCCTTTCTCTATGATTTTCTTCAAGGGAAGAAGAGGTACCTATGTAAATTTTCTTTTCATTTCCTTCCAAACATGTATCTCTTGTTCATATATAATAGCTTTGGTCAGATTCAAGGATAACTAATTATGATGATTGTATGCATATGTCTGTGTATGTATGTAAATTAGTTCACTATGTGAACTACTTTACATGCATACACACACACACACACACACACACACACTTGCATAGTACTTGTTCTAAATTAAATTAATCATTCATGTCTTCAATTCACACAAGCAGCTTTCGTTGCATTCAGTCAAATTTATTCATACTAAATTAAGTATGCAAAAATTTGTACTAACAAAATTATATTATCTCTTGGTGATTGAGTAAAGATTTCATGCATAATATTGTCCAAGTAATGATCGGATGCATTCACATTAAGTCAAAATAGGATTAAGAAGATTATCTATTTATATTACTTCATACTTTTTTTATTGAACATTTTATTTAACATACTCAATAATACTTAACTTAGCTACAACTAGTACTCTTGTTTATTTATTTAATCATTTCCATTTAAGACTATTATTTTTCTTAAAATTAGACTATATATTTGTTATCACTAAAACACAAACATAGATCTCTTATAGTTATCTTTTTCAATTTCAAGATCCTTATATTTAACATGAAGAGTTTCCACTATTGGATAGTGGAATAGCCACATAGCTCATGGCTTTTTCCACCAAATTATATTTTTATTCTATTTTTGTCCTTCAAAAATATTATAGGTGAATGTTCTTCTAATTTTCCATATATTTGTTAATTTTTCACTTATCATTTGAGTAAATTTTCTATTATGAGATAGAGACATCTATCATAAGGATGGACATGCCAATTTTGATCATCTTGTTTTCAAAGTTGATTCCCTTATCAAAATAAAGAAACTACTTGTTGACACCCTAATTTTTTGCAACTTTCCTAATCACCCATTCACACAACCATCTTCCTCCTACCCACCATCTAATCTTATGTAAGTCTCTCTCCTCTAAAGACCCAATACATGGAGCCATTATCATCATGATTAGACTCACTCTCCTTAGGTGAATTCAAACGAAACTATTCATACCAAACTAAATATGCCTAAATCTATATATACAAATTATATTATCTCTTGGTGATTGAATAAAGATCAAATATAGTTTTCCAAGGTGATAAAATTGAATATGAAAATGTATGTATGTTTGTATGTATGTATGTATGTAAATATGTATGTATATATGTATCTCTGCATCTCACAATCATGCCCTTATGATTAGCTACTGGGAGGAATATAAAGAGATACATGTTTAGAAGGAAAAGTAAAGAAAATTTACATAGGTACCTCTTCTCCTCTTGAAGAAAATTGTAGAGAAAGTACTACTACATTTGGGCCCAAACACTACAGATTACACTACCATCACAAATTATCATCACAATTTGATTCTGAATGTTGTAATGAGCTACAAAGGGCACAAAGATCACAAAAAAATGTATAAATCACAAGGGAATGACAATGAAATCCTAGATCCCCCCTAATCTCCACCGAGTGAATGGAAATGAAATGTAGAGATCATAAGGGCATGACAACCAAATGTAGCAATGACAAGGGTACATTAATAAAATATCCACCAATGTTCAGAGCTCTCCACCATCTTTCACACACAACTCTCCATAATCAAAACAAATGGAGAATGATTTTTTTGTATTTTTTTAAAAATCTAAAATCAACTTTACATTGTTTTGTAACTCTACCATAGGTGTCTGATCCTCAATAGCTTTTATTTCAACATTTCAACATTCAAGTTTTCAAGCTTCCTCTTCAATATATAGTCCTTTCCACCCTAAAAACCACTTTCTTACTTCATTAAAATTAGGACTTGAAAAAAGCCAATGATTAAGTAAAGCCCATATACCCAAATCCAAATAATAAAATAATAAAACTCACTCAACCCATGCTAGGTGACTTAGCTCAAGATCCTATATAGGAATAATGTAGACTAGGAAAAATGGGTAGAGTTCGCAAGAAATTTTAGAAAAACATATCATAGTAGATATTTTTAGAAAGAAACAATACATAACTTATTTGAATTGGTCTAGTCACTAATTAGTTGGGTTGATAACAAATTCCTATAGAACTATCCTCAGATTAGGTACAATAAAATGAATAGTCAACTTTTCCTAGGTAGCAAGATCAAATATAGTTTTCCAAGGTGATAAAATTGCATATGCAAATGTATGTATGTATGTATGTGTATATATATGTATGAATGTCTATAGAGAGAGATCTTGTGGATTGTGGATATTAGTGGAGATCTAGGATTTTTTTGGTGTGCCCTTGTGATTGCTTCATTTCATTATTGTGCCCTTGTGATTTTTGCATCTTGTTGTCATGCCCTTTTGATCTATGTCTATGTATGTGTGTCTATCTATATGTATATATGTATGCATATAAATAGAGAGATCTTGGAACAATAGAAAAATAATAAAACTCACTCAACAGGTAGCATGACCATAGGTATTGTCACTAGTTGTTTGACTAAAGTCCCTTGGCTCTTAAGAATTTGTAGCATAGCTTTTGGATAATAACCCCTTACACTCAACTCCCCATTGAAGTTATTGTCACTACCATAATGACATTATGATCTAAACCATGCAAATTACCTCTAAAACACAATGGCATTACCTCTAAACATGAAAAATTAGCTCTAAACCACAATAAAATTACCTCTAAACATGGCATTACCTAATGTACCTAGCTATTAAAAATAGAAAGATAAACTTAGCATTTTAGCATTAACTTGATTGGTCTATTTGGACCCATTGATTATTGTTACAAGCTTTTAAACATAACTACATAAGGATTGAATTAGGATGTATATAGGTTAACCTTACATTAATTGTAAACTACAACACATAGGTTGTACCAAGGTATTATAGTATTGTAATTGTACAAAATAGCTTGATTTTCCCTAGTGGGTATATGATGGTGAAGAACTATATCAGATGAGTAAAGCTCACTAGTGGTTATAGGAATAAAACTACATCAAAATAATTAGAAACCAAAACTATTAGAGTGAGTAGGCATAGTGGGTATGTAGGTAGCCTAGTAGGTAGATTATGCCTCCAATGTGTAGATGCCTTGGACATAGTTAGGTAGTTGAGCTTGCACCTTCTAGAATACTTCATTCAACATGTAACTAATCTTGACAACAGACCAAATTCTTAGATTGACCTCTTTGAAAAAGATATATATGAAAGAGATTAATAGGATATTCTTTGATGTTTGAGGGGATTATTTTGGACTTCATTATTATACATATATGATTATTCATGAATCATTAGTTATTTTGATTATAATTTGTTGTAATTAATAATATTTTTTTCCCCTTCAATTCTCTTTTCATTCCTTTTGTTCACTAATGTTTGTATATCCTCACTCATTTTTTTAGTAGATATAGTTTTACTAAGAGGAATTCATTATTTGGTGGCTATATTCTCTTTGTATTAGATTGGCTTTAAAAATCATGTTCACTATATATAAATTTTAATGGTTATGCGTCACAATCCCTGAGAGTCTTTTCCCTATTTTCTCTTACAAATAAATTCTGATATGTCTTCAATACTCTATGCTCTTCATTTTATTATTTTCAACTCTCCTAATATCTTCCCCATAGATGTCTTGTTTTAGTTAAGATTTAACCTTCATGTCTTGATTCTTAAAAACTCTTTGACTGGAGACTTTGTGTGTAGTGGGTTGGAATTGAATATATCTTTTATTTGATATTTACATTTGATTATATTACTTATTAATTATTATAGTTACTTATTAAATTCAGTCTTAGAAATAGATATTATTATTTATTTAACTTTATCAAATGATATTAGAATTAAATCAAATTATATTTATTTATTCCTTATAGTAACTCTATTATTAAAATTGATTTTGGAAATGGGGACATTATAGTCCACCCTTCCCAAAATTTCTTGTCCTCAAGCAATTCAATACTATCTCCTTATGAATTGGTTGACAATCATGCAACAAAAATTTTAGTTTGGGATTAGATAGTTGAAAATATAAATTTAAATAACACAAGATTAGATTTTGAATTACTAAGATAAATTTTAAAAGAGTAGCTTATCTTTTTATACTTTCTAATCTTTCATTTGTCGTTCTTGGACCCATGCCAAGTCTTGATTAGTAATCTGTAGAAGTATTGGTAGAGAATTTATCTTGAATCACCTTTAGTCTTTTGAAAATTTCTAGCTCCAATATATTTTTTGAGAGGGTAACATGGCTACTGACCTCCTGGAAAATGTGGAGATTGATTGAAATGATGAGATGGATTTGATGAGTGGAGATTGCATTCCATAGAGTTTTCTAGATATTTTGTTAGAAGATATGCGGCCATTTGTCAGTAGATACATTGGTTAAAATCTAAAAGAATCCCCTTGTATATGGTCAATGGTGTTCTCATGAATTTTTGGTCTTGTTGTTGCCATCCTTAGATTTGAATAATCTTTCTCTCAAATCTTTTTTAGTATTCTATTAGTACTACTCAAACTGATAGGAGATTGTCACAATTTTTAAAATTTATTTGGGCCTCTATTTTTTTATATCTCAAATCAAATGATGGTCTTGGGAATTCAGTGTAGCTACATGCAAGTTACACTGGGGGAGGAGGGGCCAGAAGCTCAAGTGGCTAGGATCTTCAAGCAGAACAATGAGGAGGAGAAGGGTACAATCATTATGCTGCTATGAGTAAATTATTAGTTTGATGGTCACATTTACGATGATAGGGTGGTCTTGAATTATTCTAGCATATAATACAAATTTTGGGCAATCCTATTTCTACATATGGTATGGCTGGGAGGATGATTTCCAAAATCTCTATTTGGATGTGATGAATGCTCTAGATTTGATAGATAAAAACTTGGTTAGAGGGGGTCTTTTGAGTGTTTTCTTTCTTGAAGTTGAGGGAAAGAAGGAAAATATGAAGAAATCAAGGTCACTTTTCAAATATAAGGTTGCAAAAAAATATAATTTGAGTAAGTTTTAAATATCTTGCCAAGAACATGATGATCTTTTCCCTACTAAAGTCTTTGCCAAGTTGATTTTAGTCAGTAATGGGATTGGATACCTAGTTCATTAATTTGGCAAGTTTGGTTTGTTGGGATTTTATGTAATGAAGAGTTATCTCCTTGATATTATGTATTTTATTTCTTATGATATTACTATACAAGTGATTAATGTGGAAAGAAATGATGGTGTTTAAGTTTAAAAACTATGGCTTCAAACTAGATCCTACAAGTTCACATGCATCCTTAAGTAGACATTTGTGAACACTAGGTGTGTGAAGGCTCCATGCAAAAACATGTAGAAGAAAAAAGGGTCAAAATGAACATTTTTGATGATATGTTTGTCAAGAGAAAACACAACATCCTCAAGGTGACTTGGCATTACTAAATTTTCATGTATTCCAACACCACTACTCTTCCTCCATATCCAACACAAATAAAAAATGTTTCCTCCAAAATTACAACCATATAATGAATTGGAATAGCACATGCCCAAGCCATAACCTATTTAAATTGTTCTAATTGTTGATTAGCTAGGTTGATTATAAATTCTTGTAGAGCTATTATCAAATTAGGTACGATAAAATGAACAATTAGTTGTTCCTAGCTAGTAGGATCAAATACAGTTTTCCAAGGTGATAAAATTGCAGATGCAGATGCATCACTTGAATGTCAAGCATGAAGCACATTCCCCAATTTATAATGAATGGTTGGATATAAAGGCTCCATACATTGGCCCAATAATAGAAGCCAAGGATGTAACCATGCATGTATTGGTAGAGTTAATGTTATTGTAAATGGGCATTATATTTCCCCTACATACATACCTTTTATATATATATATATAGCCCATTAAATCTACATTATTTTTGTGCAAGATCTGGAGCTAAGTCACTTAGCATAGGTTGAGTGAGTTTTAATATTTAATAATTTAGATTATGGAATATGTATATAGTTTAATCAATTATTCTATTGTACTAAGATATAAAAAGTACCTTAAAAAATATCTCTTTGTATACATACATACATACATGTATATGTATGTATGTATATATGTATGTATGTATATATATGTGTGTATGTATGTATGTGTATGTATGTATATGTATGTATATGTATAGATCATGTGCAGATCTAGGATTTCATCATTGTGCCCCTATGATTGCTGCATTTCATTGGCGTGCCCTTGTGACATCTACATCTTGTTGTCATGCCCTTTTGATCTCTACATCTCATTCATTTTATTATACCTAATATGATTACTATTCTATAAGAATTTTTTTTTGTGCCCTTGTGATATCTACATCCCAAGTATCTACTATTGTTGTTAATTTGGGCATCATTATATGACTAGAATGTTATGAAGTACTGAATCTGGTAGTAACTTCTCCCATGTCTCTAGAAAATGTAGCATAGGTTCAGGGTCTCTTGGCTCCCAAAAATTTTTAGCAACTATTCTCACTATTGGAATGGCTTGTTTCTTTCTAAAAATATCTACTATGATATGTTTTTGTAAAATTTCTTCCAAACTCTACCCATTTTTCCTAGTCTACATTATTTTTGTGGATGATCTTGAGGTAAGTCATCACATAGCACCTTAAAAAATATCTCTCTGTATATACATACATACATGTATGTATGTATATATGTATATATGTATGTATGTATGTATATATGTATGTATGTATGTATGTATCTGTGTATTTATGTATCATGTGGAGATCTAGGATTTCATGTATGTGCCCTTGTGATTGATGCATTTTGTTTTCATGACCTTTTGATCTCTATGTATGTATGTATATAAAAATAGAGATCTTGGCACAATAGGAAAACAATAAAACTCACTCAACAGGTAGCATGGCCAAAGATGTGATGACAATGCCTATTGGTAAGCAGATTCCTCTTTTTCTCTCTCATTTTTCATGTGTTTATTTCACTTGAACAATTATTTCTTAGGGCGCATTTTCTAATATTGTATTCATTTTATGTAGGAAGCAATGAGGACATTCCTATTTGTACCCATGTGATGAATTACTTATGATCAATGAAGATGTTCAAATGCATGGACAACAGGTGTACCTAAAAAACATAATAAGTTTGCATTTTTGTTTGAGGTGTTTAATTAAGTATTAAATAAATGTAATTGTGTTGTGTTTTATTAGCTTCACCTACTATCTGTGCATTCTCAATTTAGAGTGGCATAATCTTATTTTGGATGTGATGGAAAATGACATTCATTAGAAGATGAGAAAATGTTGTCACTTTTGTAGGTTTGGAACCTTTTTTTGTACTTTAAAAATTAATCCTTTCTTAAATATTTTAGATGTTAATGGGGAATTTAGATGTTTGGTGGGGGGGGGGGGGGGGGGGGGGCAAGGAGGTGGAATGAGCTCCCATCTTCATGTGGTTGGCCCTGATTAGTAGAGAATATTAAAATATTCTCAAAACTAAGTGAAGCTCAATACTAACCTATTTTGCAATCGCAATAGAAAAAAATGGAATGTGTGACATTAGAGAGAGTTATTTTCTAACAAATCTATTTCTAAAATTCAACTTTGGTTATGAACATTATCAGGACACTATAATGCTCTTACCCCTATAATTGGTTTTCCTATTATTTTCATCTTTTTGGAGAGATTGGATGATTCTTGTGACTGAATCATCTGGTCTCTCCCAAAAGATAAAAATAACAGGAAAACTAGTTATAGGGGTTAGAGTGTTGCAGTGTCTTGATAATGTTCATAAACAAAGTTGAACTTCAAAAATAGATTTTTTAGGAAAATACACTCTCTAATGTCATGCATTTCATACTTTTTTCATACTATGTAGTCTTTGCACCTCTAATAGCTACTCATCGGTTCCATAGCATTGTTGCCACATATCTATCACTATTGCGATGGATAGGTATGATGACTAGTTATTGGATCCACAAAATTTCTACCGCCTTGACATCACAAATGATACATGGCCTCTAACAGTGTATTCCCCCTATATATTCAATTTATGACAGCTTGGGGCATCATAATTGTGACAATAGACCTTGTTGTTGCAACTTTTGATGGAAAAAGTTTAACACATGTCTGATAGGAGCCAATTCCTATCAGAGTCTCATGGGCAATGGGTGATTGTCACCATTGTGACATCCTACAGTCATAATTCAAGCCCAAATGTAGTAGTGTTTCATTATTTGTACATCATATTGTGGAAGATTGTTGTAACAACTCATTAGTATATGGCTCTAGCATTCATTAAGCCACATGACATCACACTCTAGTAGAATGTCCACCATGCATAGGTGAAGCCAATCTTTTCTTGATCTTCTAGTGCAATCTTGATTTGGTTATAGCAAGAGAAATCATCCATTAGTGATCATATTTCATACCCATCTATCATATCCATTATCATGAAAATGTTAAGTAGTGGAAAGTAATCTATTGGGCATGCTTTGTTGAGATCCCAAAAATTAGTACAGACTCTAATAGATTTATCATTTTTAGAAACTAGGACTAGGTTATATATCTATTCAATATATTTAATGGGTTGAATCATCCCAACTTTCAGTAATTTTTCTAATGCACCTTTTACCACAAGCTCCACATGAGGGTGCATCTTCCTAAGCTTCTATTTAATAGGTTTTACATCTGGTGCAATGGACAAGTGATGCATGATGAGATTAGGGTCTAAATCTAGCATATATGAGTATGTCCATACAAAGTTGATCTTCTTCTACTAGAAGAAGGTAGTGAACTCTTCTTTCTCTTTAGTCAATAGTGACTATGCAAGATGTATGATATGTGAATATTCTCCAGTACCTAGATTTATTGGTTGTGTTGGTTCTATTAGCACTGATGACCATTCCTAAAAATAAATTAGAAGTGCATCAAATATTTTATCCTTAGGTACCTTAGAGATGTTTCCACCTTCAAATATGTCTTTTCTTTTTACTATCTTAGTCTCTCATATTACAAAAATGTGGTTTTCACCATTAGAGTACCTCTTCTTCTTTTTTTTGTATGATTGAGATATTTGATGTCAACTCCATTAATCATGTTTACACTATGTTCATTGGTGGAAGACATGACTGGTTTGACACCATTTAGGTAATAGGAAATGGTATAGTTATTCTAGAACATGGGGAATTTTCTAGATGTTGAGTTATAGTTCCATTCTATTACCTCTAGATAGGTGAGTGAAAGAGAAGTGACTAGTTCAAGTGTGTTCACAGTATAGTAATAAAAAACATGAACAAGTAAGTTAAGGCCTATCACAAATTTGTCCAAATGTATGTTTGAATTCCTTTGAGTCCTAATGACATTGACCAAGATACATCAATATTAGTAGAAATATACTTATCAGTCTAACCCTAGATTGCTCTCCTAGTTCAAATTGGTTTTCATATGCGTGTGCCATGTCTACATCTTTATTTGAAGTCACATCCAAGAGGGAATCAAACTTGTACTAATGAGAATCAATGCTATATGAAGGTAAATTGAAGTATTCCCAAATGACATGGGGGGATTGTTGGACTAACCACCAACATTCCCCTTCAAGATTTTTTATATGGCTTAATCACCTCTTGCATTCTAGAAATATAGTGGTTGTATCAAGCATTAATAGGTCAATCTTTTGATGTAACGACAATGCCAGATGTAATAGTTAGAATATATAGTCCACCAATATAACTGATAGGTGGGAGGGGGTGAAATAGTTATACAACTAAAATCACAATTATGAATCTTATTAAACTTTAACCATATGAGTAATATAACCAGAAACCACAACAAGATATTGAAGTACAATAACACCAAATATGTTAACTAGGGAAACCCTTGATTAGAGGGAAAAACCTAGTGGAGATGGTACCCACAAGATGATGTACTAATATGAATATTTCTTGTTAGAGGATGGACCTTGTTAGGATTCTATAAAAACATTCATTACATATCAGTTACTGTCAAGAGACCTTGAATCCCTGTTAGGAGTTGTAGAAGATAGCTAGACCCACTATCTAAATAGCTTTATGGAAAAGACCAATGAACCCCTTTGTTTCAATGATCTCTGGATTGTTCTTTGTAGAATAATAGAAATGGATGCTACTACTCCTTCCTCTTTCTTTTTCTTTTCAACCGGACTTCTATTCCTTCTAATCTTGTAACTAGATCACAACACTTACATGCAATAATCCCTTGGATTACTTACATTTACCAAACACTCTACTCTTTTTTACACTTGAAAGTTTTTCAACACATCTAATACATATTACAAACAAGGAAAAAATCTTTCCTTTATACCATATCTATTAGCATGCATGATGTTGATACTACTTTGGGGGAGTATCCTAAGCATTGAAGCATATTGACATGTTGCATTCATGACTATGTTTTTTACTGATGTCAACATAGCAGTAAGTTTGTGAAGAATGACATAGTAGCATTCATAGATATTTTTGGTATGGAAAATGGTTTGATTGTCTAGTGATATGTAGCTAAAGACATGTTCAATGTTGTGTCTTGATGACATCGTTAAGTGCACATGACATAAATTGATGATGTATAGAAGTTGTACCTAATTTAGTAAGAGTAGTACATAAACATAGTGCTTGAGAACAACATTTTGATGTTTGTTTCATATATTTCATCTGAGATGTAATGACAAGATGTGTAGTCATCCAGTGACAAAAGTCAATTGTATGCTAATATGAGCAAGTACACAAGTAGTAGTATCGCATGTGTGAGAAGTTGTATAGACTATGAGCTAACATTTCTATTGTAATTATAATTTAATTAATTATCTTATTATAGTTAATTGGGAAAGCCTCAAGGCTCACTCAGGGAATTATTTTTAAGATACAGTATAAAGGAAAGATGTCTTCCTTGTTTGTAAAGTAAGTAGTTCATTGTATTAAAAATAAAGTTCAAAAAGGAGTAGAGTTTTTATTGAATGCGAGTAAGCCATCCAAGGGATTATTGGATGTGATTTTTGTGATCTAGTTACAATATATGAAGGAACAAAAGTCTGGTTGATAGGATAGAGATAGAGGGAGCAAGAACAATTGATTTATACTATTCTGCAAGGAATAGTATGGAGATCATTTGGACAGTGGATTCATTGATCTCAACATTGAATTTTTTTGGGTGGTGGGTCTACCTATCTTCCACAACTCCTAATAGGGTTGGAATCTCCTAACAAGGATTCAAAGTCTCCTCACAGGGACTGATATGTACTAAATGTTGTTATAGACTCCTAAAAGGGTCCATCCTTGAACAAGGAATATTTATATTAGTACATCATCTTATGGGTACATCCCTACTAGGGTTTCCCTCTAATCAAGTGTTTCCCTAGTTAACATATTTGGTGTTATTGTGCATAAGTATCTTGTTGTAGTTTCTAATTATATTTCTCATATGGTTAAAGTTTAATAAGGTTAATAATTGTGATAGTAGTTGGATAACTGATTCTAGCACCCACCCCAGGAAATTTCATCTCACGAAAGACAGAGCTTCTTGGTGAATTATCAGATATGTGTAAAGATCTAAATATTGAGTTTCCTAATCTAGAATCCTTTTGGTACATACATAAGAATAGAAAAAAAGATAGATAATATGTGAAGAATAAAAGAATATCAAGGAATGTATTAACCTTCTTATGAAAAGGGAACCAAAAGGTATGAAAATTTTCATTTTTCAGACATCCAAAGAGTTAGGTCATTTTTTTCTAGATATCCTAAGAGAGTAAGAAAATCTAGAAAGAGTTCACTTTTTGATGAAGGTGAAGAATTTATGTTGGCTAAGAAAGAGGAAGGATTAGAAGAAACAACTTTGGTAGCTATCATTGATGATTATGAAGAAGAAGATAATTATAGAATTTTTAGGAAGTATGTCGAAGGTTTCTTTGAGACTAACAATGATCAACAACATGATGCTAAGAAAGGAAGAGAACAAAGGTCTAAACAAAGAGATGAGATAAGAATTTAGTTGGAAAATCCTACCTCTAATAGGAACATGACAAAGAATCACCCTTCAGAGCAGATAATTGAAAGTAAAGAAAAAGGTTTGATGACAAGGAACAAAGTTAATGAGGAATTATGTCTGATTTTTCAAGTTGAACTTAAGAGTGTAGATGAAGCATGTAAAGATGATAATTGGTTTCAAGAAATGAAAAAAAGAATTGGATTAGATCATGAAGAATGAGACATGGGAGTTAGTTCCTATACCTAAGGACAAGAATGTCATAGGAAACAAATGGGTATTCAAAAACAAGATGAATGAACAAGGAGAACTTTCGAGAAACAAAGCCAGACTTGTATTTAAAAGTTACTCATAGCAAGAAGGCATAGACTATGAGGAGAATTATGACCTTATGGCTAGAATGGTACTAAAAATGTTCTTGACTTGTGCATCAAATAAGAAGTTCAAAATATATTAGATGGATGTTAAGTCATCTTTCTTGAATGGAAAACTTAAAGAAAAGGATTATATTGAGCAGCCTGAAGGATTCCTTCTAATGGATTAAAAAGAGATGCTATGTAGACTAAAGAAAACTCTATATGGTCTAAATCAAGCACCTAGAACTTGATATGCAGGGTTGGATAAGTATTTGACAAATCATGGATTTGTTAAAGGTATGACAGATGGTAATTTATATTTCAGAGAAGTTGATAATGGTTTATTTATCATAGTAACATTTGTTTTTTATTAAGGAAAATAGGTTTCAACAAGGCCCTAAAACCCATCCATGACAAAAAAATGCCAAAAAGGAATGCTTAGAGTAACAATTTTAACTAAAACAACACCCCAGAAATAAAAGGAAGAAGCCTGAAAAAACTATGAGGCAGGACGAAAACCAAGGATGACAGAAAAAGCTAGGAAGGTCGCTTAGGTGATTTCTCTAAAAATTACTACTGTATTGATTTCTAGCTTCGACAATCTACCAGTCACCTCCTTTATGGCTGAGAGATCCTTATCAAGTTCTAGGACATCCTTCTTCCTCATGCTAGATCTAGTATGCTTCATGGAACTATCATCAGGTGTCTTGTCCTTGGTGTTGTGAAGAAGCAGGGTCCTCCTCCTTGCTAGTAATATGTTCCTCTACTTTGTTAATGAGAAGCTTAATATTATCATTAGCCTCTTTGAGAATATTATAGTTGTGTTCAACTATAATATGCATTGAGCTCTTCATCATTTGGACCCTATTCTTCACACCCTCCACTTTGTTGTCCATGCACTTTTCACTTTCTATTATCCTATTCTTCAAGTTGTAGTTCTCCCTCTCCATGTTTCTCACTCTATATTTGACCTCTTGGATTTCATGAAAAATCCATTTGGTGGTGTAGAAGCTATCCACTGTGCTATTTTTGGCATTTTTGAGGACATCCATATGAGGATTTTCCTTATTAGTGTTGCTAAAAATCACCAGGGCTGAGTCAATAAACTCTTCCATTTGGATTTTTCCCTCTTCATTCTCTTTGACCAAAGTTCTAATCAATTCTCTAGTAATCCCCATTTTAGCAAAAACAGTGTCAAAATTTCTCCACGCCACATTCCTATCCTTTCCCATAAATGAGTACTTATATTTTCTATATTTGAATTCCTCATAGCCCTACTCCTACTCCTCCCCTTCACTCTAGTTAAAATACCCTTCAGCCCCATCCTTCTTTATCCCCTATTTTTCCTCCTTGGAATTAGAGATTTTCCCTCTTTTCTAGCCCTTGGAGGTCATAGCTTCCTCCTCTTTGCTGGTCAACATTTTGATGGTCATGTTTCTCTTATCCCTCTTCCTCTCTACACACTTCCCTTCTCTAAGATAATTCTCCTCCTCACCTTCAACACTATTGTCCCCTATGTCCATGCCATTAACCCTTTTGTTATAGTCCCTGTCTGAGGATGTGTCAAACACTTGTTTAGGTTAGTAGGAGCTTTTTTCTCCTTCCTTCCCTTTTTAATGGTTCTTTTACCAGAGTTTTGCTATGGAGACTCATCCTCCTCCAAGTTTGTGTGCATCTCAAGGTTGTCCTTAGTATCAAAAGGCATATAGTCCTCTCTTAACTATTCAAAGTCCCCTTTGTCCTTCATACCCTCCATATTTTTTATTTATTTCCCCATACACCTAGCCTTAAAAAATTCATAGATTAACTATAAAAGCCCCTCATGGAGGGTTGGGTTGCTAGAATGCTTCTCCTTATAATCATTAATATTCTCATTCATAGAAGACTTGAGGTAGAAGGGAATAGATATCTTTTCCCCATACCTAAAATGGTTGAGAAGCACAAAATGATGGACAAAGGCAATCAAATCTAGTGTCCAAGAAGAGATACTTCATAATAACCCACAACACAAACCTCCATAGTGGCTTGATGGAGCTCAACTGATAGTAAGTACCCTTCTTCACCAATTCCTTCTTCTCCTCTAAATCCTTGGTGAAGTTAAGCACCCCCTACCTCAAAATCTTTCGATCTTTGTAAAATTTCTTCCCCATAATGGGAATTTAGGTCATAGTGGAAATAACATCCTCCATCACCATAAAATCCACCCCATCAATTTTAATGATTCTCTAATTCCAACTCTTTACCATAGTCCTGGTAATGGAGGGTTTCCAACCATGGAGTCCTTCTATGAAAATTTGTAATTTCTCCTTTTTTTAGAATGCTCCAAACCTTGGAGTTTTTGTGCCACTTCTAAGATTCATCCTTTGGTTCCCTCTTATTCTTTCCCCCACCATGTTATCTTCCTCTAGAAAAACTCTATTTTCTATATTGATGCCCTTCAAAGCTAGAATGTCTTTGGCCCTCCTCATTTTCTTGAAACTTCCTTTCACCTTCTGAACTTTCTAAGCAAAATTGATCCTTGAAGTAAGTTGATGGATATTGTTTGTGTGAGAAGTACAAGTGTTGTCTTACTTAGACATCACATTTATGTGCATTCCCCATAACTCATAAACAATCATAATAAATCTAGACATCATATTTTTTACCATTCCTCATAAGTCATAAACAATCATAATGAAATTTCATGATTCCCAACCTACCTAGGATCCTTTCCCTTTTGATCAACTCATTAATATCTAATGAGAAATTATACCCATCCATCCACTTAACCACTTCATTGTACTTGACTACCCAGTTAGCCAACCTGTATGTCACTTGATTGGCTTCCTGATATTCATGAGCCACATAGGTTTTTTCAAATGACTTGAGGTGTTCAATGCATTCTTCTATGATATTCACTATCGTCCATGTTGTCTTGTTCTTCTCATTAAGGAAATCTATAATATTTTTTGAATCTCCTTTAAACTATAGAAATTTAACTCCCATTTCTCTAGCTATTTTGATTGTTTGATGAGCCACAATCACCTCCATATAATGATTAGTTTGAATTCCTATGGGGGTAGAAACTTTAGTAGTTCCTTTACCAAATTCATTTTTGATGATGCCACCCACCCCTACCTTTCCAGGGTTGCCTTTGGCCACCCCATTAAAATTAGCTTTATGCTAACCCTTAAGCAGAAGAGTCCATCTACCATCTTCTATCTTGTTTTTGTCCTTTCCCTTTGTGTAGAGAGAGGATTTTGGTGTAGTTTTCCATCAAGGCATTAAGGCATTTGTGGAAGACAATGTCTACCTTAGTTTCCTTCTCCCTAAAATTTTTTTTGTTCCACTCTTTCCAAACCCCCCAACACACATGGGGTAAGGTCCAAATCCCAAAAACCAAGGTATCACTACCAAATAGCCCATGGTGCCATTATTCGAAAAGCCCCAAAATGTTGGAAGGAAAGCACCAGGTCATGTTAAATAAAGATAGGAAAAGAGACCAAATAGATTTGATGAAAGGGCAATGGATAAAGATTTGATCAACACTCTCATAGTGATTTTTTCATAGATTGCATATTTTGGGCATCATATTCCCCCTCTTGGTGAGGTTATCTACCATAAGAATATGGTTTTGGAGCATAATCTAAGAAAAAATGTTAATTTTTGGAATGAGACCTAGATACTAGGCTTTTGCCCAAACTAGGGTAGGGCCATTGTTTTGCATAGTCTCATATCTTGAGGCCATAGTGTAATTTCCATTCACAGTCTCCCCTTAGATAATGGTATCTTTTTTATGGGATAGTGGAATAAACCTAACCATGTGCACCAATAGCTTAAGCTCTAGGGACATCTTATCCAGATCAATCCACTCATTATGGATCTTGTAGTCCCTCACCTTGCTCCCAAATCTTTCCATACAAACATTAGCCCACCTATTAAATAGCTCAATGTCCCATAAGGTCCTAGATCAAAGCAAATCATTATGCCATAAATTGATGTCTTCTCCATTAGCTAGTTTCCATTTAGCTTTCTCAAAAGATAAGCTCTTCATTCTCAAAAAGTCATTCTAGATGTTAGAACCCCTTGGGTCAAGATCCTTATTAATAAACTATTTGATATTGATGTTAGCAACATACTTAAACTGAAAAATATCTCTCCATTCCCCATTGGGTTTAAAGAGCCTTCAAATCTATTTCTCTTGAAGGGAACGGTTGAACTATTTCAACTTTTTGATCCCCAAGCCCCCCTACTTCTTGGATCTGCAGATGTTCTCCCAAGCCACCAAAGGATATTTCTTGTTATCATTAGTACCTAACCACATGAAATTACTCTAAATAGTTTCCAAATTATCATCCACTTTAGAAGGGATAGAGAAGAGGCTTAGATAATAAGTGGGTAGATTCTACAAAGTGGATTTGATTAGCATCACTTACTAGCCTAACTCAGAGTGATGTCTTTCCATCTTGCCAGCTTCCAATTGAATCTATCAATGAGATTGTTCCAAAATTTGTCAGGAGGTTTGGTCCCAAGGGGAGACCTAGATAAATGGAAGCGAGGACCCCAACATTACACCTCAGAATGTCAACAATTTTCCTCTTTCTGCTTAGAGGGGTATTAAAAAAGAATATCAAACTCTTGTTCCAGTTGATGAGTTTCCCAAAAGCCTTGGAATAAGTATTGAGGATTTTTTTCACAATCCTAGCTTCTCTCACTGAGGCCTCACCTGCCAAGATGGTGTCATCCACAAATTGCTAGTGGGTAAAAACCAAGGGACTAGAGGAAGGTTTTAGGCCCACTATATCCCCTCTACTCCTTTTGAAATGAATGAGCCTACCTAGGCCTTCAATGAGGATTATGAAGAGGATAGGAGAGAGAGGATCTCCCTAATGAAGCCCCCTCAAGGAATGAAGATGTTAGAGTGGGTCCCATTAATCATGACCACAAAAGAAGGGGTAGAAAGTAGTTGAGAGATAATCTTTCTTACTACAACATTGAAGCCAAAAGATTCTATAATTATGTCCAAAAACCTCCAATCCAACTAGTCATAGGCCTTAGAAAGATCAAGTTTTAGAAGAAAACCCTCTTGTTTGCCAACTTCAAAGGAATGAATCACTTCATGGACCTTAATGATGGAGTCCAAGATTTTCCTATCAGGAACAAATCCCAATTGTTGAGGTGAAATAATCTTTG
The DNA here is from genome assembly GCA_028749045.1 of Cupressus sempervirens. NCBI lineage: Eukaryota > Viridiplantae > Streptophyta > Pinopsida > Cupressales > Cupressaceae > Cupressus > Cupressus sempervirens. Next base: position 852,247,206 of record CM053786.1, on the reverse strand, counting down.
AAAGTAGTTTGATAAATATGTTAGTTAAGACCTTTATAATAATCTTGTAAAACAAGTTGCATAAGCTAATTGGCCTAAAAGATTCAAAAGAATCTACACCAGTGACTTTAGGGATCAAAACCAAAAAAAGTAGCATTGATTTCCTTAAGAAGGTTCCTGACACCAAAAAATTATTGAACAACTTTGACAATGTCATATTGAATAATCTCCCAATACATAAAAGAAAAAGGTGGGGAATCCATCAGGGCCAGGGACCTTCTTAGCTAGTAGAGAAAACACCACCTCCTTAATTTCTTCTAACTTTGGGATAGCCACTAAGGACCGATTATAAGCATCACTAATAACACTCAATGGTGTTAAGAATAATATTCTGGTCCTCTTCTTCCAAGTTAAGGTCTTTAGCTAGGATGGAAGAAAATTACCTGATAGCTTCCTCCACTATCTCATTATCTTCCCTGATAGTATCATTCCCCTTTTTGATCTCACAAATTCTATTGGCAACCTTGTGTTTCAAAGTGGAGAGGTGGAAGAGTCTTGATATTTTGTCTCCTTCCTTGAGCCAAACCAAACTAGACATCTACCTTCAAAATATTTCCTCTTTCCCCACAATGTTTTGAAGCTTAGCTAGAATATCCTTCTCAAATTTTAGCCTAATATCATCATAATCCTAGGTTTGAATCTCTTCTTGCACTTAAGCAAGGTCCTCCAAAATTTTCTCTTTAGCATGAAATATGTTGCCAAAGTCCATTTTGTTCCATTTTCAAATCTCCAATTTGATGAATCTAAGTTTCTTGGCTACCTTATACATGGTAGTTCCTTTAACCTCTATCCCCCACCACTCCTTAATTTTATCAAATAGGCTAGGGTTCTTAGACCACATCTTCTCAAATCTAAAGGGGAAAGCCTTCTTTCTATTTACAATATCTAGGGTAAGAGAGATTGGGGAATGAGAGATCGAGGAATGATCTAATCCAAGACACACCATAGATGAGAGCTTGCATTGAAAATGATTCATCTAGTCCAAAGTAATGAGGGCCCTATCTAATCTCACCTAGATGCACTCCAATCCAATTCTCCCATTGGACCAAGTGAATTTACCTCCCCAAGATCAACATCCAAAAGGGCTAGGTCCCTAATCATGTTAGTCAAATGTTTCCTATTATCCATATTAGGCAGGCACCCTCTTAACTTCTATGAGGCCAAGAGAGGGGTATTAAAATCCACCATAACAATACCATTTGGTTCACCTATCTAAGTCACCAAATCATAAATTTTCTTCCAAAAAATTCTTCTTACTATTCTTAGTATTAGGGGCATAGATGTTCATCAAAAACTAGCTAACTTGAGCCTTAGGATTAAACAAGTGCACGAGAAAAAAATTACCTTCATCAAAGAATATGTTAGCTTGAAAGCTATCCTTTCAAATTATTAACAAGCCATGAGAAGCCCCTTCCAAGTCAGTAGTCATTTTCTTCATCCTTTACTGAAAAAAATATTTTCAATTGTCTCCTTCTTCATTTTTTTTTTTTTGTATCAAAAATAAATTTGGCCTATGATCCCTAATCATATTCCTAATAGTTTCCTATTTGTGCAGTCCATTGAGTCCAAAAATGTTCTAGGAGATAATCTTCATGCTTTATATTGGTTGCATGTTTCTTGGATTTTTCTTTGGGTCCCATCTAGAATATTCTTCCTTATTTCTTCCTTTTTGATTTGATTCTTGTTCTTCCTGCATGAAGTACTAGATATTCTTCTAGTATCAACTTTTACACTACTCCTTATTGCTACAAGAAAGACTAGGAAAGGGTACCTTCTATTTTTACTTTTCTTATTCTTGACTAATGTCCATGGTTCTTCATTAGCTTCCTTACAACCATCAAAGAGAGCCTCCATCTGAGAAAGGTGGCTAGGAGTAGTGATTGAAACCCTCTCAAGGAATCTGTTGACCAATGAAGGGGAAACCCCTCTGGTTGTGGTATAGTTAGATTCTTGTGAAAGAGATTATCTCACCTCCACAAGATCTCCATATTGAGAATTAGGAATACTTGATGGTTCATTAGTTTCCACAACTATGGTCTCCTCATTGGTATACTTCCCTATGATTACACTCTCTATATTACCAACCACTTTATCCACTCCTCCCACCTGAGTGATGATTTTGGGACTAGTCTCAACATCTATCAAGACCTTATTGCTATCTAAAACCTTGAGCTATGCCTCCTCCTTATACTCTTTATTTCCTTGCAAATTATTAATTTCCATTGGGGACTCTATCTTGTCTCTTTCTCCAAGAACTTCCCTCCCTAAGATCTTTCCTTCTATTGATTTCTCCTTCCACCACTAGTACATTTGAGACCATTTTTCGACCATTATTGGTCAAAATTTTGACCCAATTTTTGACCAAACTTTGACCAAATTTGACCAACCCATTGGTCAGAATTTTTTTGGTCAAAATTTTGACCAACCTTCTAGTTGGTCGAAAAACCTTCATAGCCATGGTGCAAGTTCTGCTAGGAATTGGTCAAAATTTCAACCAATAAAGGTAGAAAATTTTGACCAATAAAGGTAGAAATTTTGACCAATGAAAAAAATTTTGACCAATAAAGGTGGAAATTTCGACCAATAAAGGTAGAAATTTCGACCAATGAAGGTCAAAAAATTTGACCAATGAAGGTAGAAATTTTGACCAATGAAGGTCAAAAATTTTGATCAATGAAGGTAGAAATTTTGACCAATGAAGGTCAAAATTTTTGACCAATGAAGGTAGAAATTTTGACCAATGAAGGTCAAAAATTTTGACCAATGAAGGTAGAAATTTCTACCAACAGGTAGGTGTAAATTTTTTTCAAGCATTCTATAAAATAGTCACATGCCTTGCGTATGATATGACATTTTGCATGCATCCTGCACTCTCTCATCCGGCTGATGATGGATTACGGAGAGTGATCTAAAACCATGATGCTAAAAAACACACACAATCAAATCCAAAACGAACTTGCATTACAAATGGATTGTGGAAATCTAATATTGTTAATTTTGCATGCATGTCTACCCAGACAAATATATGTTTAAGTTGTGATTGTCCTAGTAGACATGCATGCAATTTTACCAATATCAGATTTCCACAATCCATTTGTAGTGCAATTTCATTTTGGATTTAATTGTGTTTTTTTTAGCATCATGGTTTCAGATCACTCTATGCAATCCATCATTAGCCAGATGAGAGAGAGTGCAGGATGCATGCAAAATGTCATATCATACGAAAGGCATGTGAACTGTTTTATAGAATGCCTGAAAAACACTGACAGTAACTAATATGAAAAATATATAATTAATTATATGATTGAGACAAATCATGTATTAGTGAGTTGGTCAAAATTTTGACCAAAAATTTTTTGACCAATGGGTTGGTCAAATTTGGTCGAAAATTGGGTCAAAAATTTGATCAATGAAGATCAAAAAATGAACCCAAATGCACTAGTGCAAGTATGCTCGCCAAGTTGACTCTTTGAGTTCAGTCATCAAGTCACCCCACCAAAGTGCCTCATCAAGGTCAGTCTTTAGGTCTGCTCATTGAGCTTGCTCACCAAGTCAGCTCACCATGTCACATCTCTAAGTGGCCTCACTAAGTCGGCTTGCCAACTTGCCCCACCATGTTGCCACTTTAAGCCCACTCACCATGTTAGATCGCCAAGCCGACTCCCCAAGTCAGCTTGCCAAGCTGACAATTGAAGTATGCTCACCAAGTTGACTCTCTAAGTTTGCTCACCAAGTCTTCCCCTTAGGCCAACTCTCCAGGTCAGCTCACCAAGTCACCCCCACCCAGTCACCTCAACAAGTTGACTCATTAAGTTAGCTCACAAAGTTGACTCACCCAGTGGTTTTACCACCTTGCCCCAGCAAGTGGGCTCACTTAGTGTGCTTACAAAGTTTCCCAATAGAGTTGCTTCTCTAAGCTCGCTCACCATGTAAACTCACTTGGTCGGCACGCCAAGTTGACACTTTAAGTTTTCTCATTAAGTCACCCAACCAAAGTGCCTCATCAAGGTCAGTCTTTAAGTACACTTAGTAGGTTGGCTCACCAAGTCACTTCGCAAAGTTGCCTCACCAAGTGGCCTCGATAAGTTAGCTCACCAAATTGCACCACCAAGTCGCCACTTTAAGTCGACTCGCCATATCAGCTTGCCAGGCCAACTCCCATAGTCAGCTCACCAAGCTGACAATTCAAGTACGCTCATCAAGTCAACTCTTTAAGTTCATTCACCAAGTCTGCCCCTAGGTCAACTCTCTAGGTCAGCCCACCAAGTCACCCCCACCGAGTCACCTCAACGAGTTGACTCTTTAAGTCAACTCACCAAGTCTACTATTCAAGTACGCATGCCAGGTTGGCTCGCCAAGCCCACCAAGTCATGTCACCAAGTTGATTGTTCGAGTACACTCACAAAGTTGACTCTTTAAGGTTGGCTCACCAAGTCATCCCACCAATTCATGTCACCAAGTCGCCTCACCAAGTTGGCTTGCCCACATGTCCCACCAAGTCCCCAAGTCTGCTTGCCAAGCCGACAATTCAAGTGCACTCACCAAGTCGACTCTTTAAGTTTTCTCGCCAAGCCCATCCCCTAGGTCAACTCTCCAAGTCATCTCGCCAAGTCACTCCCACCCAGTCACCTCAATGAGTTGACTCTTTCAGTTAGCTCACCAAGTCTACTGCTCAAGTATGCATGCTAGGTCGGCTCGCCAAGCTAGCCCACCAAGTCATGTCACCAAGTCGATTGTTCGAGTATGCTCACAAAGTTGACTCTTTAAGTTTTCTCATCAAGTCACCCCACCAAAGCACCTCATCAAGGTTAGTCTTTAAGTCTGCTCACCAAGTCAGCTCGCCAAGTCACTGCACCAAGTTGACTCACCTCTCGCCTCACCAAGTGGACTCGCTAAGTCAGCTTGCCAACTTGCCCCACCAAGTCGACTGTTCAAGTATGCTCGCCAAGTTGACTCTTTGTGTTCGGTCATCAAGTCACCCCACCAAAGTGCCTCATCAAGGTCAGTCTTTAGGTCCGCTCGTCGAGCTTGCTCACCAAGTCAACTCGCTATGTTGCATCTCTAAGTGGCCTCGCTAAGTCGGCTCGCCAACTTGCCCCACCAAGTTGCCACTTTAAGCCCACTCACCATGTTAGTTCGCCAGGCTGGCTCCCCGAGTCATTTACAACATGACTAGGAATACGTTCAATTGGACCAGATGCAATGCCATTTACACGTATTCCATAATCTGTCCCCCACTCTAAAGCCATAGATCTTGTAAGACTATCAATAGCTGCATGTAAACAAAACAAAACTTTGCTAGATAACTTGTTTAAATTATTATGTAAGTAAAATGACTCTCATGTTTATGCTGAAACATTTAAATTTATTAAATAGTTAATTCAAATCTTAATCCAAGAAGAATATAATGATTAAAAATGAACCTTTGCAGCAGAGACATGAATTTGATACCAGAAAGCTGAGGTACTGTATTGTAGCACTTAAGTTTAAAATAACACCAGCCTCTGAAGGAGGCTTTCCAATTCCACCTTCCCTCAAATACTTCAATGCTGCTTGACTCATTGTAAATGTGCCAACAACATCAATATCTAGTACTGCAACCACATGTAATTTATCTAACTTCATGCTACATTTAGGGAGAAAAGCTAAAACATCTGAAAAGAGTTGAAAAAAAATTAGCACTTCCTCCATTGACATATGTCATAATGAACTAAAAAGTATGAGTCATCTACACCCTTCAAAACAAGTCCTTAAGAAATTATGCTTCAATAGAGAGATCAATTCAAACATCCAAGTGACTTGGCACTATTCCACAGAACATCAATGTCAAAGCAACTTCAATAAATCACTCAACCTCGTTAGGAAACTAGTTTGAATTTCTTTCCCCATCATTTGCCATAGCATAACTAATCAACAACATGCGTTCTTAGACAATGGAAAATACTCAAGTTGTAGTCTCCCTATGTGTGCTCCCACGAAGCACTCAGTCATTTCTCATCCATAGGTTTCAATACCCTCATTAGATCATCCACGTTTGAGATAATAATTGTGAAAGACTATAATGCACAATAATTAATAAATATTGTACAGATTATGTCAAAACTTAATGAATTTCTTGTGCTACTCTTTTTTTGAAGGAATTACATTGAGGGAGTGCTCACAAAGATGAAGCACCATGACTTGCTCAAAGGCTCAACAATTCCAGTACTACTCTAGCTCAAGAAGGCTTAACTATGGAGTTTCCTCCATGGTTTAAACCACTCTACTTGGAATCCCATTTGCAAAACCTACAACAAGTGTTGTGCCTTATGAACCATTCATTAGAAAGCCCCTTGAGCTCATCAATAGATAAGCCTAAGATATTTTCCACAACAAGTCAAATTGTGATATTGCTATCACGATTCAACTGTACATTTTTTGAGTCAAACCTATTGACTCATGAATATAGTATATGACCCAAGAAAGAGGGTGAAATTGTAAATGTAATGGATTATACATCCTTTCCTCCTAATACTACATGACTAAAGGTGCTTGTGTGCTAATTGTACCCCCTTTTCTTGTAGTTATTTGCAATTCGTACCATCCGATCAGTATAGAAATTTGTCTACAATTAGCTGATGTAACAGATATAGTATAGTATGATAAAAGTAATAGGAGGGGCAAAAGCTTCAATTCTTGTATGAAAATTACTAGTTTAGTTTTTGAGTAGAGAGAGAAGTAACAACAGACAAATGATATATGCATTCAAGGTCAGTGGAAATGCAACTTAATATAAATGAAGCAAATGTTTCTAATCAATAATGACACTTACAAACTGAGCATAAGTATACAAGAAAAAAGGATGCATTATGATAGAGTATAAAAGACTAGGCACACCTATCCAATTTAGAGTTGTAGAATGTTCTACATTTTGAAAAGAAATGCTGAAATCAGAAAAGATGTAGATTCATTACAGAAAACAGAAAAAGATGTAACAAACTGGAATCTTTCTATAGATGTTTTCATGTCAAGATTATCTACAGCTGAGAGTAACAACAAAAGATATCCAGAAGCCATTACTTGTATGCATATAGATAATGGAAATATTTTACATTTTGTTATAGGGGGCAGTTTAAGACAAGAAATAACCCCTTAGCTATGATTCTGGGCATTCTAAGCTACAACATGAAGAAATCAGGAAAAAATTGAAATATACTTAAGCTTTCATACTAAGTTCCAGTAGCTTAACATACAAATAGAGCTCCAAGATAACAAGAAGGAAGAAAGAAGATTCCATTTTAAAAGCCACATCCAAAAAATGCGAATGAAGGAGTATGAACCAGTAATAAGTAGCTACAGCATAATGAAAATCAGGCGGATGAGAAACATGCAAAACACTATGTGTTCCAGCTTTCTCAACATTTCCAAAAAATGTGAATGGAGGAGGCAGAAAATGAATAAATGTGCCATGGGAGCCATCTATAAATGCCAAAAACAACAGTGTACATCCAGATTTAACTAAGAAATGCAGAAAATAGGAATTAATCAGTGATACCGGCCTCAATATCCCGAAAAATGCTTAGAAATTGTAACAATATTTCACCTTATAGTAGGAAGCAAGTGATAGTCACAATTGGAATGAAAGGTTGAAAAGGGAGGAAAAAGATACCCATCAGATGTGCAGCCATGGTAGTAAGACTCCAAGAAAAATCACACACATCTCCAATGGTGGCAATAAAACCCAATCTCCACAAAAAGATAGTCAAGATTAGTCATGACAAGTAAAAATCTTTACATTTTCTGTTATCCCACTCATCCTTGGTGGCTTAGATAAAAAAGAAACAAAAAAAGAACAAGTGATGACTGCTCCTAGTAAGACTCCAAGTGCAGAATCGCGTCAAACTTCAATTTGCAGACCCAGAAGTAACTCTCGTAGTAAGAAGTAGAAAGTAAAATAAAATTAACTTAACTCTGTGGCTATAGAGAGATGCCCCTTACGACCTGTTTCAAGTCCCTGAAGCCTCATCTATGAAAATAGATTAGGAATATCAGATGGATATAGATGCATAATGATTTATGTAAACTGATAAATATTTAAACAATTATGATATTGCTATTAACTGTATAGTTTTTGAGTTAAACTCATTGACCATGTTGCAGGAGTTGGGGTTCACAAGAATCCATCTTACACAAGAATAAATGGAGCACTTAACAATCATTGCATCTAAGTGATGCTCGCAGAAGCATTGGGCCTTCCTAAGTGAATCCTGATAACAATATCCCAAGTTGAATTACTTGGAAAATATCTCCTACTAATCAATTTATTATTTATTGAAAATAATTTTAGAAAAGAGTAATTTCGAAAAGCTCATATGTAACAATCCATCGCTCCTCCATGAGAGGGTGACTGTAGATAGCTCAAGGCAAGGACCTATAGGTAATTGTACCTTATGTGATAGAAATCTAGAGAGAAAACATATTAGTATCTGATTAATGTCTGTTATATGTACTGTAGTTCTGTATTGATTAATTCATAGGTTACTCTTCCACATTATTTACAAGAGGCGTTATTGGACATCTGTTCTACTATTTTGCTTTGAAGTCTCGAGAAAAGAAAAAATCGTGGAGACTTCTTTTCAAGGCCTCTTTCATGGGGCATCATGTTTGCTAGAGTCGGCTCAGGAATAATTCTGAACCAAGATTTGATTTTTTCTCTGGTTAAATGCACAGTCAGGGTATTAGAAGAAGTACTTATACAGCTACAATATGGTTGTGAGTTTTTCCAAAATGGTAGCATTATGTTTACAAAATCATTCAAAAAAAAACATTTCATTAAATTTAAGGGATATATTTTATTGCCCAAATATCTTTACTGGTGGTATGCAGTCGCAACATGACTATGAATCATGGAATCGCTGATAAATGCATATGTTCTTATGGGTACTATAGATTCTAATTTCTTAGACTACGACCTCTAATCTCTTTCAACCATTGCTACAGGTCAGAGACTTTTTGATGAAGATCAATATTCAAAGTTTATAGGCCCCACGGTCTCTTAGTAACTCATGTAGCCATGGAATTTCCTTTCCCTGTATAGTTTGTTAACAGATAAGGATCTGCAAGACTAGGTAGATTCAGTTCAATCTCAGCTTTTTTCTTAAAAGCAAGAATAACATTTCAAAAAAATGCTACTCGGGCTCAATGCATTAAATTTCTGGGGAGCTGTGACCTGAGCCTGTGCTTGGATCCTTAAAGAGTTCAAAACAGTCGAAGAAACCATTTCCAGTGAATATAAATATTCAATTTTGTAAGCACAAGGGTCTTTTGATAACCCATGCATACACTTTATCCTTCACTGCATGTTGCTGATAGAGTCAAAAATTGACAAATGCAACCGTTCTCATACTGTTCCCACCAATTTTTTGCTAGAAGACTATCATTTCAACCAAAGTTTCTTGTCAAGCTCACCACATCACAAACTCATCCTTCACAAGGAAATGTGAGCATGACATTGGTACTACAGAATGTTTGTTAAAAAATCTAATTCCAGAAGTCTTAATAGAGTTTTAATATGGACTCTATTATCTTTTGTTATCATTTGCTACATCTCTACCAATCGTGACTCAACTATGTAATTCATATATCAATTCTCTTTTTTCATCATTGGCAACAAAAATGGTTGGAAACACACATTCTTATGAGTCCTAAAGATAAGTTATGAAAGATGAAGCTGAACCCACAATCACATAGACACAACCTTGCAACTACAATGACTCTAAAAGCTAAAAGCATGTTTGTAGTGGGCATGTAGCACTCTCTGTGATTGTTCCAGTTATGATTATTAGATGTGTAGTGCACCCATTTGCACTCTCCTCCATTGATTGGGAGGACTTTCGCATCGTTTCTTTTGAGTCCTTTCCTATAATGCTTATGGAACTAACCTGATCTAATTGTCTACCAATTGTCTTTGGACAATGTGTATGAAAAATGTTGAGATTTTAGAATGTTTTATCATCATATGTGAAGGGCTTATTTCATTTTGGAGACTCTGCTTATCTTTCACATGTTCCTCTTCTCGCCACACATTATTTATATAATGAAGCAAGTGCGGTCTTGAGTAGGAGATTATTTTTTGCACTACCTTAGAACATGTAGGTTTCTTCTTGATTGGTGTTATTATTCTAGGCTTCCATCTATGGCTTGTTCTAGCCGGTAAAGGTATGGAGCTTAACTAGATGGGCAAAGAACCCTCTTGAAGCCATTAGTGGTGGGGCATCTAGTTGGCGCTGCCCCTCCCCTTACGAATGACTTGGGATACTCATTCTCCTACCTAAATTTGATAACTCAAGCTCCCATAATTACACCTGATTTGGAGGCAACCTGTGATGCCACCATTACACCTACAGTCATGTCCTACAACCTGGAATCATGCTCGTGATTGTAATCATAATAGCAAAGTTCTTACTTTCAACATTAGAAAACTTGGACATATGTCCCCTTAAGAATTTTATGCATTTTGACTTTGAAAAAATGATTAGTATTGTTGAGAATTAAACTAATATTCACACACCGGTTATGAAATTCCCAATGCACAAAAATAATTTAAACACCATTACATCTCCACAAAAACTATATCTTCATGCACTCAATCTAATGATTTTATCTCACATTTCTACATAAGATACATACAATAAAGCAGAGCATTTCTTTTCTAAAAATAGGACAATGTTTAAAAAGATCTATCAATCTCACATTTCAAATGAGTTTTTACAAACAACTAATGAAACCATTGTCATCGGAAATTAATTGGCAGATGTAAATTGATAATCAAGCAAAATAAATCCTTCTTATATTGAAAACACCAAACAATGACCTGAAGCTTAGTGGCGACAGGGTGCTCATCCATATCAGCATAGTTCTTATTGATGGCTTCCATTATCAGCTTATTACACTTAGGTTCCATCCATTTTGTCACAAAGGAGGCCAATTTAAGCTTTGGATTGCTATCAAGCATAAGCTCACACTGTAGCTTGTGAATACCACAAAGATGCATCTTATAAGGAGAAATGAAATTCTGAGTCATGATTGGTATAATTTATGGAAGAAGCCATGAGCATGACCACAGTGCAGTTGTGGATGTTATTCTCAAGCTTAAGAGCAACGAAAACTGATTCATTGAATGCTAGGAAAGTTGTTGCACTATTTCCTCAGATACAAATGAAGACTATGGCAATGGTTGTATGCATAATTTGCTTTAACAATTCAGTTAATTGCTTCACTAAGTATGTCCCTTTGAAAATGCTGTATACCCACTCTTGTAAAGAGTTCACACAGCAGAACTATTTTTTAAGGGATGAAGAATTTCTTTGAAACCATGAAAAAGGATATTTAGAAGTGACCAAATACTGAAACCTGTGAAGAGAAGGCTCAAATGCTAAAAAAGGTAGAACATAGTTGGTGATCTATTATAGTGTATGTGCAAAAGGATTGATTTGAAAAAGGCTAATGTAAAAAATTACAATGAAGAATGCTTGTCAATACAAGATTCCATGGAAATTGATAAGTGATTATTATTGGTGATAATAACAAGCTTGAAGTATGCAAGTACAAACAAACCTTATTTCTTCTTGCACATAGGTAAAAAGCTACTGCAGTGAACACTGGATGACCAAAATCAACACTTGATCTTTGGGATTCTAGTAGAGAAGCTATAAATCTTTCTTTGTATCTGTATAAGGTTAATATTAGAATTGCATATTTGATCATGATTTTGGGCTGACAAGACTCGGAGATCATATGGTAACCCCACACTTATCAGAGAGCTCAAGGTCAAAGTATAAAAGCATAGGATTTCATTTGGTATGCCCTTAGGCCTTACTCTGATGAAATCATTATACCCACCCTAATAATTTCCCCAAGCACAGAGCATACTATAAGCCTTTGAGCCATAAATTTCAAAAGATTGGAAATCCAAGAAAACAAACCATTTGGGTCCTGAAATCTAAACTAAGGAAACCTAGTTTCTCAAGTTCCATAGAGCACTATATAAATATTTGACCAGTAAGTTGCAAAAGGTCCAAAGTTTAAGTAAATAGACCATTTGAGAGCTGAAAACTGAGTCAAGGAAAATGGAACTTACAAAGACAAGACTCTTTGGGTAGACCCAATCAATCTAACACATCCAAATTGGATTCCAAGTTCTCGGATGTGTAGCTTTGGCCTTGCATTCAATTTAAGACATCCAAACTGGAGTCAAGTAGGTTAATTATCTAAATCGAATCTAAAGACAAGACTCTTTGAGCAGACTCAATCAATCTAAGATGTTTGAATGAATCAAATGATTTTCATATGACTTGAAAGTGTAGACGTGACATTTGATTACAATAAATACTTTTTTGATCTTTAACAATTTGACTCTGTTTCTACAAGTGATCATTCAAGGATCAAACTTGTTGAAGATGAAAGAAACCTTATCAAAAACAATAGTAATGAGTGTAACAGTGCCTGTAGTGGCTATAATGGTGAAATGGGCCAGCATTCTCATTGTCAAAGTGCCCACAACTATTTTTGTCACTTCTGTCACATTCGCTCTTGTGCTATTCTACTCCATTTTCAAAAAATGACATTAATTAGCATTTCATAAATCTTTCAACTGCCCAAATAGATTTGGGAAAGCTAGTATGTTTTATATGTTGTAATTATAAAAAGTGTTACTGGTAAGAGTAAGAAATGGCTCTGATGATGCTTTGATCAAGCCAATGCTTTCTTTATTGTATATAGTTTTCAATTGACTCCTCATATTTTATGTACGAGATTGTTGAAATGAAATCTTTCTTGAGCAATAACTCTTATTTTACAAGTACCTCCGTTGGGCAATCTAAATGTCTATTTTAGGTTTCTTAGAATTTTAGTATGGTTTAAAACATATATTTGATTATAATATTTTATAATAATTAATCACTAATTTATTTATTTATTTTTGTTGTTGGAAGGTTTTATATTAAATTTACATAATTCTTTTAGTTATTTGATTTATGATCACGAGTTTTAGGTTGAAATTCTTTTTCTAAGAGTCAAAGATTAAAAAGTATCTATTTACCAAAAATCTTGAAGAGCATGATTTCTTATCTCTTATGATATTGAGGTCGATTTAGATAATTAACCTACCTGGCTCCAAGTGCATTTTGCATTACATTCAAGGATCTGGTATATGCCTTCTCAGACATGCCACTTAGCCTAATGGCCTTCTGTCTGTCAAAGGGAACTTGTAATCTATACAAACAATGCATTCAATCATTGCAAATTAAATGTCATTGTTGCAATTTTTCTAATAAAATCATAAAGAATGAGAACTGGAAATCCATGAAGGGTAAGCAATGGGAATCATCTAATGTTCAAGGAACAATTTCTCCTCTTGTTAAATTATTTCTTCCTCGACAACATAGATCCAGTCCTGAGGAATGCAGTGTAATGGCAAGGATAGATGACATTAATAAGATTCGACCCAGTGTTATATTATCTTACTGTCGGCATGTGGCATGATCTTTGTTGTAAGGATTATGCTATAAATTTGAGAAATGACCCGATCCTTTTCAATGTAAAATCAAATGAACCCATCTGAATAAGGTTCAAGAAAAATTACTTTGTAGCAGCAAGTTCAAAGAAGAGAACTGATTTGCAAACCTCGCCCTGCAGATGAAAAGGGGTTAAAAAAGGGCTCAATGATGAATATTCCAATTAAATTGCATTCCAAATGATAAAAATTGCACTAAATTTGACGCATTGCTTAGATAAACATACCACAACAAAAGTGGAAGAATTAAAATGCACATTATGTCTCAGCTTCTCGGCTTTCCTGATAACCTTGTTGTCTTCTGCAAGGCCTAGTTTTCTACCCAGCCCATCCATATCCATGTTTCTCTATAGTGTATGGCTAGGAAACAAATGTTACCCTCCTTCGGCCACTCCAACCGAAGGACTTCTCACCCTCTGCAGTTCACGAGCCCATCCTCCAAATGGACCAACTACAGTTCCACTCGCAACCCGCGCAAATCAAAAGCCACTATTCAGTAAGAGGTGACAAAAACAAAGGGCAAATCTGATGTCCCAAACACAATACCAGCACACAAGTTAAATAGGTTTTGAAGATTATTAACATGCATGATAGAACATGTAATGATAGAGAAAGAGGATGAAATGCTAAATCATTTGTCATCAAGATACAGGCATGAATAACCCACAGTTATTATATCAAATTTCCTAAAGATTTCAACTTCAGACTCAAATAAACTAGCACACTACAACTTGTGCAAAAGATTTAGGTGACCATTACAGTGTTGTAATCTTATGGCCATGTCTATGGAAGCCATTCAAGAGGTTGTTACAGCATAGGAATAATAATTTGTTGCTATCAATGCACAAATGTACAAAGAAAATATGATATATGGAGATATAGTTGTTGTGAATCAGTATATTCATGGATAATTATTGGACCATGCCTACATGCTAGCAACTTCGAACTGGGCATTGGGACTGGGGGTTCAGCAGTTGGCAGGATCTGAGCCAATGTTAACAGGTGGGTAACCGGTTGCCATAGAATTTTAGGCCAATCAAAGGGAGCAGGCTCTATGTTGGCAATCCCATTGTATGAAACATATTCTCAGAGTAAAGCATAATCATGTTGTACCATGGAAAAAATTAAGGTCAGTGATTTAGTTATTAGTGCAATCTACTTCAAAAAAAACAATTCATCTCTTTCAGAAAAAAAATTGTAAGGAAAACCTAAATAAGATATGTTTCTTCACCTAAAAAGTAAAGACCTTTAAAATTGACATAACATGTAGGTTTCTCTATAAAAAGCAGCGTAATATGGGGATGCATCGCCCCCAAAACTGGGCCATCTCGAAGACGAGAATGTCCCCGGGACAGGGGGACATCATCTCCGCCTTTCAGGCAGCACCACTTAGAGCGCCACCTCTACTAGAGATGGCGAGATGTCTTTGAGATAGAAAAATGTCTCCTTTATTGTGGGTGCGGGGGGATGCAACAGAGTCTCCTTTATTGCAGGGGGATGCAATGGAGTCTCCTTTGTTGTGGGTGCAGGGAGACTTGTAGTTTTTGTTTGCATTATAATATTATCTACTTATTTTGATATCATGATTCATGGCACATTATACTTATTGCAATCAAAACACATGCTTTCTAGGCATGACATGATGCCAATAGCACAAAAAATAAAATGCTAACCATCAATTTCTAGGTGTAAAAATCAACAATAGGACAAGTCTAAATCACAAATTCTAGAAAATAGTTTGACGGACATTTTAAGGACTAAACTAAAGGCTTGCTAGTCATGGCTTGATGCTCATAGCACTCCCTAAAAAACAATAAGGAGGTCATCAACTTGTGGGCCTTAAGGCCACAAAAAAATGGCTATAAATTGTCAATTCCCGAGCCCAAAATGAGAACAGATAATGTAATGATTTCTGGTGGCTTGATTGGATGCTCATACTATGCAGTACACATGACATAATATTCAAGCTCTCTACTTCGGAGATATTTTATAGAAAAAAAAATTTAATTGTTTTATGAAAAGAAAAATAAACATCTAGCTTAAGTTCAAAAAATAAAAAAATTCAGTCATTTTATTAAAGGAAAAACAAACATTTAGGTGACATTCAAAATTAACATATGGGTCTTTAAGTTTCAAGAGAATCAAAAGATGTGCCTTTACTCATTAGGAAACCCATACTGCAAGTGTTTTCCTTTGGAGCACTTTCAAAATCCAATTTGAGCCTTCAAGACATATTTTGCAAAGGCTCAATTGGTAGCTCTCGATGTGTATTCTTGCAGCTCAACTAGCACTAATAGTAATGATCCCAGTTTCAGTTGGCATGGATAATCTCACAATTTGAATGTCTATTCTATATTTGGATGGGGTTGAGGATTTTTATTATTGAATGCTTGCCAAGAAGTTACAACACTTTAGTAACTTAGTGTTTCTTACCCTTCTCTGGAGTTTCAACGTACACATGACAACTATGAAATACCATTTGAGCCCCACCAAGGTTTTGCAAATATTTTATAGCATGCTTTCATGGATATCTAGGCCCTATCCATGTTTTTCATACATGTTTATTAGGCCACTGAGTGGAACAAAAAATGGTATGGAAACCTAAGGTTGGGAAGGATAATGCCCATAAAAAAGATTCAGAAAAGGATCCTCAGGGAGAAGCTACTAAGGTTGTTGAAGAAAATAAAGTTAATGTTGAAGGGGAGATGGTATATTAGAATGAGGTTAATTTTGAGGTTCAGGGGGAATCTAGTCCCCTATCCTCCCTAGATGGGGATATTGGAAAGGAAGAAACTATTTTTGGTCATGAAGTAAAGGAATCACAATTAGAGAATATTCACTAGGAAAAAGATCATTCTACTAAAGTCTTGTCCCCTAACTCAGGTTTTTACAAGAGTCAGGGGGATTTTATTGAGGAAGATAAAATCAAAGAGAATAATTGCGAATCTTATTCTAGGAATATGGCTAGCAGAGTGGAAGACTCACTAGAAGGGGGTAGCCATTAGTAGCTAGAACTCTACTTTGAGGCTCAAAAATATGGAATTTTGGGTTCTGATTCATCCTTGGATAATTTTTTGAAGTCAACCTATCGAGAAGAGTGTACTAGAGATGAGGTATCATAGGCCATCAAAGATCTCAAGAAAGGGAGCACAACTATAGTAGAAGAAAAAATGCATAAAATTGGAAATAACTAGAAGACAGACAAGGAAGGGGGCTCTTCCTCTTCCACTTTATTTGGGGATTCAACTAGAAGAAAGAAAACTAATTTGGGATCTCCTATTTTGAAAGAGAATGTTGGTTCTCCATGTGAAGTTGGAAGGAAAAGCCAAAAAATTAAAAGAGAACAAGAGAGTTTGTAGAATATAGCTGATGAAAGTAGGTGACTATTCTAAAATTTAAACCAAAAAAAAATGAAAACCATAAAGTTGATGTGGTTAGAAATCATGTTCATGACCATAAGCCAATTATTATAGTACTTTAGGAAATCTAAGACAGACAAGGAAAATATGGAGAAGATTAGGCCTTTTAAAAATTGTTTAGTGGTAGCTAGTAGCTTTGAAGGGGATTCAGGAGATATATTGGTTCTCTAGAATCAATCCTTGTTAAATGGACAAATTATTGATTCCAATAAGCATTTGATGGTCATAAAGCTTCACCACTCCAAATTAGACTTAAGTAGGATTTTGGTCAATATTTATGTGCCAAACAATAGGAATGCTGAGTTGTGGGAGAAATTATCTTATTTAAAGAATATGGTGGATGTTAGTAGTTGCCTAATGTTGGGAGACTTTAATGTGCCTCTTTATGATCATAAAAAAAGGAGGGTAATCTAAGTCATTTGGAATAGAACAATAGCATCTGGCAAAAAATCCAATCCACTCTTTGGTAGGAACATCACTGCACTGCAACCCCTATTGTGCAAGCATATGTTATAGCTTAATTCACTTTAAGTCAACAATAATCTGCATAGGAACATTTTCCATGCTTGAAATGTGGAAATGGTCTGTGCACATACCAATAATTTCTTTCTCAACAACTTTCAAAATATACCTGGTTGCAGTGTGGCAATCACCACATACTCGAAGGTTTTTGATAATTCTAAGCATTGTTCCATCATCCATGTAACAACCCATCGCCAACTCTTCTATATGATGAGAAAGGAGAAATTTCTTCTCCTGCTTCACATCCATTCATTACAAATTCTCGCCAAGGAGTGTTGCCATAAATTCTCCCAGCTATATGTTCACATTTGATTTATAAGAGCCAAGCAAACTCATCCACACAATTGAATAGGGCTTCACTTGCATTTCATGAAGTTTAATATACTTGATATACCTGTAGTTTGATGTAGGTAGGGTAGGCAACTCATAAGTAGCTATAGGCAGAAAGAATGCCTCTGGTGACCATGGCAGAGGAATGCAGAGGAATGATTTTCTGCAGCCGTTCTCTGCACTCCATTTCTTGTTTTTTTTCTGGTCCCGCTATCAAAAATTAAAGCTTAAACTCATAACCATTCTCCCACTCCTTTCATTGCTTAGGTAAATGATTTTTCATTTTAAGTTAAAGCCCGTGTTGGTCAAAATTTTGACCAACACAGGTTATATTTTTAAAAAAGAGAAAAATTTCCTTCTACAATCCGACGAAACTAAACATGGTCAAAAATTAGAGTCAAATGTAGTAGTGCACACCTTTCTGGGAGCGTCTACTTGGTTCAAGGATTTGTGTTGGTTATCCTTGCTCTTTTCTTGTTTATTTTGAGCTTTATAGACTTTTTTCTTCTCTCTAAAAATAGGGCAAGTCTTTGCTTTATTTTCTACCTTTTTGTAATGGAAACATGTAAAAGGAACATTCTCATAATCAATTTTTTGCACACATCTACCCAAATGTGATTGGAACTTGATCACTTGAGGCATATCCTAGCTCTCAACCACACCAATGTATATTCTAGCATATGTGAATCTTTTCTTGGCTGTAGTGATAGGATCAATAGAGAGTAGTTCCCTAAAAGAGTTGGTGATGCCATCAAAAAAATCTTCATGCCAATATTCTAAGGGAAGCTCTAGCAATCTAATCTAGATTAGGGCCCGGGTTAGGAAATCATTGTTGATGTCAAGGTTGGATGTCCACTTTTGTAGTATTAGAGTAGACTTCCCCATTGACCAGTTGCCCACACAAAGTATCCTAGAGTAGGCTTCAAGGAAGGAGAACTAAAAAGACATAAAGCCTTTTAACATAGTCATTACTTCAACTTGACCTTTCAACTACCACTTATTTCTTACAAAGATTCACACCAAATCAATATTTGGTTGGGGCCCAATGAACTTACCCACTAGGGTAGCATCCATGCCCAGAATATTATGATCTATAATCTCTATAGGAACTTCTAAGGCAAAAATCCCCTTTTCCTTATCAAATTTATCAATGATCTTAGGGAAGGAGGATTTACCTGATGGTTTGACTCCAAAAAAATTGGTCCATCACCCCCAAGCTCCTGGGGCCCCTCCTCCTAGTGTTGTTGGTTTAGGAGTAGATATAACCTTGTCTCCTAGGTGTGGTTGTAGGGCATGTGTGTCCCCATATTGTGTTGCATCCCCTTACCCTCATCCTTGTCCTACTCAAAGCCCGCAAACTGGTTGCCCTACCCCAGCTTTGCAATATTCCTACTCAAAATCCCATTCAAAAAATTCCCTCCCCACTCCACTTCATTTCACTCCACCATAAAAAAGTCATAAAAAATCATAACATTATTTGTTGATGACATAATATTTGGAAGTAATGATGAAGAAAGTGATAAGTTTGTTGAAGAGATGAAGAATGAATTTGAAATGAGGTATGATAGGAGAAATGAAGTCTTTCCTAGGATTGCAGATTGTGCATAATGATGATGGTACTTTTTATTTCACAAGTTAAGTATTTGAAGAACTTGTTGAAGAGACTTCGATTTGAAAGTTGTAATCCTATTAGAAAACCTATGATAGCTGGTCACAAGTTATCTAGCAAAGATAAGACACTTATAGTTGAGTAGAAGAAATACAAATTTATGATTGGAGGGTTACAATATCTGACTCACACTAGACCAGATATAGAAAATGTAGTTGGGATTATAGCTACATTTCAAGTTGATCCTAAAGAGTATCATTATGCAGCATAAAAAAGATATTTAGATATTTAAAAGGAACATCTAATTATGAAATTCGGTATGATAGATCAAGCTATTTCACTTGATGTGCATATACTAATGTGGATTGGGTAGGCAATATGGATGATAGAAAAAGAACTAGTGGTGGAGCATTTTTCCTTAGAGGAATATTGGTTTCATGGTTGAGCAATAAATGGGATTGTATCTCAGAGAGTACAACAAAGGCAGAGTATATAGTAGCAACAAATAGCTATAATCAAGTTATGTGGATGAAGAAAATGTTGAAAGATATTGGGATTGATTTTACATAATCTATTATCATATACTATGATAACACAAGTATAGTAAGTATGTCTAAGAATCATATATTACATTCTAAGACTAAGCATATATCCATTGAGTGTCAAATCTTGAGAGAAAAGGTAGTAGAAAAGGAGATTAGGTTGGAGTATGTGATCAACAATAAAGATTAGATTGCAAATATATTTATGAAGCCCTTTCCTAAAGATACATTTGAGTACTTGAGAGGTATGTTTGGGGTTATGCCCCTACCTACTTCTGAGTAAATGATGTAGTAAGTGCATCAGTCCAGTTGTATAGAGTACTTTTGTTAGACTAGACTAAATGTTGATGCTTCCTATATGGGGGGGTATCTATTGACAAAAAAGTCATTAAGGACACTTGGTATTTGGTATTGAACAATATCTTTGGGCACTTGATCTAGTTGAAGACTTGGAACAATTATAAAAAAGTATATTAACAATTGGTATCATTGGTATGTTCTACAATTGGTATATTGACATGATGAGGATTTTGTCATTGATGTCAATAGGGGAGAATATGCATGAAAAGCATCTCCTAAGAATTGAATAGGGAGATTTAGAAAGATTCATGTGAGAAGAAGGAGGATATATATGGTTAGTTTTTTATTGTGAACAACTATTGTCAATAGTAAGAAATGATGAGCATAGTAGTGCTCCAAAAGATTTGAGAAGATGACAACAACAACAACAACAAAGTATTGTCCTGGTATTCTTGGAACCTATATATTTTTCATCTATGTTTCCATCAATGCCAAATGGGGAGATTGTTAGCATGAATGTTGGTGATACTACTTTGAAGGAGTATCCTAAGCATTGGATAGTATTGACATGTTGCATGCATGACTATGTTTGTCATTAATGTCAACAAAGTAGTAAGTCTATGAAGACTAGCAGAGTAGCAATTAGAGATATTATTGGTATGTATAATGGTTTGATTGTCTGGTGATGCACGACTAAGGACGTGTTCTATGTTTTTTCTTGATGACATGGTTAAGTTCACTTGACATAAGTCAATTATGTATAGAAGTTGTATTTGACTTACTAAGAGTAGTATAGAAATAGAGTGATTGAGAATAGCTTCTAATGTTTGTTTCATATCTTTAATCTGAGATGTAATGAAAAGATGTGCAGTCATCTAGTAACATTGGAAATTTGTATGGTGATATTAGCAAGTGCACAAGCCCTAGTAGCACACATGTGAGAAGTTGTATAGAATATGAGCTGAAAATGTTATTATAATTGTAATTTAATTAATTATCTTATAATAATTAAAGCCTCAAGGCCAACTCAAGGAATTATTTTGAAGATAGATATAAAGGAAACATGTTTTCCTTTTTTGTAAAGTAAGTAGTTCATTGCATTGAACACAAAGTACAAAATGAAGTAGAGTGTTTACTAAATGTGGGTAAGTGATCCAAGGGATTATTGGATGCGATTTTTATGATCTAGTTACAAGATATGAAGGAGAAAAAGTCTAGTTGATAGGACATAGATAGAGGAAGGAAGAAAATTTCATTTATATTATTCTACAAGGAATAGTATGGAGATCATTTGGATAGCAGGTTCATTGATCTCAACCTTGAAGCTATTTAGGTAGTGGGTCCTGCTATCTTCCACAACTCTTAGTTACAATAGCATTGTCAGCTCACAGTCTATACAACTTCTCACATGTGTGATACTAGGGCTTATGCACCTACTGGTGTCATCATCAAATTGTCTTTGGTCACTAGTTGACCACACATCACTAGGTTATTTCTCTATTAGAAGATATAATGCAAACATTATAAACCACTTCTATGGTACTTTTCCTTTGTACTGCTCTCTATAAATTAGGTACAACTTATGCATGTCTTCAACTCACTTGCTACACATTAAACCACATCATCAAGACAAAGTATAGTACATGTCCATGATTGTGCATCATCTGACAACCAAAACCTTGTTTGTACAACAAAGATCTCTATTTGGTACTTTGACAGTTTTTGCAAACTTACTTCTGTGTTGACATCAATGAAAAACATAGTCATGAATGTAGCACGTTAATACTCTTCAATGCTTAGGATACTCCCCCAAAGTAATATCATTAGCATTCATGCTAATAATCTCCCCCTTTGGAAATGATGGCAACATAGATAAAAAAACATCTAAGTTCCAAGAATACCAAGTAGTACTTTGTTGTTGTTGTTGTTCTCATCTTTTTAAATCCTCTTCATCAATCAAATCTAAAAACCTCTGGAACACTTCACTATTCTACATCTTCTTAGGATTAGGAATAGTTCTTCACAATTTTTAAAAAACTCTCATCTTCTCCCCCATTCATGTACATATCTCCTCTAATCATGTTTAGGAGATGTTTTCATGCATCCTCTCCCCCATTAACATAAACGAAAAAGGCCTCATTATGCCAGTTTACTTATTTAATTTATAATCAGCTCAAGTGTCCAAAGATACTATTCAATACCAAATACTAAGTGCCAAGAGTCCTTAATGACTTAGTTCATCACAAATACTCCCCCATATGGGAAGCATCAACATTCAGTCTAGTCTAACAATAATGCTTTGTACCACTAGATTGATGCACTTTATGCATCATCTACTAAAAATTAGGTAGGGACATAAACACAAGCATACCTCTCAAATACTCAAATGTATCTCTAGGTAAGAGCTTCATAAAGATATATGCAATCTGATCTTTAGTACTCACATACTCCAATCTAATCTCTTCTTTTGTTGTCTTCTCTCTCAAGACATGATATTTAATAGATATATGCTTAGTCTTAAAATGTAATACATGACTCTTAGACATACTTACAGTAATTATTTTGATGTAGGAGAATCTAGTGGTGTAAGTGTAATCCTGTATCACCCAAAAATATGCTTAGTTTTAGTTTCTATTTAATGTGTTTTCATTTCTAGATACCCATTTGGGTCAAATAAAGATTCCAACTCTCATAGTTCCACTATTGGTTCTCTTGGTTAGAGTTCTTAAGCACCTTGGGATATGTGCCAATATAGAAAATAGGTTATTTTGTAATTCAGCCATAATTATAATGAGTTAGAGGGTGTAAGTTGGAGGGATGATTATACTTGTAATTTGAAGCACCCCAAAAAAAGAATCAAGTCAAAAGGCTTTATGGTTTGAAAGTTATTATAGTTTTAATTTGCTTGGAGACCTCCTAAGAGCACTTCAAAGTCAGATTTGAGGAACTAAATAGCCTTGTACGAGCCCAAAAAATGGGGGATGAGTGAAGTTGGTTCATGGATCTATAGAGTGCTTGGAAAAATTTCTATAAATGTAAAAAATTTATCAATTAGAGTCCTAGATCAAAAGTTATGCCTCCCGTAATTTGGACTACCATTTCTAGATTCTTCTAATTTTACACCAAATTCTGACGTATTTTCTAGAACCTTATGTTTTTGTGGTGGATGAAAAATGACATATTCTAGAATTTATTACTAACCTTAAACCAAATTTTTATTACTTAAGAATATATCTGGCATTGTAAAGGCAGTTTTTGGTGGAATTCGAGAGAAGG
This sequence comes from Cupressus sempervirens, assembly GCA_028749045.1. Lineage (NCBI taxonomy): Eukaryota > Viridiplantae > Streptophyta > Pinopsida > Cupressales > Cupressaceae > Cupressus > Cupressus sempervirens. Next base: position 852,223,617 of record CM053786.1, on the reverse strand, counting down.
TACTAGAGTAGGGTTGTTATCCAAGATCAAACAACATTGTTAGCCCATAGGGCACATCTTTGGTCTATTTTCATTGTACTAAATTTAATAGTAGATCACTTCTGATAATAATATGTTCCTTTGCTTATTGTGTTCTTTTTTTCTTGGATTGTGTCCTCATCAAGTGGTATTAGAGCTAGTTTTCCTGAGAGTGTAGACAGAGTGTCGATTGTGAGGTAGTTTGCACCAGGACTATGTGGTTGTGAGTTTCAAAACAAGAAGGTGTCTCCACAAAGGGAGCATGGTGGAAGGGGTAGATTTGTTACTCCTAAGGTTAGAGCCCTCTAGAGACAAGTCTAGGCATTGCAGGAGGAGATCCGCAAAGGGATGAATGTTGCCATAGGTGACAAAAGTGAGGAAGAAAATGAAGAGGAAAGAAATATTGGGTGGGAAGGAAAGGAGGTGGAGAATTCCTAAACCAGGTGGAAAAGAGTCTTTTTAGGGCCATTTCCAAGCCTAGAAAAAGACCTAAAACTGATGTCAACATGTTTTTAGGAAATCTAAACCCAAATGAGTTGATTGACTAGATTAATGAGCTAGAGGAATATTTTGAGTATGAGGATATCAGGGACCTTGATAGGGTTAATTTTGTGAAGGTCATGCCAATTCTTTTGGCAAGAGATTCAATTGGAAAGAAATAGAAGAGGAAAGGATAAAATCACAAGATGGGATCGCATGGTGGACAAACTAAAGAAGCAATTGATTCTTATTGATTACGAGCTTGATTTGTTCAAGAAGATGCAAGGGTTAAAGAAAGAGGGAAAATATATATAGGAATACATAGAGGAATTTTATTGAGTCCTTATTAAGGTAGGGCATGTAGAAGAAAACAAGGAGAAGGTTGCCCATTACCTTATTGAGTTAAGAACTAGCATTTAGGAGGAGTTAAGTCTAGTTAGAATGACTAGCATTGAAGAGGCATACTAGTTTACCTTGTAAATTGAGGAGAAGCTAAACAAAAATCTTGATGGAAAGAAAAGAGGGCATAGTCAAGGAGGAAGGGGTGGTGTCAGGTCATTTGGAGGAAGAAATGAGAACTAGAAGAAAAATGAAGATGTGGGTACTTGCCAAAATTAGAGGAACAAGGGTTTCAACCACTCCCATGATCAAAACTTTGGAGATTAGAGAGGAAGAGGTAGAGGATTTGGACAAGGTTCAAGAGGAGGAAGCTTCTATGGTTCCTATTTTCATTGTAATGAAGAAGGTCATCGTACCTTTGAATTCCCTCAATGCCAAGGAAGGATAGATAGGACAACCAGTGGTCAAGCAAGGGTTGCTCATGTGGACGATGATGAACAATCATCACATTTAGAGGATGTAGAAAGAGGATAGGTTCTAGTTAATCAAAGGGTCTTACTAAGTGATGAGACTAAACTTGGAAAAAGGAGGAGCTTGTGTTGTACCAAGTGCAAGTGCAAGGGTAAATTTTGTGATGTGATTGTTGATGGTGGAAGCACTGACAATTTGGTGTAAAAGGAGATGGTCTCAAAGCTAAAGCTCAAGAGGGAGAAACACTCCCAACCCTTTTAGATTTCTTGGGTGTAGGATGATCATAAGGTCCTAGTTAGTGATAATTTTTTGGTAAAGTTCAAGATTGGGAGTTAACATGATGAGGCTCTCTATGACATCATTCCTATGGATGTCTACCATTTATTATTGGGAAGGCCATGGCAGTTTGATAGGCATGCTATACATTATGGTCATGCAAATACATACTTTTTGACAAAGGATGGATTTTTTCATAAATTGAAGGCCTTGATAAAGGAGGGTAAAAAGGTATGTAGTAGTGCTAGGGTATGTCTTGTTGATGAAACAAAATTTATGGATGGCATGAAACATCAGCATATGTGTTATGCTTTAATTCCTAGAAAAGATTAGGAAGCTAGTAGTGAAATTTCACTTGAATTTTCATGTCTATTAAGTGAGTATGGAGATGTCATCTCTGATAATGTTCCAGAAGGGTTGCCACTAGCAAGGCAAATTAGTCATTAAATAGATTTAGTCCCTGGAGCTAGTTTTCCTAACAAGGTTTCTCATAGGATGACTCCTACTGAGATTGAGGAGCTAAACATACAAGTGTAGGAGTTGTTGAGGAAAGGTTTAATTTAAGAGAACCTGAGTTCATGTGTAGTACTTGTAGTGCTAGCACCAAAGAAGGATGGAGAGTGGAGAATGTATATAGACTCTCAAGATATAAATAGAATAACCATCAAGTATCAATTTTCTTTGCCAAGAATGGATGATCTTATGCACTGTTTGAGTGGAGCTCAGTATTTCACAAAGATAGATCTCAAAAGTGGCTATCACCAAATATGGATACAAGAGGGAGATGAGTGGAAGAATGCATTCAAGGCCAAGGAGGGTCTATACGAGTGGTTATTCATGCCCTTTGGACTAATCAATGTGCCAAGCACCTTCATCCAGCTTATGAATGAGATACTAAAGAAATTTTTGGAAAAAATTGTTATTGTCTATTTGGATGATATTTTGATTTTTAGTAAGTCTTTCGATGAACATTTATTGCAAATTCATAGTTTCATTGAAAGGTTGAGGGAAGAGAAATTTTTGATCAATTTGAAGAAGTGTAGCTTTGTCAAAAGGGAGTTAGTCTATTTGGGGTCTGTTTTATCAGCTGAGGATCTAAAAATGGACCCAGAAAAGGTGAAGCTCATCTTGGAATGGCCTACTCCAAAGTCTGTCATTGAGGTGAGGTCATTCCATGGTATAGATAGTTTTTATAGGAATTTAATTAGGAATTTCAGTAGTATATGTGCACCCCTAACTAAAAAAATGAGGGGCAAAGAAAGAGTTCAAGTAGACTACAAGAGCTATCAAGAGTTTTCAATTGCTAAAGAAGAAGGTGACAAATTAACCTATGTTGGCACTTCCTGATTTCAAAAAAGTATTTTAGGTGGATTTCAATGTTAGTGGCAGTCCTATTGGAGCTATGTTGAGCCAAGAAGGTAAACCTATTGCCTATTTTAGTGAAAAAATTAATGAAGCAAAGAAGAACTAGTTTGTTTATGATTAAGAATTCTATGCAATAGTTCAAGCCTTAAAGAAATGGAGAAATTATTTATTTCCAAAAGAATTTGTCTTGTATACTAATCACCAAGCCTTGCAATACCTAAACAACCAAGGTAAATTGAATTAGAGACATTTGAAGTGGGTAGAGTTCATGCAAAGCTATACATTTATATTGAAACATAGAAGCAAAAGGTCTAACAAGGTTGTAGATGCATTAAGTAGGAGACATTTATTGTTGGTAGTAATGTAGGTTGAAGTGGTTGGGTTTGATGAACTCAAGAATATGTACCCTAAGGATCCTAACTTTATAGAGGCTTTGAAGGCTTGTAAAGAACCTGTTACTCTAGATAAGACCAAGTGGCTAGATTACGTGGTTCAGGATGGTATGTTGTTCAAGGGCAGTCAATTGTGTATCCCAAGGAGTTCTATGAGGGAGAACTTGATCAAGGAAAAACATAGTGGAGGGATGGAAAGACACTTTGGTCAAGATAAGACCATTTCCATTATTAGAGAACATTATTTTTGGCCTCAATTGTCATAGGATGTGAGGAAGTTTGTGCAGAGTTGTCAAATATGTCAAACAGCCAAAGGATTTAGTCAAAATACTAGACTCTATCAGCCATTTCCTATTCCATTGAAGCCTTGGGAGGACATAAGTATGGATTTTTTTCTTGGATTTCCAAGGACACAAATGGGTGACGACTTAGTATTTGTGGTGGTTGATAGGTTCTCCAAGATGGCACATTTCATTCCATGTCACACGACTCATGATGCAGTGCATATTGCTAATTTGTTTTTTAGAGAGGTGGTGAGGCTACATGGTCTCCCAAAAAGTATTGTTTCTAATAGAGATAGTAAATTTGTGGGGTATTTCTAGAGGACTTTATGGAAGAAGTTGAAGACAGAATTGAAGTTCGGTTCTGCATATCATCCATAGACTAATTGACAAATAGAAGTAGTGAATAAGAATCTGGGTAATTTGCTAAGGTATTTATTAGGAGATAAGCCCAAGGGATGGGATTTTATTCTACTACAAGAATAATTTTCTCACAATAATTCTATGAACAAGAGTACTAGTAGATCACCATTCCAAATTAGAGATGGGAGTAGTCCAAGGATTGCACTAGAGCTGAGGAAGATGGAATAAGAGGAGAGGAAAAGTGTTGAGGTAGAAGATTTTGTTGAAAATATCATAATCTACATGAGGAGGTGTGAGAACATATTACCAAGATGAACCTATAATATAGGGCTAAGGTATATCAAAAGAGGAGACATAAGGAGTTCCAAGTTGGAGATAAGGTTATGGTAGATTTGAGGAAGGAATGATTTCCAGTGGTTACCTACAACAAGCTGAAGCTCAAGAAATTTGGCCCCTACAAAATTTTGAAGAAACATGATTTAGGGAACACATATGAGGTGGAGTTTCTAGATGGGATTCACATTCCTCCTATTTTCAATATTGCAAATGTAATAGAATATCATGATGATGGTGCAAATGTGGAGTTGATACTAGACCCTTGTCTAATTCCTACTTCTGTGAAGGAAGAGATTGAAGAAATTATGGATAGTCATGTGGGCTAGAGTACCAAAAATAGGCAGTATGAAGAATACCTGGTGAAGTGGAAAATATGACCAGTAGAAGATTCAACTTGGATATCTACAATAGAGGTTGCCCATTTGGGTTTTCCTCTACTAGATATAAAGTGACATAGTAACTTTTCAATCTACCCTAGGTGTCTAATGTAGGAGCATCTAGTGGTCTAAGGGTAATTCCTGTATCACCCAAAAATATGCTTAGTTTTAGTTTTGTTTAATGTGTTTTCATTTCTGTATACCCATTTGGGTCAAATAAAGATTCCAACTCTCATAACTCCATTATTGGTTTTTTGGGTTAGAGTTTTTGAGCACCTTGGGATACTTGCCAATGTAGAAATTAGATTATTTTTTAATTAAGCCATAATTATAATGAGTTAGAGGGCGTAAGTTGGAGTGATGATTATCCTTGTAATTTAAAGCACCCTAGAAAAAGAATTAGGTCAAAAGGCTTTACGGTTTAAAAGTTATTATAGTTTTAAGTTTCCTGAAGATCTCTTAAGAGCACTTCAAAGTCAGATTTGAGGAACTAAAAAGGCCCAAATAAGGCTATAGAGCAATTGGAGGAGTTTTTAGAAATGTAAATAGTTTATCAATTGAAGTCTTGGGTCAAAAGTTATGCCTCCCAAAAGTTGGACTACCATTTATAGATTCTTCTAATTTTATGCCAACTCCTCACATGTTTTCTAGAACCTTCCATTTTGGTGGTGGATGCCAAATGACATATTCTAAAATGTATTCCTAACCCTAAACCTAATTTTGGTTACTAAAGGACATTTCTGGCATTGTAAAGGCAATTTTTTGTGGAGTTTGGGAGAAGGTGTTGGAGGAGGGTTGTTATCCAAGATCACACAACATTGTAATCCCATAGGGCACATCTTTGGTCTATTTTCATTGTACTAAATGTAATAGTAGATCACTTCTAATAATAATATTTCAATTTTCCTATTGTGTTCATTTTTGTCTTGGTTGTGTTCTCATCATGTTTTATCACAATAAATGATAATAGGTTCTATAAACTCAATCCCAATATCTTTCAACATTTACTTCATCAACATAAATTGATTATAGTTATTTATTGCTGCTATATACTCTACTTGAGCTGTACTCTATGAAATACAACCTTGTTTCTTGCATACCGAAGAAACCAATCTTCCTCCAAGGAAAAATGCTCTACTACTAGTGCTCTTTCTTTCATCCATACTACCTACCCAATCCCCATCAATATAAGCACATAGAGTGAAATTTCTTGATCTATATACCATATTCCATAATCAAATGTTCCTTTCAAATATCTAAATGTTCTTTTTACTTTTCCATAATGATACTCCTTAGGATTAGCTTGAAATCTAGCTACAATCCCAACTACATTTTCTATATTTGGTTTGGTGTGTGTTAGATATTACAAACCTCTAATCATGGATCTATACTTCTTCTACTCAATTATTTTTGTCTCATCCTTACTAGATAACTTGTGACTAGTTATCATGGGTGTACCAACAGGTTTAGAAGTTTTCAATCCAAATCTCTTCAACAAATCTTTCAAGTACTTAGTTTGTGAAATGAAAATACCATCACTATTATGCAAAATCTACAAACGTAGGAAAAACTTCATTTCTCATATCATACACACTCTTAATTTCTTTAGCAAACTTATCACTTGCTTCATCATTACCTCCAAATATTATGTCATCAAAAACTATTATTATTATCAACAAACTATTCTCAATTTATTTCAAATACAACGTACTATATGTCATACCTTTAGCAAATCCAAGCTTTTCCAAATACTTATCCAACCTTGCATACTAGGTTCTACGTGTTTGCTTCAAAAAATATGGATCTTTCTTCAATCTGCATACTATATATTACTCTTCTATCAAAGGCAAACCATTAGGTTGCTCAATGTATACCTATTCTTCAAGTTCTCCATTTAGGAAAGCTAATTTAACATCCATCTGATATACTTGTTCCTTCATTTCTCGAATCAAATGATCATCTTTACATGCTTAATCTGCACTCTTATGTTCAACTTGAGAAAAAAATGTATAATTTACATACTTCTTCATTTACTTGATTACTATTTTTGCTCCCAATGTTCTATTTAAGAGGATGATTCTTTGATATACTTCTATTAGTATTTTTCAACTCAACTCTTTCTTCTACTCTAGGCTCAAACCTTTGCTCTACAATCTAATTCTCATTTTGAAAATCACTATTAGTCTCAATGATACTACTGCATTTTCAAGATTAGCCTTTGGATCAACAATAGTTACCAATGCTATCTCTTCTACTACTTCCTCTTTCTTAACCAAGTCAGGCTCATTAGCTTTATTATCACATTCATTCAAGAATCTTTCCATACTAGCTTTAAATTCTTCATCTTCATCAGAAAGTGAACTCTTTCTAAATTTTCTTACTCTCTTATGACATATGGACAAAAAATGATGAAACTCTTTACATATACAATGAACAAAAAATTCCATGCTTTCAAGTTCTCTTTTCATAAGTAGATCAATAGCCTCCTTGATCTTCTTGTCTTCTTTGGATTTCAATCTATCTTTACTTGTGCTTCTATTCTTTTGTATGCAACAAAAGGATTCTAGATCTAGAGACTCAATGCTCTCTTCTCTACACAAATCTAATAACTCACCAAGAATCTCCATCTTCTAGGTGTCAAAATTTCCTCTATCTAACTTAGGACTATCTTATCTAAAATGATAATCTATCGATCTCCCAAAGCTATTAAGATTATCCTTCAAGGACTTGATGCTCTAATACCAATTGTTAGAATATGTAGTCCACCAATACAATTGAGAGGGGGTGGGGGGGTGTGAACTAGTTATACAACTAATATCAGAATTATCAACCTTATTAAACTTTAACCATATGAGCAATATAATTAGACACCACAACAAGATACTCATGCACAATAACACTAATTATGTTAACTAGGGAAAGCCTTGATCAGAGGAAAAACCTCCATGGGGATGATACCCACAAGATGATGTACTAATATAAATATTCCTTTTTAGAGGATGGACCCTGTTAGGAGTCTATAAATACATTTAGTACATATCAGTTCATGTTAGGAGACTTTGAATCCCTGTTAGGAGATTCCAACCCTATTAAGAGTTGGGCCAACCCTATTAGGAATTGTAGAAGATAGTTGGACCTACTATGCAAATGGATTTAGTGGCAAGACCAATGAATCCACTGTCCAAATGATCTCTATATTATTTTGTGCAGAATAATAGAAATGGATAGTACTGCTCCTTCCTCTTTCTTTATCCTGTCAACTAGAATTCTTCTCCTTTTGATCTTGTAGCTAGATCACAACACTCATAGCCAATAATCCATTGGATTTCTTACTCAAATTTATCAAACACTCTTCTTCTTTTTACACTTGACACTTGTTCAACACATTTGATACATAATACAAACAAGGAAACATCTTTCCTTTATACTGTATCTTAAAAATAATTCCTTGAGTCAACCTTGAAGCTTTCCCAATTAATTATAATAAGATAATAAATTGATTCTTAATTACAATAGCACTATCAGCTCATAGTCTATACAACTCCTCACATGTGCAATACTAGGGCTTACACATCTGCTGACAACATCATTAGACTTTCTTCAATCACTCACTGACTGCATATCACTAGGTTATATCTCTATTAGTAGATACAATGCAAGCATTAGAAACCACTTCTAAGGTACTCTATCTTAGTGCTGCTCTTTGTAAATTAGGTACAACTTTTTTTTGTCTTCTAATTAATTATTGTGCATTAAACGACATCATTAGGATAGAGCGTAGCACATGTCCATGATTGCACATTATCTGACAACCAATACCTTGTCCATACAATAAAGATATCTATTGTCTATTTTGATAGTCTTCATAGAATTATTGCTATGTTGACATCAATGGAAAACACAATCATGAATACAACATGCCAATACTCTTTAATGCTTAGGATACTCCTTGAAAGGAATATCATCAGCATTCTTGCTAACAATGGGTACCCATTATCCACTTTCAATGTCATCTTCATTTTGGTCAACTCTCCCACCAGTGAGAGTATGAATAGAATTTCTCTATTCTAGTTGATTCAAGGGAGTATCAATAGTAGTTTCAAAATATTTTTTGTCATTTTTGAAAGTACTAACAAGTGGTACAAAGTCATTAGGATTTTCAAAGAACATAGAAAGATCTAGTGGAATAGGATAAGGAAATGTATCCTCATCATTAGAGATTTCCTCCTAATTTTTAGACTCAGACTGATATTTATTAGAAATATAAGAGGAGTAACTGAGAGGGGATGGGTGGATCAGTTACCATAAAAATAAATCCTAGATCCCTTATATGTCAAAACAAAACATAAACTTTGAAACTATTGTTACTTGTTTAACACTTAGGCACTTGGTTAACACTAACAATATGTTGTAACTCGACAAGCACTATAATATCAATTGTAACTTGGAAAATACTAAACATGTAGATATTAAGATATTAAGTATGATTAACCTTATTAACTTAGTTGCATACACATAAAAGAAATAGCATGAACACAAGTAATACCAAGATTTAATGTGGAAACCTAATTTGAGAAAAAAAATCAATTGCAACTAGTTGCTATTTTTCATTCTTCTAAAGTGAGCCCTATTAGGAGAAAACCCTATTAAAATTTACAAAATACATTGTTAGGTGTGACCCAATTAGAGGATTTAATCACCCAGTTAGGAGTGGCCTTGTTAGAGGTCTTTAGACACTTCAATCTAGAAATGTCACCTTGTTAGTGGATTTGGCAAATAGCTATTAGGTTAACTCTATTAAGAAATTTAGTTCACTGCTACAGTGGTTAGAGAGTAACAATTAAATGACCTAATTGCTAATTTAACTATATTTCTAATTTTAGATCTCAATTCTAGCTCAAATACTTGATCCTTCTTGATGATATTAATCTTTACTGCCTAGCAAGGATATTCTACTTATCCTTCCAATTCGCTTCCACTAAGCATCTTCATATCTTCCACACATTCTCACACATTTAATCCTTAACTTGACCTTATACTTATATGATATGCATTTTCAAGTCATCTTGAATACAACTTATAACAATTAATATTCATCTATTCAATCAACTAGAACCAACAAAAAAACTCATTAAACTCAATATGCCAAAACAAGAAAATCCTTTGTTAGCCAACCCTACTTGGTAGACACTAAGACTAAAATAATTTTCTTGTGTTAATCAAGTAAACTCAATTAATATTGGTTTCATCCAACTTTTCCTCTACTAACTAAGTGAGCTCGGTTAACACTCAACTTTTGCAAACTTCTCTTCTGGTGCTTGAGTGAACTTGGTAGACACTATCTTCTGAACTTGGCAAATGTTGGAATTCTTGATAGACATAGGAAAATGTCTTCATTTCCTAAGTGATCTCAGCATACATTGACTAGAAAATATATTGAATTTTGTGTAACATCAAAGATAATATACAATTGATCAATTATTTTCAACAATCTCCCTCTTTGGCATTAATGGCAACACAACATGTCATAATACAATGAAATTTTAGTGCAAAATAAAAATAAGGATTATATCCTTAATTTCATTCTGATTCTCATCCATTAGAATTCCCTCTATTAGTGTGAACTCCCTCTAACTTCAATTTCATCCTCTATCAACAAACTCTCCAAGTTTTCTGTATCTTCAACATCTTCTACTGATAGAAAACTCTCCCTCTTTGATATCAGACCAAGTTCTCCTCCTTTGACATTTTAAAAAAAAAATTATGTGATATGATAGCAAACTTCTCCCTCTTTGAAATCTTATGCCAAAGACAATAGTCATTGAATTCCAATGTACCTAGTTTACTAATTCAAATTCAATCTTCTCTTTCATTACTACATCAACTTGACTAATCTTCAACATGCTTTGATTGATGCATCACTAAACTTCATTTATCAAACTTTAGATAGGGGAATGACCCTTATCTTACCTCTAAGATACAAAAATTCATCCTTAGGTAATGGCTTGGTGAATAATTCTACATTTTTTTCTTTAGTATTCACATATTCCAATCTCACCTCTTTTTCTTGCACCAATTCTCTCAGAAAACAATATTTTATCGAAATATGCTTGGTCTTGGTATGCATCATAGGATTCTTTGATATATTGATTTCACTAGTGTTATCACAAAAGATAACCATTGGATCCTTGATTTCTACCTTCATGCCTACCAATAGTTGCTTGAACTAAACACTATTGGAACAATTGACTGCTACTACAACATACTCTTCCTGTATTGTAGAATAAGGAATGGAATTATTCTTCTTACTTGTCCAAGACACTAGTCTCTTACCAAGAAAGAATGCTCCACCACTGGTTCTCTTCCTGTCATCAACACTTCATGCCCAATTAGCATCATTGAAGGCTTTCAAAATTAAATTGCCTCCTTTCTTGTACCATAATCCATAATCTTTAGTACTTTTTATATACCTCATGATTCTCTTTATTTCCATCATATGATGTTCTTTGGGATTAGCTAAAAATATTGCTACCATACCAACTGCAAGAGCAATATCAGGCCTAGTATGTACTACATACTAAAATTTTCCAATCATTGATCTATATGTGGTCTAGTCTACCTCCTTGGAATCATCATTTTTGGAAAGCTTATGTCCAGTAGACATAGGTGTTCCAATTAGTCTTGAATCCTCCATTCCAAACTTCTTCAATGTCTCCTTGATATACTTAGATTGAGTAATGTAGATACCATATTTCTTCTATTGAATCTACAAGACAATAAAGAATTTGATTTCTCCAAACATTGACATCCCAAATTCATTACTCATTTCCTCTAAAAAAAGATTTTCATAAATCATCATTTCTAGTAAACAATGTATCATCCATAAAGATTTTTGCCAACACAATCTTCTTGTTTGGTTCTTCTTTGTTGTATAGGCTATTGTTATCATTTATCCTTTGAAAACCAATCTTCATCAAATAATTATGAAGTCTTTCATACCAATCTCTAGGAGCTTGATTGAGACCATATAATGCTTTTTGTAGTTTATAGACCATATCCTTTTTTCTCAGATCTACAAAACCTTCAAGTTGCTCTATATAGACTTCTCTTCAAGAATTTCATTCAAGAATGTAGATTTAACATCCATCTAATATATTTTAAATCCTTTATGTGCAGCATAAGCAAGTAAGTTCCTAACACCTTCTAATCTTTCAACATGAGAAAACATGTCACCATAATCAATGCCTTCCTCTTGAGAATAACCTTTGCATACTAATCTTGCTTTGTTTCTTGAAACTTCTCCATCTTCATTCAGCTTATTTCTATAAACCCACTTAGTTCCAATTACATTCTTGTCCTTGGGTCTAGGAACAAGAGCCTAGGACTTATTCATTTCTATCTATTCTATCTCTTCATTCATTTCTTCAATCCAACTTTCACTATCCAAAGCATCTTTACTATTCTCGGTTCAAATTCAATAATAAAATATGTACCTTTCAATTTGTTCATTGTCATTTTACCATCTAATTTTTCTCCAATGATTTTCTTAGGTGCATGGTGCCTTCTAAAATATCTTTCTAATATAGGCATTTTGGATTTAGATCTCATTCCCTTGCCTTAATATGATCTTCTTCATCATGCTCGGGTCCCAGTATCTATTACTTGGGTCCTTCAAACTTAGACTCAGGTTGCACTGGTTGTAACTCAGTAGCCTTTGAGTATGACTTGGGTCCTTTAGACTATGACTTAGGTTACATTGGCTACAACTTAAGTGCTTCTAGAAATTTTGGGGACTCGGGAGGTGAAGTTTCTTGACTTCCAATTGGATTAGACAATGTATTAGGTTCAAACTAGATAAACTTTATGTAATTTTCAGGTTCTTTGTTGCTCTCTTCTTCTTCAAGTAACATACATTGGGTTTATAGCCATACCATATTTCATAAGGAGTTTGATTTGAGTATTTCTTTAGTTGTACTATGTTTAAGGTATGAGCTTGTATTTATTGTTTCCTTCCAGTATTTGATTGCAACATTCTTTTCTATCATCAAGGTTCTTGCACAATCCATAATTGATCTGGTCTTTCTTTCTACTATACCATTTTGTTGTGGTGTACCAAGGGCTAATACTTGCCTTTTGATTCCTCTCTTAGTGCAGAATTCATTGAATTCATTAGAAATGAATTCTCCTCCTCTGTTTGATCTCAAACATTTCAACTTCTTTCCTATTTGCTTTTCTACTTTAGCCAAATACCACTTAAACATTTGACAAGCTTTAGACTTATCTTTCAGATACATTATAGTAATCATCCTAGAATAATCATCAAAAAATAAAATGAAATACTTATCTCCACTATATCTCTCTATGCCAATAGGTTCAAAAAATTTTGTATGAACCATTTCCAAGACTTCTTTAGAATGATAGTTCTTTCTCTTGAAACTTGTCTTGCTCATCTTACCAATTTGACAATTCTTATGTTGACCCATATCACATTATACCTCTTACTCTTTTGTTTTTTCTTATCTTGAATAGGTTATCAAAGTTCACATGACACAATATTTTATGTCATAGCTATCTTTCTTCTACTTCAGTAATGAAATATGAACTTTCACTTAGATCTAGGTAGATTAAGTTACCTTTTGTTTGATTACCAGACCCAACTAGATTTCATTTTCCATCTAGTAGCTTGTCCTTTCCATTCAAGAATTCTACCTTGAATCTAATGTTATTCAACTATGCCACACTCAATAGATTATGTTTTAGTCCTTTAACCCAATGAGCATTGTCACATTTGAGTACATTGGTTAGAGAAATACAACCTTTTCCTTTTATACAACATGGTTCATTGTTTCCAAATATTACACTTCCACCATCATAGTGTTCCATATGTTCAATTTTTTTTTTATCACCAATCATATGATGAGAACAACCACTATCAATAATAATCATTTTTTCTAACATGAGAAATAAGTGTCATCTTATCTTCTTCATTATCTGATTCATCTTTTACAACAATGCAAACCATTTCATCATCATCACTACTATCAAAATCTTTAGCCATGAAACATGACTTCTTAGCTTTGTCCTTGTATTCTTTGAATTTTTTGAAATCCTTCTTGCCTCTATACTTGTTCTTCTTATTTTCATCTTTGTCTTCTCTATTTGGACACCTTGCAATAATGTGACCAACTTCTTCATGAGAAAAATAGATTAGAGGAATTTTACCTTTGTATTTTCCTTTGCCTTTGGGATATCTTCTTGTAAGAAGTGCTTCAATGGCTTCAAGATCACTATTAGAACTATCTTCCTCTTCACTTTCAAATTATTTTCCTTTATACTTTGCAACTTTCTTCTTGAGTGACAACTTATCTTCAAATGCAAACTCAAGATTTCTAGAACTAGAAACATAATTATCATACTTATCTAGCTAAAATGTTTTCAACCTTCCCACTAGAGCATCCAAGGTTATTTTATTGTTCATATCACATCTCATCTCTTGAATAGCTGATACTTTAATTGCATAGATAGGAAGAAAGGTACTAAGCACCTTGTTGACTACTGTCACATCATCAATTTTCCCTCCAGAGGATTTGATTGCACTAACACTAGATTTGATTCTCTCAACATATTTTGCAATGTTTTCATCTTCCCTCATCCTCATCTAATAAAATTAACCTCTTAAGATTTCTACCTTAGCTCTTCTCACATTATCATTACCTCCATAGATATCTTTTAGTTTGGTCCACATCTCATGAGCAATAACACATCCTTTGACCTCGTCAAATTCAGCATAGTTAAGAGTGGATGTAATGTCAATCATCATGATATTATGATTCTTCTTTTCATCAATCTCCTACATGGTCAATGTTTCAATAGGAGCCTTACACTGAGTATTCAAATATTTTAGACCTGAATCACTGATGGTTGCTATATGTAGCTTCATAAGTTCCTTCCATGCCTCAAAGTTATCTTTGTTCAACTTGGGAATCTCTCTCCTGTAAGACATCTTAATCTTTAGCTTAGGTCCTTGAAACCTTCTCTGCAAGCACAAAATTCTCTAATACCAATTATTGGAAATATAAGAGGAGTAAATGAGATGGGAGGGATGAATCAATTATCACAAAAAGAAATCATAGTTCCCTTAGATGTCAAAATAAAACATAAACTTTGAAACTATTGTTACTTGGTTAACACTAGGGAACTTATGTAAGAATTTGGTATAGATCTAATACCATATAAGAATTTTTTTTAGGGAAAAATTTACCCAAGACCAAGGAACTCAAGCACAAGCACAATAGTAGACCAAAAGAGTTGATCAAAATAACGATATGATATTCAATTCATTGTGAAAGTACACTAGGAGTGCTTGTATATAAAGGCCTCTGGAATGCTTCTAGAATGCCTAGGAATCAACATACTAATAAGTCTTACAACCAAGTACATGTCCGCCAAAATTGGATTATCCTCCATTAAGCACAAGAGTAAGTGCGATGATGAGAGGATAAGCCTACAAAGGTGTAGGATGCAAAATTATGTTGTAGACACCATGTGTTGAATTAGAGTGCTAATAATTGTGTTGTCTACATGAAAACTTAGTTAATTATGTAAACTCTAGTGTTGTAGAAAACATGTGCTAAATTAGAGTTGCTTACTCCAGTGTTGTCAACATGACAACTCATATGAGTATGAAAACTCCTAAGTTTCTCACTTAAGAAATAATAAAATAATGCATTGACCTAAGTAAACTTAACTAAAGTGTAATAAGTAAATACTTATTTACACCAACAGCCCCCCCTTAAGTGCAACTTAGGGGAATGCACTTAAGCTTACAAAAGCTAAGATGAAATGTATAATGGGTCCTAGCTACTAGGCCATGTTAGGTACCCATGTACAAAATGAAATGCAATCTCTCATAAAGTGGAGAAAGAGGGAAAACCTCATGGGAAAAACCCTCCCCCAAAAAAAGAGATGAAAAACAAGATGCATGGATGGATGGAGTAATCAAGAACCCCCCCCCCCCCCCCCGCCCCCACACACACACAAGAGAGAGAGAAGAAGAAAGGAGACAAAGTAGTTCCCCCCACCCAAATGTAGAATGTTAATCAATGATAGCTACTCCAATGTAGAAGTTGATCTATGAATGCTAAATAATATTCCTACCTTTTGGAAGAAACAATACCATAGGTACACATGAGATGCTTTCCCTATGTGTAGAAAGAATCTTGATGATCAATGATGCCTCCAAAACCTACTCAATTGTCCCTGTGTTGATATTGACTGTTACCCCTTCCAATGCTGGTGAAAAGAATAATGTTGGATCTAGCAAAGATGGATGTAGAACCTATCCCAAAGAACCAATTGTCTCCTCAAATGATGAAGAGACCTCCTATAACTATTGTACATAAGAATCCACAATCATATCGACCGATGAAGGCTAATCATGTAGAGAATGGAAAGGAGGGTTAGAGTGAGCCCCCACAACAACTGAAGAAGGGTCTTCTTCATCAAAGAGAAGATGTATATCATCAATGATGTCTCCAAAATCTGCTACGTGTGACTCCACAAACAAACCTAAAATATCTCTCAAGAAGTCATCCACTGATGTTGGAGCTACAAGACTAGGTGTACCCTATTGTGTTGGACCTATCACTATGGCTATATATGCATGTAGAATGTGTTGATGATGTGACCACGAACTACAACTATCAACAGAATCCAACATATCTAAATTTGTTGAATCACTATCATTGGTATCACTATTAGTTTCCATTGTGTATGAAGTGCAAAGAGGATTAGAGGATACGTTGGGTGAACTTTCCTCAAAGTGAACATTCCTCTCTATGAAAATCTCATGTATCTCAAGATTCATAAGTCTATATGCCTTAACACCGTCTTCATATCCAATGAAAGTACAAGGCCTTGGTGGTGGTGCCTTGCATTCCATAGAAGAGATGTTTTCCCATGTTGGACAACCAAAGACTGTGAAGTGTTTCACAACTAGTTTTCTACCACACCATGCAACAAAAGGAGTCTTTCCATCTAAGGCATTATGAGGAGACCTATTAAGTATGTGATTGGCACTACTTATACCTTCAACTTCAATTATAGGATCTAGAAACTTGGCTTGTATCATGCGACTTGCCTTTGACTTAAGAGTGTGTATCCTTAGTGCTACAACATCTTTCTTGTGTGGACTGAATGCAGGTGGAGTCTTTTAAGTCTTGTGTTCACATATCTACTTTTATTTTCCATTTGAAGAACTTTAATGGCTCTCCTTGATTTCTTTTCAACATGACTCTTGAAGGCTAGAAACTTATCCAAGACTTCATTCTTATGACCAAGAAAGTAGACCCATGTGTAGCATGAAAAGTCATCAATGAAAGAAAGGATATAGTGACCCTAGCTGACTAATGTCACTCCAAAAGGACCTACTAGTACCATGTGAACAAAGTGAAGAACAATTGGTGCTCTTGAAGACTTCCCTTTATCAAACTTCTCCTCTAGATGCATATCCACTGAACATATTGAACATTCACCTTGGAAAAAGTTGATTGTAGGTAGAGCTTTGACCATATTTTTTGAGCAAAGTTGATGAATATAGTGGAAGGAAAGATGGCCATACTATTAATCTTTGAGAGTGCACACGATTACTAAATCTGGAAGGAACTCAACTTTATTTCCATCTCCATAGTGAGTGATTTGGTAAATTGAGGGGAGATTAGAGCTAAGGTTAGGAACATAGAGAACATCTTTGAACTCTCCATTTTCCATCTCCACATGTCCTTTCCCTTCAATTTCCATTTTTGCATTATCTCCTACAAAGATGTGTGGTACCTTAGACTACTTCAATAAAGAAAAGTATCCTTTTGAAGAACCCATATGATATGAGGCACTTGAGTCAAGAATCCATTCTGCTAAAGAACTTGAGTTTGTCATAAGTGCTTGCCCTTTCTTCTTTGAATCTAAAGATGAAGATCCTTTCTCCTTATAATAATTAGGTAGTGGAACATTGTGCTTCTTTATGATGTTCGTTAACTCGTCAATCTTTTTATGATAACACTCATGTTCATCATGACCCAACTTCTTGCAATAGGCACACTTTTTCTTCTCCTTATTAGTGTCCTCCTTCTTGGTTGAATTCAAGGAAGACTTTCCTTGTTGATTCGATCATGGTGTTTTCTTTTTTGTATCCTCTTGTGTGTTATTTTTCCACTTCTTTTTCTTGCCTTTTCCTTTATTTGAAGTTTGAGCAACTGAATTTTGAGAACCCTCATTATTAGCCACTAATGCCTTAGACTTGGATGACTAGAGAATCCCCATTGATTGCAATTTATTTTCTTAATCATCCAATAGTTGAGCATAATGATCAAAAGTGACTTTCTAATAGGCAACCCCTAATGTAGTCTTTGTGGTGTTGTAAACAGAAACAAATGTGGAGTACTTAGATGGTAGCCTATTATGAATGAGATAGATTAACCTGTCATCTTTTATAGGACTACCACTATCATCAAGCTTCATTCTTAATTCATTCACCTTAATGATGAAATCCTATATAGAATCAAATGTCTTAGGATCTAGGGAGACAAGCTCATCTTCAATTTTGTAAACATCCTCCTAAGACACTTTACCATACAAGTTTTTGAGGTTATTACAAGCATCCTTGGATGTCTTATACTTCTCAATCTTATAGATGATTTTATCTTTAACCCCCAATAAAATATCACCTAGGGCTTTCCTATCTGCAGGTTCCCAAGCATTAATTTCACTTTTAGATACTTGATCACTTGTTGGTTTAGGAAGGGTACTAGCTACATATTGAGAAACTTCATTATGCATTAATTAACACCATATTTTATAGACCATGTAGCATAGTTATGTGGTGTTAATTTTGGAAACTTAAAATTTCTCACGATGCAAGAAATGAAAGATAACACCAAAAGAAAAGGAACACAACACCAAGAAACACCCCCCCTTTTCACTCAAACAAGAAACCCCCCCAAATGAAAGATTTTGGCACTTTATACTTAGTGCATTTACAATAGCCACTTGCTAATTTTGGCCTTAGTGAACTTCTGATTTTTCCTTTTTACAACCTTCTTATAGAGTAAAAATATGAAACTTTATAATGTACAACAATTTTGAAGCAATACAAAGCAAAGAAAGGACCTATTTCTAAAAGTGATACTTTTGTCAACACAACCCTATAATTTTATTGCAGATCTAGAAAATAGACAAAAAATAACACACTTTAAAAAAAAAAAAAAACTTGATTTTGAGTCTAGATGAGCCCGTATGGAGCAATTAAAGTTGCAAAATGTAGGATTGGACATGTACAGTTGCCAAAAGACTCAATTTTTGACAAATCCATGCACCAAAACTAAAAAATAACTACACCACTAATTTTTTTAGGAAAATCTACCCAAAATCAATAAAAATTGCACCTAATTTGGAGCCTGGATGACTGAGTTATGGCCTTCCAAAGTCAAACTATCAAATCAAAACTAAATCTAGAGAGTGGTCTAGGAAAAAAACTGCAAGGTTAAATTTGACAATCAAATGGTCATCACAGTAGTTCTATTTGACCTCCAGATGATGGTCAAATGACTATCAAATTTAAGATAGAAAATTGCTTACATTAGAAAAAAAATTGGCCTCCCTGATGATGCGGTAGGTGATGTCATGATGATGTCAATAGGTACAAATGTGACATGGCATATGGAAGCTACTAATTGGGCAAAGTACAGAGGTGTGACATGTCATTGCTGATGTGTTATGCTATTGACTGGGTGGATTATCAAGTGCCACATGGTGGCTGATTGTTTTGCCACATGGATGAGTGTTGTGACTACCATGTGGTCTTGACTGCATGGCAAGAGTTTGAGAATAGACAATGCCAAAAAAAATTTTGGTGTTGGAAATTTAAATGCAGTGGTCAGTTTGATGCACTAGGGTTGGGAAATAGACATCATGGGCAAAGACTAAAGACCATCGGGAAAGGTTTTTTAGGCACAGCAGGTGTGGGTAATATCCTACATTCACTGTGGGAAGAACCTCAGTAGTGTTTTTAAAAAGAAAACCTATGATGATAACATAAAACAAGCTGGCATGGCATGTTGGAATTGTTGGGTGTATAGGTGTGGCCAAGAATGTGAAAATTGTGTCTGCTAAATATTAAGTGGTCGGTTTTTAATGAAGGAGTATACCCCCAATTAAATAGAATATTCCCTATAGGGGCCCAATTCCTACAAAAATAATTTCTCTATAGGACCTATTGGCCAAAAAAAATTCCAAAAATTTCCATAAAAATTGCAGAAAATACTAATAAAAATACAGATAAAAATAAATTCAAATCTAAAAATAAAATTGTAGTTCTAAATAACAATCATATTGAATTTGCAAATCAAGCCTTCAGGTGTCGGTTTGCAAAAAAATTGCCTCAAAATCAACTTTGGCCCAATATAGGCAAATTTATAGTTGATTTTCATCGAATCAATGTTTTGGACGCAATGGTGAGGTCCACTTTAGCTGTAGATGCTCCTAATTTCTATGGATTCTTCAGATCTGAGTCAAGGTGTCTTCAGAGAGGTGAAGAAAGATTGGTCTCCAATGGTTAAGAAATGATGCTCTTATGGCTCTAATACTATGTAAGAATTTAGTATAGCTCTGATACTATGTAAGAATTTAGTATAGCTCTGATACCATGTAAGAATTTTCCTTAGGGAAAAATTCACCCAAGATCAAGGAACTTTAGCACAAGCACAATAGTAGACCACGAGAGTATGATTAGAATAACAATATGATATTCAATTCATTGTAAAAGTACACTAGGAGTGTCTGTAAATAAAGGCTTCTGGAATGCTTCTAGAATGCCTCAAAATTAGTGTACTGATAAGTCTTACAACCAAGCACATGTCCATTATAAGTGGATTATCCTCCATTAAGCATAGGATTAAGTGCGATGATGAGAGGATAAGCCTAAAAAAGTGTAGCATGCAAAATTATGTTGTAGAAAAACTCCAGTGTTGTAGACACCATGTGCTTAAATTAGAATTGCTTACTCTAGTGTTGTCAACATGACAACTCATAAGAGTACATAAATTCCTAAGTGTCTCACCTAAGAAATAATAAAATAATACATTGACCTAAGTAAAATTAAGTCAAATGTAATAAGTAAATACTTATTTACACCAATAGGGCACTTAGTTAACACTAACAATATGTTGTAACTTGACAAGCACTATAATATCAACTATAACTCAAAAAATATTGAATATGTAGATCTTAATATATTAAGTGTGATTAACCTTATTATCTTAGTTTCATACACATAAAAGAAATAACATGAACACAAGTGACACAAAGATTTAATATGGAAACCTAGTTTGTGAAAAACCACCAATTACAACTAGTTATTGTTTTTCACTCTTCTAAAGTGAGCCCTGTTAGGAGCCAACTCTATTATAGGTTACAAAACACACTATTAGGTGTGACCCTATTTGAGGATTTAATCACCCTATTAGAAGTGACCTTGTTAGAGGTCTTTAGACACTTTAATCTAGAAATGCCACCTTGTTAGAGGATTTGGAAAATAGTTGTTAGGTTAACTCTGTTAAGAGTTTTAGTTCACTACTATAATGGTTAGAGAGTAACAATGAAATGTCTTGATTTTCGATGCAACTATATTGCTGATTTTAGATCTCAATTCTAGCTTGAATACTTGATCCTTCCAAATCAAATTAATCTTTTTCACCCAACAAGAATATTTTGCTTATCCTTCTAGTTCACTTCATCTAATCATCTTCTTATCTTCCATACATTCTCACACATTCAATCCTCAACTTGACCTTATACTTATATCATATGCATTGTCAAGTTAGCTTGAATACAACTTATAAAAATTAATATTCATCTCTTTAGTCGGTTAGAACCAACAAAAAAACTCATTCAACTCAATATGCCAAAACAAGAAAATCCTTCATTGGCCAACCCTACTCGGTAGACACTAACACTAAAATAGTTTACCTATGTTAACCAAGTGAACTCAATTAATATTGGTTGCATCCAACTTTTCCTTTGTTAATGGAGTGAACTCAATTAACACTCAACTTTTGTGAACTCTTCTAGCGCCCAAGTGAACTCGGTAGGCATTGTCTTTTGAACTTAGAAAACACCATAATGCTTTGCAAACACAAGGAGCTATCTACATCGGCCAAGGGAGCTTGGCATATACTAACTAGTAAAATGACACTTTCTTAAAACCTAGCTTGTTTGTATCACGAGGTCATCTAGATGTAGCTTTGATGGATCTATCCATCCTTTATTATACTCCCTATAGGAAAATTTCCTTTAACACTAAGGTTTTTCATCAGTTTGGGCCTTACCATTCTTTTTAGGGGTTATTTCATGAAACTGAACTATAATATCAGCTAGGACCTCTTCCCTATATAACCAAGAAGAAATGGCTTTGTTCTCATCTTGATCTTCTAAAGATATAGTGGCTTATACAAAAGTCTCATCAAAGACAGTCTTAGGTGGTACAATAGAGGGTCTCCCAAAGTAACAAGGAGATTAGGAAGAGATGCTAGAGATAGTATTGGTTCTATGTGATACTCTCCCATACCAATTTATTCTAGTTTGAGAGCCTTTTCCATGTCTTTCTTTCATCTTGTTGACATAATTGATAGTGGAATCTCAATTGGTCAGAACAAAACTATCAAAGTTGTGTCACCTTTCAGGCTAACTTATTAGAATGACTAAATTTGAGTATTTCTTTCAAAAAAGCATTTTTTTCAAGCATATGATCTAGATTAATTTATTCTAGCTAAGTGATATATGTTGTCACTCCTATTGGAAATGTGTATTAAATACATTTTTTTTATGCTAGTTTGTGTCTAATCACTAAAGAAATAAAATTATTTCAAAAAACTGACATTTCAATAACTCTTACTCTTTTTAATAATATTTTATTATAATAACATATAACAGCATTTTATAGAGCTCAAAGTTAAGAATATTTTCATATAGAGTTTATAGTTTTTTACTTAGATTTAATATATTGTAATAGAAAATCACTACAAGTATGTGTTTTAACACTCAAGAAGATGTTGATTTTTAGAAAGAAAAAATACTAAATCTTATAAAAAAAAATTAAAAGCATATGAAATTCTACAGGAGAGAGTCCTCTTCCAAAATGTATAATTTTTCTTTTAGTTAGAATATTTTTGTTTTAAAAAATGTGGAGGGAGATGAAAACTATTGATTTCAAGTGAGATGAAATTTGAATTGTTATAAAAAGAGAACATATAGGTCAAAATCCATTTTTTATTTTTTATTGATCTAGCTATATATGTCATCTATAACATAATCTAAGATCAAGGGAGAAAACGTTTATTTCTATATAGTTTGGTGGTGGCAACTAGACCCCTTATTTTTTACATTTTTTAGCAATTACAAAATCATCCTTAAAAATTAAGAAAATAAATCAATTTTTTTCCAAATAATTATTAAAAATAATAATCCTAAACTTCATCCATTTCTACACATTTCATTAGTTCATTTTCAAATTCTAAATAATAATACCAGTTTTATGTCATTGAAGTTGAATAGTTGAACTTTTGTTAGCCTTTTTCTTTATAAAAGGGTGACACAAGTTTGTGCTTTTACCCTAACATATTTTAGCATGTTGTAGGTATAGTTGGTATTACCATGTATTTTCACCTCCACCCCTTGGAATGGGAACTTTATGGATTAGTAATAAGTTTAAGGGACTACCTAAATCTCATGAATCCAAGGTCTTCCTAATAGTATGTTTTATGCTAGAGGTATGTCAAGGATGTGACATATGATATCTCACTCTATAGGTCCTACTTTGATATGCAGCACAACAAGACCTTTGGATTTCTATTCTTCCTCATCATATGCTTTGATGGTGATTTTTATATGAGGATTGATGAACTCCTCATCATATCCTAGTTGAGCAAGAAAACTAGTAAAGTATATGTTAAGACTAGCACCATTATCTATAAACATGCATCAGACACATTTCTAATGGGCCATGACTTCAAAATGTAGTAGTTGGTTATGAGGATGACCCAAAAAATTATCCTCCTTAGAGAAGGATAGGTAGTGAGGTGAAGTTAGGTGACCCAACATGTATTTAAACCAATCAAGATCAAGATTCTTAGGTACTCTAGCCTCAATAAGAGCTTTGTCAAGAATCTTCATATGAGCAGGCAAGATTTTAAGTAGTTCAATTTTTTTTATATGAGCATTAGTTCATTGCAAGTGTTAGAGAATGTTGTAGTTTGCATTGTTGGAAGGTGTTGCAAGTTTTGTAATCTTGTTAGCTAGACTAGCAACAATTTTTCCCTTAAGTTGTCCAATATAAAATGTAGAATGCTTGGGGCCTTTGAGTACTATTTTGGCATGGGACTGTGTAACAACATTAGTACAAAATTTTGATTTTTCTTGATCATATTTGAGAGATGTAGCTCCTCTAAGGATGATCAGATTCTTTGGTTTTGCATTGTCACTTTCCTTTAGATTGTGATATCACAATTTTTAGAGTCTAGAGGTTCAACCATATTGATCACACTGCCATCATTGGTATATGTGTAGTTAACCTTGTTCTTGTTTTTTGGTTTAGATATTTCTCCCGTTTCATATGGAGGAAAGGGTTCTTTAAAGCTTTATGATTTGAGTTCTTATTGTATCCTCCCACAATTACATCACCATCATCAATGAGGTCTTGAATCATATGTCTTAGATTAACACAGTTGTTTGTTTTGTGATATTTATTTTGGTGATATTCATAGTATGTAAAGAAATTCCACCATTTAGGCCTTGATTGTGGATCATATGGACGAGAATTTTCCAAAGGAGTGAGAATATGGTTTTTAAGAAGTGTCTTATAGACCACTTCAAGAGGTTCACCCAGGGGTGTGTATTCATGTTTGGGTCTACAAGCCCAAGATATATTTTTAGCGTTATTTCTAGCTAGATGGTCTAGTATTTGGAGCAGCCTTCTCAATGAATTTAGCTAATTTTGGGATTGAAATCTTCCTAAGGAGGTTTGGGAGTGATATTTTCCACTACTCCATCATGCACAACATCTAGGTTTTTGTTAACATATTTGGATCTATCTTTACTAGAGTTAGACCATTGTCTATTTCCTTTTTGTAGGGTTAACTCACCTCTCTTAACAATCAATTCCTCTATGCAAACACCTTGTGTAATCATATCTTTGAAGGTAGTGGGTGCCTAAAGTTGTAGTTTGTACCTAAAATTAGGTAATAGGTTATCCATGAATATGTCACATTTCTAGATTTTAGGCATCTTGTAGGAATACTTGGTGTATAGTTGTCTCCAAATCTGAAGAGAGGTCAAGAAAGGTTCTTCAGTTCTTTATTTGAGGTTCCAAGAATCATTTATGTCAATCAAATTTTGGATGTTTTTGTGAGTATTGTTGTATAAATATGTTGGCAATTTTGCCAAAAAATTTAATCCTAGTGATCAATCGTGAGAACCACTCCATAGCTTGGTCTTCTAGAATACATGGGATAAAGCACATGAGGTATGTTTGGTCATATAATGAACTCCATAGATGGGGCACTAAACTCCCTCATGTGATCTTGGGGATCATATGTGCCCATGTACTTTTCATATTTAGGTAGTTCAACTCCTCTAGAAAAAGGATGGAAGTAAAGATCCATCTCAAAAGGAAATGGAAAAATAACATCTAGTGTGTATTGTTTAGCAAGTTTTTCTTTGTCTTTCATCATTTGTGCCAATTGCTCCTGTATGGATTGAAGTTGTTTTTGAATTTTAGAGGTTTTAGATTCTTCCTCTTTGATTATAATAGTTTATAAATTTTATTTTGGAGGTAACTTGGCTCTTTCATGAGCCAGTTTGAGGAAATTCTTTTCTTTTTCCTTATTGAGTGAGATTTCCATCATCATTTGGAAGATTTTTTCTTTACAAAACTATTCTAAGTATTTTGGGGGTATAACCTCATTATCCCCATACATCTTTGTGTAGGTGGTAGTGACATTTGAACTTATCAATTATTTGGTTCTTGTCATTATTTTCTCCTATACTATTTTCTTTGATTTCCATGTTTTGGTCTGCCATTTTGTTTGCATGCAAGTACTCAGTATGTAGAGGTTTAGTGTGCAAAGATGTTGTGTTTAGAGGTTTCCT
The DNA here is from genome assembly GCA_028749045.1 of Cupressus sempervirens. Lineage (NCBI taxonomy): Eukaryota > Viridiplantae > Streptophyta > Pinopsida > Cupressales > Cupressaceae > Cupressus > Cupressus sempervirens. Next base: position 852,197,724 of record CM053786.1, on the reverse strand, counting down.
ATTTGTGTTGACTAAATTAGGCTCAAGAGATGACCTTTTAGAGTTTAAATGCTCTTGAAATAGAGGATTACTAACTCGATTCAAGTTTATGGAAAAGATTTGTCTAATGTAAGGTTGATAAATAGGTGATAGAGATTGATATGATCCCTCCTTAGATGTATCAAGTTAATGAGACTGCGAAAATCCTCCACTAAAGTTAGATTGTGTATAGAATTGGGAACAACCTCTACCTTGACTCCTACCTCTACCTCTACCTCTTCTAGGTCTACGCAAGGGAAAGACATTTCCACTTCTATTTAGGACAATCATATAAAATAATGTATGACAAATTTAGACTAGTACCACACTTAGAATTTTATCTCAATTTAAGTGACAACAAGGGTGATGTATGCCAAGTTATGAGTAGTAAGAGAAGTGGCTAGAATGACTGAGGGATTGACTATCATGACAATAGGATATGACAACATAGTAGGACAAGTAGAACATTTTAGAATGAGACTAGCTTTAGATGTGGATCACAAATGTTCAACCAAGAGAGTTTTGTATTAGTTTTAGACTAATATCAACAAAGAAGTGTATAGGTGTCCTTGAACAAAGACTAGATCATACTAGAGTTTTGACAGGAAGATGAACAACAACTTGCTAATTTAGACAATTTCTAGATAGGCTCACATGAGAGAATGCTATCTTATGCAAGTTTTTGACAAGTTTCCCTAGAATTTTACGGGCTATAATTTTAGGTACCCATTTTTTGTCCGCTTCACCAATAGAGATTTTTGGGTAGCATACAAGTAACTATAGAGACCAAGTGAGACTTTGTTTCTCTAGGTGAGATGGTAGACTAGATTGACAGTTCTTACAAGTTTTGAATAATAACTAGAGCAAATCTCATGCAAGAATAGACTAGTTCCCAAGCGAGTGACTATATAGGGCTAGGTGAATAAACAAAATAGAAAGTTTTTGAGATTTTCAATTGCGCAAAATTCTAAATAAAATCAAGTAAGTAAGTGACAAGATTTCTCAATTTTGATTAATTTTGAGGGGTTTTGACCATATTTATAGATTTTTATAGGTTAAAAGAAAAGTTCTCAATTTTCAAATAGATTTGATAGTGTTTCAGTTTGATATAATTCTTAGTTTGACAAGTAGAAAATTTTGGTTTTCAAATTTATGGAACAAGATAGTAGGTACACAAGCAGTACTAAAAAATAATCCAACCAAGCATAAAGTAACATGGAAGGATGTGGGAGTCTTCATGTGATTTGGATAGGTTTGATAGTTTTGACTCAAAAGGACACGCTTTATCCCTATAGAAAGAAAATGGTAGAGAAGGAAAAACTTTGTCTCACAACTTATGTGTATTTGTTCCCTCACACGATTGTATCACCCCTAAGAGAAAACCCTTATTTTTGGTCTTTCCAATGACTAACACATATGTTCAAAGGTTTCCCTTAAGGTAGGGGCCAGTTTCATATAGCATGTTCAAGCATCCACATTCATATCTATGGTGAGAATCTATAGGATAGAATCTTCCCCCTCCTTCCACAAAGATTATACCCCCTTTTAGAGGTGAATCAAGTAGGAAACTAAGTTAAAAAGTGTTTGAAAGGCTTCCATTCACATTAACCCTCGATGGCCCCACAAGAGACTAGAAGGCATCTCAACTGACATCTGAAAGTATACACCCCTAGGATGTATGGCATAGAGAGTAGTGTCAATTAGTACAATAGTCAAAGCTTCCTTAAGATATGAGATATCTAGAATTGAGAGGAAGGAATTAACATGGATTTAGAGTCTTTTTCTCTACAAGGATTCTTTATTATAGTGAGTTAGAATCACCGGTGAAAGATGTGTGCTCACTTGGGTCATTCTCAGAGGTTGAGTACTCCAGTAGGCCCACTAAAAGTGACTTGGACTAGGTTTGGATTCAAGGGTCTAAGTTTTTGATTTTCCCAAAAGCAAGAAGAGCATACTCATATACCTCTTCAACTCACCACAAAATGCCAAACATATACATAATTGAGCTAGTTTATCACCTCAACACATCTAGAAGCTTCTAGGTTTCTAATTTTCCCAAAGCAAAAATAGCATACTCCCCTCACTAGAATATTTGTTAAGAGACTCACTACCCTCCTTGCCTTCAAAGGGTATTTTTTTCCAAAGGGGTCTACGTTTTTTGTTTACTCTTGGGCATTATCTCCAAGTAGTAAAGAGAATAATCCCATATCCCTTTGTCTATAGCCCTAGACAAGTTCACAAGCATAATTAAACTATGTTTGGATTGAAAGAAAAGAAGACACAATGTTTATGTGGGTTTGAAAGATATTCTTTGACATGCATATTTTTTACAATCATCCTACAATCAAATGGCCAAAAAGTTTTAAAATATTTCAAGGGTATCTTCAACATGCATCCTATAAACAATTATTATGTACATTTAAGAAAATCAAGTAAATCACAGAGAACACATAGGTCATCATAATCAAAAAATAGTATATTAGAAAAATTTTAAGTGAAAAATCAAGTAATGAAATCTCACTAATACCATATCTTGTGCAAGATTTTGTTGCTTCCAGGTGACCAAATGATCTCCCAAGCAAGAAACTATTTTGTGTGACATGAGAGAATGCACCTTGCAGGTGAGTAACTATTCTATTGCACAAGATTTTGCATGTAGTCATGCAAATAATTGTTCTGTCACTCAAGATTTTGTACCTAGCTATGCGAGTAACTGTTATGTCGCATGAGATTTTGCGAATAGCGATGCAACTTTTAAGAGTTCTTGCAAGAAGAAATAACTTTCTAGGCAAGATGCATGTGAAATGTACGAAAACAAAAAGTAGAAAGATGAAAATATTAAGAAACGAAGCCAAAAAATCAATTTTCAGGCCCCACAATGAGTGCTAGAAATGTATGTGCTAAATATGAGCTTCTAATTTAACCACACACTTCAACATAATCACTATTTGTTAGGTATATCTAAGAATGAACATGAGATTATTCATCCTGAATGTTTGTACAAGACGATCATTGCCTTTTATCTAGACAAGGTTTTACTATGCATTCATAGAGTTGAGAGTAAAATAGGACTTGGTTGATCAACAGATTGATGATTTGAGGCTAATGCACCAAAATTGGTTTAGGAAATCAAGCTGCCAACTTTGGGGTATTACAACTCTAGACCGGATACCTCAAACCAAAGTTGCATCAAGAGCATCTTTGTGATGTGCCAAGGTATGGATGACATACCGAAAGTCACCAACTTGAAGAGCATATATATAATTTAATATTGAAATAGATTTGTATAGAAATTCAATTCATTTATTAACTTATTCATGATAATTATTTAGTTTGAAGTAATTTGTCAATAAGTTAAGAAATTATAATTAACAATGTGAAGTTTTGTAAAAGTTGATATATTTTTATATTAAGATGGATAAATTATTCCTAAATTTAAAATTATAATATTTCACCTTATTTAACAAATATCTTATACAATCAAAATTGTAACAATCAAACAAAAATATTATTACAATTAAACTTTTAATTGATTATTATTATCTTATATTAATAAACTTTTATTTAAAAGATAAGAATATACAACACAAAAAAGTAAATGGAGAGTCTCTAATAAATAATATTTAAATTTAATATAAAAATATAATTAATCTCAACAAAATGATAATAAATAATCTAGACTTTGACCCATTCCGTCAAAGTTCACAATTATTATTTTATTCTTCACACCAAATACTAGTCCGAATAAAACATTAAATGATCACTAAACAAACTAATAAAAATCATGCCATTATCAGCTGTCAAACTCTTTGAAATATTAATAAAATGTGCAATCGTCGTCAGTGACCGGTTTGTGAAGTTGGTAATTGAGCATTTGGTCAAGACCAATAGACTTGTCCTATGAAGTTGTTAGCAACCGAGAGCTGTCAGTATACTGGCGGTATACTGCCTTTGCTGACTATATTGTCCTTAGTTTTCACATGATGAGTGGACTGTGGGTGTATCCAGTTTCACCGTGTGAGAGTATTAGTGTAGTCATTATATCCTGTATTGGTGTAATGGCAAAATCTCCATTTGCAACCTATAATTTCAATGCCTAACTGTAAATTCTTCATAGACATCTGGATCGTCCCACAGTGTTACTGCCCAGCGAAGAGAGTGAAAATTTAAGAGCTAAGTGGGTTCGATCTGCAGATCTGTAATAAGAGAATAAGAGTCATTGTTTTAATTTGTTTCCATATAATTCTGTGTGAATAGAGTTTTTTCATGGCATGCCAGTTGACCTTTGGATTGCCAGCGGTCACAGGCAGCACTTCGCGTCTGTCATGTGACCAGGGGCTGAGAAGAAGGGGAGCCGCTGGTGTTGCCCAGGCTTTCATGGGCAAGTACAGTACGGTGAATATTGATCGTCATTCTATTCTCTGGGTAAGGAGAAATGCGTCAGAGAATGAGATCAAGAGCGCTTATAGAAATCGGAGGGGGAGTGAGCAGAGGTTCAAGCAGACCGATACAGATTATCAGGTGATTATGTTTGTTGTCTTCTGTAGATGATGTGTTGATTACGTTTTCACTTGTAAATTCCTTTACATTTTTCTGGGAATTGAAGCATAGGTATCAATGAAATGGTGTTTAAATTTGCAGCACATATTTACCCTTTCAGGATTAGCGTAGAAAAGTGCATTCATGTGGCTTCGCTGATTTGGGTTACAAAATGAATGAGTTTTCAATGGATCTTCAGCTGTTTTTTACTGTTTACTGATTTGGAGTAGAAATTTGCATTTTAGAAGAATTGTTTGTCTGATTTGGGTGTAAGTTTCAGAAATGAAATCTTTGCCTGAAGTACTTTTCTATTTTACTGGGTTAATTTTCTTCAACAAAATTTAGGATCATATTCTCTGATCCATCGAATGAAAAGAGGGAAAAACAAATAAATCACAGGGTTTATTTTTAAATGAGTATCACGTGGTTTTTGGGTTTTCCTTTAGTCATATTGCTTTAAAACTTGAGCTCCAATGCTGAGGAGAAAGGTCAATCCAGGTTTATCAGGAGATATGGGTCCTATGCCTTTAGGATAAATTCTATTCTTTCTTGCAGAGGCAGTCTGTATATCCAAAGGATTGCACCTGACCCTGAGAGCAATCAATCCAATCTATCTATTTTGTTTTCTCTCTTTTTGCCCCCCCTTTTTCTTATAAAAAGCAAGTGTATATGTGTGTGGTCAAGAAGGCTGCAGGAAGATACAAGAATAGGGAGGAAGAAGGGAAAAGGTGTAGAGGAGAAGATAAACTGAACTAATTACATATGAGTTATGTAATCTAAAAGATGAGCTAGCAACAATGCACTTAATCTTCCATCAATGTCTGGAACCTAACACATAGCTCTCCATGACATTTATGATGATCACTGTTGCACACATAAAAAAGCATAGCAGAAAATGAAAGAAGAGGTGATTGTGAATACTAAACCAATGTGAGGAAGAAGAGGTGATTGTGAATACTAAATCAATGTGAAGAAGATACTGACTCTATTATGAACTTTTGAAGCCAAATTAGTTTTGGCATATAATAGTTCCAATTATAATAAATATTGATATAATTATCTAAATAATTTTATTAAATAATTTGATAAAATATATATTAATAAATTAGATAATTACGAAAGATAAATAATCAATCAATATATCCCAACAATTAATCAAACTATATATATATCAAACCTATACTAAATTCTAAATATGGTAAACCATATACTAACTCCTACAATGCTCCTAACTAAACTTCTAAATACAATACTCTAACAAGGCAACCGATCATAGGGATGAACCCCATACTATATAAGTAAGTCATACAGTCAAGGACTCTATGCTTGATTGCAAACCGAGCTAGATAACCTACTTTAGGGGGAACCATGAGCGACCAACAAAAAACATGTGGCCGCTTATTAGATAATCTTTGATGTGATGCACTTTTGAAGGATTGTATCCATCTCTAATTGAGTCTTTCGTGGGATTATTTTTGGAGCCCGAATGAGGTCTATCATTGGAGCCATTTAAAAATGCTACTTGTTTTGATAATACTTTGAGGAGAGTTTGTTGTGAATTTAGAGGGTTAAGGAGAGCTAATAAATCTTTCCATATGACCTAAGCTGAATTAGACTTAACTTCGTCTACATAATCAGTGAGCCTCTCCCCACAAATTGGAATGACAATGTGTTGAAAATGAGATAAGGCATCAACATAAGCAAGAAGAGTACATCCCCCTATGAATCAGTCCATAACTTTACTTCCGCACCACAATTTACTTGTCGAGTGATATATCTGGTCACTGTTTCCCTAGAATGTATCACAAAGTTCCACATTACAGAGCCCATAGGGGGCTTTACAATAGTGAAAATCCTAGAACTATAAGAAATATCAAGATACATAGAGCTTGCATTGGGCCCTAAGTGTAATCTTATTGATGATAAAAGTTTAATAGTCCTACTTTATCTTCGACAAGTACAGACAACTTCCCAAATCTAGGGTCATACCATTAGAAAAATATAGAAAGTCTCTAAAAGCACCACCTCTGACTAGAAGGGTTTAGTTTCTCTATAAGTTTTTAATAGACAAATCTGGAGGTCAAACCATCAGACTAATTGATTGATCATTATAGTGCACTCTAGTTAGTGCGATAGTCATGCATTACCTATCTATTGGTTTGAAATATTTAAGAGATGATGCAATCATTCTTGTTAAATCAAGTATTTTATTTATAATATTTCTAGAGATTGTCTAATCAGTAACCATTTGTTTATGCCTAGGCTGGGGTTGCATGGGCACCTGCTTCCTTAAAAGTAAAGTGGGTGTCACTGAGATTTTTTAGGCATATTGAAAAAGGGAAGCGGTCCTATGGATTTATATGTGAATCTGCTTTAGAAATTAGGTCCTAAATTCGAGGAAGATGATTGTCTCATGAATTTTGAAAATAAAAGATTATATTTCTTCATAAATTTTTTTATTGGAATTATTTTATTTTGGTGGGAAAATGAAGAGTAGGTTGTTGACAAATGGCATAAATCTTCCCTAAGTTGGTGGTGCTAAATCTAGCCCACTCCATTTTCACCCGCTCAAATTGAGAGGGCTAAAAATTCGAAGCTCCTATTTTATAGGAAAAGGTTTCAGTTAAAGCTTTAGCCCCCTCTAAATAATTACCATGGAGCCACCTGCTCCACAAAAATAGAGCCCAAGCCCCTCCCATGGGACCCCTGCCTTAGACATACAAGCTCTTCAGAGCAACACATCTTTAAGAATTTACATGTGGCACAAAGTGCCCTATATGGCTCTTCCAAGCATTTAATCTTTTACACTAGATTGCACTATAGTCCCCTATAAGACCTACTTATAATTGTATTGTAAATATATAGTCATAAAATAAATGAAAATTATTTATTGTCAATTGTAAAATATATGTTCATTGTTTTGAAAGGAGCTATTATATATAGTTAAATGTAAAGAAGTTTCTACCATCTATGATTTTTCTTGTGAGAAACTTCAAACATGCTTTTTCATTGCACGTCTTTTATATACCTTTGTCTTAGTGAAATTTTTTGTTACTCATGTACCATATATAATTGCTCCATAATATGTAGACTTTGTATGTCACATGCAATCATGTCATGACCATCTGATTACATTATATTTAGATTTGGCAATAGCACACATATTCTCATCTCCACTTTCACAAATAAATTCTTGAAATTTATATAATTTATTTTTCATTTTATCTATTGTAATTATTTTATAGTTATTGTTCCCATACTTGATTAAACATTTGTCATTGTAGAGTTTTATTTTATATCTTTGATTTGCAATTTGAGGCACATAAAGTAGATTTGTCTTTAATTTAAAAATTACCACAAACTATTATCAGCTCTAACATTATAGCCATTTTAACTTCTAATGCACTATTATTTTCGAACTATATTTTCCCTTACTACTTTCACATGTTGATTCAATTTATTTCTTATTATGAGACATCTATATTGTAGTACCAAAATTAATAACCCAATCATCCTTAAAATAAGTATTTTATTTTTAAATGCAAATGGGATGGCAAGTAAAGTGGCTTTAATTATGGAGGAAACTTTGTAGTTAAGCATGTTCAAGTTGGGGCAGTACTAGGATGGATGACCAAAGTCTGGATGCTTCACCTCTATGAGCATCACCTAGATCTAATGAGTGTTAAGTGTTTTATTTATTCTCATGAGAGATGAGTTTGTGTGAATCACTACTCATGAAACATTGGACAATGAGTTTTACTCAAAAACTACACAATTAGATCTTGATAGTAATATCAAAATTTGACTTGTCGTGGAAATGTCTCCTATTTATCAATTGATGAAATTAAGGGGCTTTCTAATGAATGGTTCATAAGGTAGAATACTTGGTGAAGGTTTTTCAAATGGGGTCTCAAGAAGAGTAGGTTTAATTACAGAGGAAACTTCTTAGTTAAGCACACTCAAGCTAGAGTAGTATGGATGGGTGAACTTTTGGGAAGCCCTAGTGCTTGACCTCTGTGGACATCACCTAGATCCAATGAGTGTTAAGCGTTATTATTCTCATGAGAGATGGGTTTGTATGAATCACTAATCATGAAATATGGGTCAATGAGTTTGGCTCAAAAACTCAACAGTTAAATCCTAATAGCAATATCAAAATTTGACTTGTTGTGGAAATATATCCTACTTATCAATCAATGAGCTTAAGGGGCTTTCTAATGAATGGTTCATAAGACACAAGACTTGGTGAAGGTTTTAAAAATGGGGCCACAAGTAGAGTGGGTTTAACCATGGAGGAAACTTTGTAGTTATGTCCACTCAAGCTGGAGTAGAACCGAGATGGGTGATCTCTTGGGAAGTCTCGAAGCTTCACCTCTGTGAGCATCACCTAGATTGAATGAGTTCTAGATGTACCATTTATTCTCATGAGAGATGGGTTCATGTGAATCACTACTCATTAAACATGGGTTGAAAAGTTTGACTCAAAAAATAAATAGTTAAATTCTAATAGCAATATCAAAATAAAAAAATTAATCAAAAGATTTTGTAAACTTGTTTGTCTTCTTTTCTACGTCTCTATTCTTCTTGTAGCATTCATTTTCTTTGTGGCCTATTTTACCATAATTATATTTTCATTTTCTTTTATTATAATTTTTAAATGTGACATTTCTATTTTCATACTTCCATGTCATATTATCTTGTGACTTTTGGTAATATGTCTTTTTCCTTTATTATGGATGCTTGAGATTCACCATTAAATGATTCTCTTTCTTTAATTTGGTGTTTCTCTTCCTCGACTAGCTTAAAGAAAAATCTTTATATTTTAATACATTTAATTTATCTATAGAATCTAACCCCCTATGAATGATTGATATGATCTTATAAGACTATGTAATGTTTTTTGTACAAGATATTTATTATCTATGAAAATTTCAAGAAAAACAAGCTTATTTTCCTTTTTCATTTGATTTCCTTAGATAAGAGAATACTTACATAAGAGACTAACTCTTGTCAACTTGATAAATTGATATTATATAACTCTATGGTGAGCATTAGGGCCCATACAACACTTGAATTTTAGTATATGCTTTTCTAAATATCTTCATATTTTGACTACACTTATTTCATTGCAAAATTTTGAAGAAAAAAACTTTTCAAAGTGTAAGCTTAATTAATGTTCATGTTTTTAAATCTATTTTATCTACTTCTTGTCCTTTTCTATTACTTCTAGTTTTTGTTCAATCCCACTGACAATCTTACAAGAATTTTCAAGTATTACAATAATTTATATATGGAATATCCAATCACATCCAAATTTCAACTAAAAAGATTTAAAAAAATCCACTCTACAAAAATGAGAGATATTGCCCAAGATTTAAAGATATTCTGATATCATATTGACAAAATAAAATAAATAGAAAATACTAAGAATACTGACATAAATTATAAATTTGTATATATTAACATTTTGTCATCATAGTGCAATTACAAAGACATTGCTTGAACTTAAAAATATGAGTGGATTAGAAATAAACACTAATATTTTTTTAATCTCCCTCACTAAATATTTTTGTGTGCTGATTTCTTTTATCTTATCTAAAAAATTAATAAAAAAATTTAAGCTTAAAATTATCTCCAACATTCATGATCATGCATTAATATGGCACCACTCTTGAGAATGTACCCACTCCACATGCTAGAAATAATTGACTTTTGCTTAGGTAAATAGAGGCAAGCATAGGCAAGCCTAAAAATAATTCAATCTCCCTTAGTTTGGGGGACTTCTTCTTCTCTTTTGCCATCTATTAACTCCACTGGTGCATTTATCTTAAAAATTAAATATCTTAATATTACATTTATTATTATGTGTAACTATAAATCAATTTGAAACTTTCAACTTCTAAATTTTAAGATGTTGATAGTCTCATCATAAAAATAATTATAATGAAAAAAAACTCCTTCAAAAATTATTGCAAGAAAAAGAATTCAAAAATAATAAATGAATGATGTGCATTAGTGAATTCTCTTTCAATGGGAAGGGGTGAATTAGAGGAAGAGGTACTATCTTAAAAACAACTTTAAAAGTGATGCAGTATAAGGCAAGAGAATCCCTAAAGGAGATTTCCTAGCCCTCGGGAAATAGCCACACAATGGAACACAACAACATAAGATATATGATTTGATACCAAACACAACTCTTTATTCATATAACAACTAATTATATGCAATGTGTTGGGTTGTAAGGCCTTCCTAGTTAGGACCAAATACAAAGCAAGTAAGAGTTCTACAAGATCCCTCAAGATCCAATCCAACCCTAGTTAGTCCAAATCTATTGCATAACAACACTTTAGTAGAAACCTCCAAGTAAGATCTAAATTTGTGTTTGTGAGCCACCAAGCAATATATTTGTTTCTCAAGCTACAACTGCTAACTCTTCTCAAATGTCAATTCTCTTCCACATCCTCTTCTCCAAGCTAGATGATTATGATTTAAGACTCCACGAGACTCCTTATACCCAACTAAGCCACAAGTTAGTGAAAAAAGTTACAAATTAAATAAAACCTTACATTAAATACATGTTGAACCACAAGTTGGGCTACAATAGATATTAAATACCAAATTCCTTAGAAGGCTTCTAACACTCGTTAAATAAACCTAGGAAAAATAACCAATATCTAAATAGGTCCACACAAACTCCCACAATTGCTCCACATAATGATCTCAGTCCTAACACAATAAATGCACCAAGTTAGCAAAGAAAATCCACAAAAACTCCATCTCGCAAGCCACACTATCAAGCATCTACAACCACTAGTCAAGCACTGTCAAGATCCTACAATCATTGTCGAGCAATGTAGTACATGCCAAGAAATGGTATATGCTAAGCTCATTCAGTGACCAAGCATGTCGGCAACCATTACACCTAGTAACAATCGAGCACCACTCCTTTGGTGACCAAGTCCCCAACTCCAATAACAAAATCCCTCCAACATGTAGGGTTGTTAACTACCCTAATATGCTCCTACATTAGACATCCCAAGTGCAAAAAGATGTTCTCAATAGCTAGAAGAACATCTTCTAGGATACAGCACATAAATCCCAAACTAGTTCTTCACATATATATCCTCCAAGTCTTAACTTGTACACTCTTTCCCTTGCACCATCACTGCTTCTTCATGTGCATCCATCCTTGTTGTGCTATAGGATTTTTTCCATGTTGATCTAAATAACCCTCTAAGAATCCTTCAACTCAACTCAAATATCAATACTCAAGTTTCTTCTACCAAGTTCTTCATTTTGTAAAGGAATTAAGGAATGCTTCCTACCTTCTTTCTCAATAGTAATCATATTCTTGGAATCATTCATAGCCCTACAATCATATTGCAAAGGCCTACCAAGCAATATATGGTAACTATTCATGTCCACTATATCACACAACACTTGATCCTTATACTGCCCAATCTAAAAATCAATAAGACATTGCTCCCTCACTTCCAAAGTATGATCATCTTGTAACCAACCAATCTTTAAGGAAAAGGATATCTCATTCTCTTCAAACCAAGTTTATGAATTATCTCCTTAGCAACAAGCTTATCAATACTGCAACTATCCACAATTACACTATATATTTTACCACTAGACTTAAAATGAGTCTTGAATAAACTACTTCTTTGATAAGTATCCACTATCTTCTTACCAAATAGTACTTGTCAAGCTAGCAAGTTCTCTCCTTCCTCGAGTTCATTGACATGGGCTTCAATTTCATTCACCATCGTAGCTCTCTTATCACCAACTTTCTATGAACAATCATAGGCTCTATGTTCTTCTTCATCAGAAAAAAAACTATTACCTTTAAAGGTAACCTTACCTATCCTCTTCCTAGGTTCAACGAGTTTTGGTTAATCTTTTGCACTTGGTTTATCCTTTGTCAAGTGATGTTGCTTCTCTTTCCCTTGATAGCTTCCTTGGTTTCTGCTCTTCAACTTATCTTTTGTATCTAGAGCATACTAATAAGCATCCTCAACCAAATCAATCTTCAACATACCAACCTCATCATAAATATTGAATCTCAAACTACTAATGTATCAAACCACATTCTCCTTAGATAATTCTTTGTGTCTAGAATGAATAGTCAGCTTGTAGAACTCCTCGGTACAATCCTTCATAGACATATCCTTCTACTTTAGATTCTGCAACCTCTTAAACAACTCAAGTTCACAATCAAAAGAAATGAACATAGCCTTTAGTTTTGTCACCATCAATCTCCAACGAGTGATCTTCATTTCACATTCATCTTCTCTATCTCTTTGCAATTCCTTCCACCAAAGAGCAACATGCCCTTTTAGCTTGGTCTATGCTAATCTCACTCTGAGTGAATCTCCAACATCCTCTTACTCTTGAAGTAGTCTTCCAATTCACCAATCTAATCAATCAGGTCTTTAGGGTTCAAAGTATCTGAGAAATTAGAAACCTCCATTTTATGCTTCAGCTTCAACTGAGATCTAGATCTAGCAAAATGACCAGCCTTATCTCTCATAGGTCTCCCCATACAATCAATCTCATCCTCACTACTCAATCCAACAACCTCAAATTCCTCAACAACTTCCTCATAACCATCTTCAATACCCATGTGTAGAGGTACACTAACAATAGCCCTCATGATCTCATTCTTCATCGACTCCATCTAGGATCTAAAATCTAATCTAAGGTCCAATCTTCTTGGAGGAATCTTCCAAGATCTTGACAAACCCTTTGGAAAAAAATACACAAGATCAACCAAATCCATGCTCTTATGATCTTCACCCCAGGTCCTGGTGCAAAGTGTCTCTACTTCGGCAGTTTGTCTACACGCTTAGTAAAGCCTTCACTCTAATACCATGTGATGCAACTTACAAGGTAGGAGAATCCTGAAGGAGATTTCCTAACCCCCAAAAATAACCACACAGTAGAAGACTAACAATAACACATAGATTTAGGTCCAAAATAATGTCGATTCTCATAATATAATCATAAGATTTAGATCAACATGTGCCTGACTGTAAGGCCTTTTGAGTTATAGCAAAATACATAAGAAAATATAGCAACCGCGTTGCAAGATCTCACAACATCCAAATCTTAGCTAGCCCAAATCCACAATCTGGTAGAAAATCCCAAGAAGAATTTAAACTACTTCAATCCTCTAAGCTACTCCTCTCTAGCTGACTTCCTCCATGTCGGATCCCATGTCGAACGAATGACTCTAGACTCCATAAATATCTACAAAACTCAACTATCCCTTCTTTAACTCAATCAGTCAAACTAGCTTCCAACCAAGTAGACATCTCTCAAATATTCTTCTCTACCACATCATGGAGATTGACAATCATCCAACAGTCCAATATTCTTGGAGGCATCTTCCAAGATATTCCCAAATCCTCTACGACAAATCTACACTCTTAACAATCACCAACCAGATCAAACCTTTGATCAAAAAGTCCAACCTTCGATCTTCACAACCATCTTTTCATATCACAGTCCATCTCTGAGCCCTTTGTAATTGTAAGTCAGAACCATGACCTACTATCACACAAAAAAGATATCTAGGACTCCAAAAAGAACAATCCACCACACCATCAAACTCTTCTCTAAATACCATCTGATGCAATACAAGGCAAGAAAATCCCCAAAGGAGATGCCCTAGCCCCCAACAAATAACTACACAATGGAAACACAACACAAGATATATGATCTGATACCAAATACAACTCTTTATTCATAAAATAACTGATTGATACAATGTGTTAGGCTGTAAGGCCTTCTTGGCTATGATCAAATACAAACAAAATAAGAGTTCTACAAGATCCCTCAAGATCCAATCCAACCCTAGCTAATCTTGATCTCTAGCATCAGAGTACTCTTGTAGAAATCTCCAAGAAAGATGTAAACATTTGTTCACAAGCCACCAAGAAATCTCCTTGTTTCCCAAGCCACAACTACTAACTCTTCTCTAACTTCACTCCTTTTTTGCATCCTCTTCTCCAAGCTGGATGATTGTGATTTAAGACTCCACAAAACCCCTTACTTATATGCAACTAAGCTATAAGTCAACCTTTCACATTATAAATTAAACAAACCCTTACATTAAATACATTTTGAGCCACAAGTCAGCCTACAATAGACATTAAATACAAAATGCTTTAGAAGGCTTACAACACTTATTAAATACACCTAGGAAAAATAACCAAGAGCCAAATAGGTCCACACAAACTCCCACAATTGCTCCACATCATGATCTCAATCCTCACTCAATAAATTTACCAAGTTAGCCAAGCAAATCCACGAGAACTCGATCCCACAAGCCACACTGTCAAGCATCAGTAACCACCAGCCAAGCACTACTGAACTCCTACAAGCATTGTCAAGCAACATAGTACATGTCAAGCAACAATATATGTTGAGCTCCTTTAGTAAGCGAGAACCTAAGCCAACATTACATCCGGTAACGACTGAGAACCACACTTTTGGTGACTAGATCCCCAACTCCAAAGACATAATCCCTCCAACATGTCAGATTGCCAACTATGCTAGGATGCTTCTGCATCAAAAAGTTGAAAACTAAACGTTATTTTCTTAGTTAAAATTTAAATTATCTTATAGTAAATTGTTGGTGTCTTCTAAAATGCATTAATAGCCTAATCAAATTATTTTCATATTATTTTGAAATTGTAGAAAGGAATATAAATGTATTTTGTTCAAATAGATTTCATGCCACATAAGTATTTGAAAATGTGTTGAATTTGTTTTGTGGGGTGAAAAAGACTATAAAGACATATGTAGATGTAATATTTAAGTTTATTTAGCTAGATATTAGAAAACACTTAAAAGATATTTATTTATATCAAATAGTTGAATTGGATTATATAAAAAAATTTATTAATCATACTAGGTAATCGATCATGAGAATGAGAGAACCAAAAGTATAAAGAGATATTTATATATATTTTTAAGCTTATACTTAATTTCACTGCATATGATTATGAATCTGATTGTAATCTTGTGGATTCCTAAATCCCATCTTACTAAAGATGATTTTTCTTATACATTATGCATCTAAGTGAGCAGTGTGTTTGTGAGGGTTTTTGATAGAATAACCTGTTCTTGAGCACGCCCTGTTTTTCCATTGCTTCCTATCCTGTACTCCTTTTCGGGCTGTCACAACTAAAAATCCACCTCCTGTAGGTGTGCCATCAGCCAATATCCCAGACCATAGCCGCCCTGTCTTCTCAAATATGTTACCATCCCAACCCCTCTAATCCAACATCCTGACCATCAACTAATCAGTATGCTGGCTATTCTACAAGGTTGTTCCTCCCCCTCCAAGCTTACGTGGCTCGCCATCTGATCCTAAGACCTCAATTGGTTGCCCTATCTTTTTCTATTGCTCTGTAATTGTTCTAAAGATAGCATTGTTATAATTGTTTTCGAGATAACATATTTGGTTTAAAAACCAGGTGAAAATAGGCTTGAGAAAGGATCCAAGGAGTTGCGAAACTCCAGCCGGATGGCGTTTGGCAACTGTGGAAGAAGCGAAAAACAATCTGGAATGGATAAAGCAGTGTAATCTTTTAGAGGAATGGGACAGAGCTCGTCTTCTAGATGGCTGGATCGGAGGTGAAGGTTATGACTTCAAAGTGGAAGTGGGTTTCAGAAGCTGCCTTGGATACATGTTACTCATTCAGTCACCAACTTCCCAGATATCCGACGCGGGTCTGTATTTCCGTCTTTTGCTTTGATTAGGTTGAGTGCAAAGTAGATGGATACAGATTACAAAATAGATTGTTACTTGAAAATTCCAAAGTTTCAAGCTAGTAGCGATGGTGATGTTGCAGTGTAATAAACATTAGACTGACTCTTGTATGTTATACGTCACAAGAAGATGGCAGGAATGTGAAACCATATTCAGGAATAACTAAAATGAGTAAAGAGGGACGAAGCGCCGCTTTGTTATTGTGTTGCGAAGATTGGAACGTGGAGGTCCTTTACTGGTTGATGGGAGGTCGCGCAAAGGAGAATGCAAGTTCGGAAAGTGATGAAACAAAGGAGGCAAGCGAACTTGTAAGCGCACTGGTCAGGGAGTTACAAAGTGTGCGTGCAGAAACAATAGTAAAGCACTTGAAGATTTCACGTGATTCATTGGAAGTCTTGAGCATTGACATCAAAAAATCTTTGAATGCCTTGCAAGAGAAGATAGATTCTGTGGTAGCCTCGCAAATCGTCCAGCACAAGTCTTTGCGTCATCGTCTGGACTTCTCTACACAATTTTTTACAGTCAACATCGAGAAAACCGGCTCTGCTATTTTCTCTGAAATGCTTTTCCAGGAGTATTCCATTGAAGGCTACGGATTCAACACAAGCGTGCCCTCGACTTGGGAGGCCTTTGCTCGTGCAATCTTGTATGTTGCTGTGGACACCGCGGCTGCGGCCTACTTCCTATCAGTGTGGGGCAACTTGCATCATACATTGCTGATGAAGCCTGTGCTTCTTCACTACCTGATGTGGTGCACCTTCAAAATGTTTCGAAGATCTGAGTTTTCGGATGCAGTAAGAACAGCGGCAGAAGACGCCAAAGGCGATTGCAAGCGATTCGCCGAGATTGTACGTGACCAAGGGTACCTACTGATCAACTGTAATGCCAGCTGTGATGTTTTATCTTCCTTGCTTTGCCAGGCGACAAAGGACGGCGATGTAGATTTGGTGCAATGGCTGGTACAGAGTTACGCAGATCCTTCCGAAATAGATAGAGGAGGGAAAACAGCAATGCACTATGCAGCAGAAATGGCCGATGAATCCAAGGGACTCAAAATCGCAGAGATGCTGCTTACAAAAGATGGAAAGCTTGCAAACACTCCTGATAGTGAAGAGCAGACTCCTCTACATGCAGCTGTTATTGCAGGCCGTGTAGAAATGTGCAAACTCCTCTGCGTCCAGCACCACGCAAGAGTGGACTTGAAAGATAAGCAAGGTCGGCTTCCGCTTCACTATGCACTACGTCGAAAGCAGCAAAATAAATCCCTTATTGAATACGCCACCTATACTCTGATACATTCCCTCGTGGATGAGAAGGACAATGATGGAAATTCGCCTTTGGATTATGCTATTCAATACAACGCGGATCCGGATTTTGTGCTGTACCTGTTGCGACTGTCCGAGCAACGAAAATATTATTTCAAGAAGCTCAACTCGCGCACGCTGCAATTTTATCTCCGCGAGTCTTTGCGATTGGGCAATGAGCTTCTCGTTCGCGATCTGGTCAGTGAAGGAGCCGATCCTTTTGAGCCGGACGATGAAGGAAAGACAGCACTGCATCGCATTGCTGAGAGTATAAACCGTTTATCCTTCGTAGATGGAAAATACACACTTATTCAAGAACTAATTGATAAAAACAAGGAGAAAGCATCAGCTGGTGATAAATACGGAAGAAACGTCCTTCATGTCGCAGCTTTCCTTGGACGGGATCGGCTTTGTCGATATATTATAGAAAATAACAGAAAGATGTTAGACACGAAGGATCGTGATGGACAGAGTGCTATATTTTATGCAGTGGCTGGAGCTCACGACGATCCCCATGTTCTCCGCTGTTTCGTTTCAAGTAAGCAAGATTCGGTTTTTGTGAGCGATTCCAGCCAAGCAACTCCTTTGCACGTTGCTGCTGCTAGAGGCAACCTTGAAATGTTGAAAAGGCTGCTCTCACATGTTTGGGAGCGTAAGAAGGAATATGTTGAGGCAGCAGACGTCTTGGGTCAAACAGCACTACACAGAGCGGCAAGTGGAGGCCACGCGGAAGTTGTCAAAAAGCTTCTGGACAGTGGTGCCCGTCCCTTAAAACAACGTGATTGTAATGGCAAAACAGCTCTACATTTTGCAGGTCAAGCGGATGGTCAAAATGCCGTGAAAATTGCAAAGTTACTTTTGAACAAGTGTGAGACAGATGAAGAGAGAAGCCTTCTTTTGTTTGCTTCTCATGTTGGCATCGGTTTATCCAATCCTTCGCTTGAGGACTTTATTAAAGAGGAAAGAAAACAAATACGGGAGAAACTAAGGTGGGAGAAACAAATTAGGGTGGCGGCAAGACTAGGCGATATAGATATGACACGGGAGTTCATTACCAGGGGAGCAAATATAGCCCTCCTTCGGGATAACAATTGGATGACCTCTCTAACACAGGAACAAAAGGAAAATGTCAGAAAAGGTATGTTTTTCTATATATATATATATATATATATATATCTTCCTCTTCTTCCTCTTTTGTTAAAGAAATATCAGCGCGCAGCAGTGAATAATTATTTTTCCTATTAAAACAGTTCTGGAACAAATTAAGGCTATTGTTGAACAAGGGAGCGATAAACCGGCTCTGGAGGATAGTCTTGGTAGGCATAACTATCGCAGCTTTTGTAATTATCTAGTTCAATAATAGAAAGCACAAGAATTCAGAGGTGAAATTTCCTAATATTCTCTGTTATAATATTGGGTAGGACGAAGTCCCTTTGCCAATGGTCTGGCACTGTTATTCTTAAATCCCTTTGTGAGATCTCCTATTACTGTGGGAATCTCGGGAAAATGGGGGATGGGGAAGTCTAGTGTTATGGCTCAGGTAATCATCCTTTCTAAAGAGTTTAGCACTTTTACTTCACACTATTATGATCTTTTATGGTATTAATTCGGATTATTGTGCTTCCAGACAGAAATCGCTCTTTTAAAGCTAGCATTCAGAAATCAATTATCTGTAATAGGGAAAAGAAAAAGGAGGGAAATAGCATATGGAATAAAGACGTTGGAAGCTAAAAGATGGACTGTCCTTAATTTTATTGACAACATTCTTTGCTTTATCAAACGAGTTATGAAGTTAATAGCCAAGGTAGATGCGCAAACCCGACATTCCCAGATTAGATTCCCTTATTTGCAGTTACATACTTTACTAGTTTAAGAAGGTAGGTACCATAACTGTATATATCATTTTGCTATGAAAGATTACATGAATAGAAGATCCTTTGAAAAATTCACCATTTTCTCTTCAATTTGATGATAGAGGAGTGTTAATTAAAATGAAAATAAGTAATTCAATGAGGCCAAATTTAAATTGTTTGATGGTCTTTGAGCAAAACTTTCTCCGTTGGCATCCCAAATTAATAGTGACTCTACTGTATGGATTGCTGCAGATGAGAAATTCCGACATTTTTATAGAGTTGCGCTCAACTTTGTCCAAATTAAGAAGTTCTTTGCAAGCCCTACGGGAGGAATCTGCGCCCTTCGATTTGTCCGGCAAATTTAGAAGTTCTTTGCAAGCCCTATGGGAGGAATTTGCGGCCTTCGATTTGTCCAAATTAAGAAGTTCTTTGCAATCCCTATGGGAGGAATCTGCATTCTTCGATTTTAATGAGTTTCTAGACGAAAAATATGAACGTAAATATCAAGCTCTTTGGGAGGAATCTGCGTCCTTCGATTTTAATGAGTTTCTAGACAAAAAATATGAACCTAAATATCATCAAATTTTAAAGTCCGTGGCCGTCATTGATAAGCGTGATTTGGTAAGAAAGTCATCCAATAACTGTAGATGTCAGTCAATTGTTTTCGTCTCCTCCCATATTATTATTTTATATTACATACTAATGATTTTACATTATTATGCAGTTTTATAAAAGTTTGATATGGTACGTATGAGTCCTTATATAAAACTGTGCAGTAAAAAGCTTAACCTGCATTACGCAAACATTCTAACATGTTTTCTATATTAAGCATCTATATTTATAAATTCATTTCTCGAATTGATCAATTCAATCTTCATTACCATGCAAATTTTGACTCAAGATTCTTATTTGTTCTTGGTCCGGTAAGTTTCAGTATGATGAAGATGAAGAAAGTGGATCTAGAAATCAAACAGTTGCTGAAATGCCATCGGAGGAATACTCTTTGCAGGGGACTGCACCTTCCATTTTGACTGTACAATATAATGCATGGCATTATAGGAATGAAACGGAGGCATGGGCCGGTCTAACAGTGAAAATCACAGAAGAAATCGAAGCGACGATGACGGTGGCACACAAGCTAAAGACTAGCTTGATATATAATTGGAGGAAAAATAGAGGCAGCATCCTTTCCAAAGTGATCTTCCCTGTCTTTCGCCCAATAGTGGTGGCCAGCTTGTTGACTATCATTGTATGGTTGGGACTTGGTACGGCCCATAACATAGACATAATGAAACTTAAATTTGGAGGTCTATTGGCATTGATGATTGGAGTCGCTCAGGGTTTAGTAAATGCAGTCATATCTTTTGTTAAACCGATCAGTTCTCAAGTTGGGGACCACATACGTCAACTGGACCGTAAAGAAAGTCATTTTGTCTTTGGTTTATTTCATCTGGAGAGTAGCCTGTCCCATAGCGAAAACCTTGGCTATCATCAGAAGGTTATTGATGATATCAATTTTTTGAAAGGACAACTCCATTATAAACGCTTCTGGATGTGGGAGGGGTTAGCTTTTATATGGTGCTGCATTACATGGAGTTGGAATGAGAACTATGTTTCAGGAACAAATATTCCAAAGATGCCCCCTGCTTCCGGTGACGATCTTAGGATAATTGTCCTCGTCGATGATCTTGATCGTTGCGATGAGAATGTGATTCTACAGGTATAACGTTAAAAAGCTCATCCCTTTTGAAGTCGATATAATAGCCAAATCTTAGTCTTTGGTTTTCTAAATATGTTTGTTTTTGTTTTTTACCATTAGTTATTATCAGCCGTGAATCTAGTTTTGACCACTTGTGAGATCAACGTGATTCTGAGCATGGAAAATAGCATGATCCAGAGGGCAATAATAAGAAAATACGGGAGCAGGGATGGCGAACCTAATAATAACAAGTCCAATGAGGATATAGCAGTGAAATATTTGAAGAAAATAATTCAGCTCCCGCTACACCTACCAGACCCTAGTGATGAAGAGTCCAGGGACTTTTTGCTGAGCCAGCTAGGTAAGAGGGACAGTAGAGAAGGGTCTACCGAAGAAAAAAGAAAAACTTATGGGCATAAAAAAGCCAATCCAAAGTTCCTTATTGGAACTTCAAGTCCAGATAAACCTAAGCAAGGTGAATATCTCTGACCTCAATACGAGTGGGATTAGTCACTTTTTATATGTACACCACTTTTAACTGATGAGTTATCGTTCTTCCACTTTACTGCTGTTGTAGGTAGAGAAGAAACAAAGAAAGATTTGAAAGAATCTTCTGGAGCATTGCAAGAAACAGACTTCAACATTTCAGGTGAAAAAAAGAGTCCATGTGAAAATATTTGAATTTATTTTTACATAATCATAGCTAATTATACATGTACTAGTTCATTTGTTTTTCCTTTCTTGGTTGTTGATTGGTTCATTTGTGCAAAAAGTACTAACTTTTTGTGAGTGGTTTTTAAGGAATGAATGTTTAAGTGAAAATTTAACGGCATACATAAATTAACCGATCAGCAAATTTCAATGTACAAATTAGAAGTTCTAGTGCCCAAAGTTAACCAAAATGACTAATAGATTGTCTCCCCTAATGAACTTTAAGAACAATTTGATCTTTGTTGCAGGTGATCTAGAACAGGGAGAAGACGATCTGGACTTAATAATTAGAGCAATGGTTATCCCAAATTACACCCAAGAAGAAAGCAAGGCTTTTCACTTTCTTCGTGCTCGGTGCACGGGCAGTTTGTGTGTAACCCCCCGAGAGTGGAAATGTTTGCTGGCATACCATCGACTAACATGGAATATTATGTGTCTAAACCGCAATGTCGACCTAGTGGAGGGATGGCAAGTCCAACTCATTGTATGGATTTTTGTGTGCTGGCAATGGAGGCATCAAATAACAACTCTTATAAAAGTAAGATAGTATCACAAATTTACTAATCCTACGTACCCCAATGGTGTTCACCTGAACAGAGTGGTAGTGAATTTATTATTTTCCTAGGCAAATGTTGTTACTTGTTAATAATTGAAAATAAACAATCTTTGTACGCAGAATTGGAACAAGCTTGGGATTTTAAGAAAGTGGAAAGGCATAGAGGAGAATACGATTGAACCTTCGCTGGGAGAGATTGTTGAGGATTATATCTATGAGAGGTGGCCTGTTGACCAGGAGGGTGCTTCCACTGAAAGAGCCGAGGAGCGAGAAGAATGGATTAAGCTAAGAGACATTTTGCGGGTATACAATGTTTCAATGGATGGCATTCAAACCTTCCAAAAATTCAGGTTTTTCTGCGAGCCTGGACATCTTCTATGGCCATTTCCCGAATCAGTCTAAACCTTACAAAAATTTCGTATACACTACAAATTTAGGGAGGCAAGCATTTCTTCCATGGACTTTGGTCATTTCAGATAAATTATTCTCTCTCTGTAATTAAACTATCTAGTTACTCTCTCCTGAACTAAAGTAAAGTGGCTTGTTAGAATAATTACTTGCTTCACTCTTAGTGTAGATTAGGCAGATATTCAGTAAATAGTTACTGACTAGGTGTTTAATTAAAAGGGGAAGACATAATGTAAAGAGGGGAGTTAAATTTTAAAAAAGACAAATATAATACTCTGACCAAATACATTTTAACACCACTGTGTGCTGAGATTTTTGCCATAGCCCTACAAACTCATCTGTTAGCGTGTGTTTGTATATTCATATGCTCCCTTTTTCCATTAAGACATAAAATTTATACTTATTTAGATTCAATATTTTTTCAATAAGATTTATTCTTAATAATGTATATTTTGAGAAGACATCATATATATAGTTACATATGTAGCAACACACAATTATTTAATTCAAATTAACATATGAGCTTAGGAGCTATTTTTGAAGGTTAAAGGAGAGAATTGTATGTTTTATGACAAGGATTGCTCTTCCCTTTTCCTTTTTATGTTCTATGTCTTTATATTAACTATATTATTTATTTTCAAACAAACATAATCTATATTTAAATATGAGCAATTTTTTTAAATATAAATAATATTGTGAATTATTGTAGGTATTATGTTGGTTATCAATTTTATTATATCATAAAATGAACATTTATATTAACTTACTATTATTCGCACAATGTTCAAAACTTAATTCATGTTTGTTTTTCCTAATTATTTTGCAATAGTTTTATTTTTCTTTTTATAAAGATAAATTTATAGCTAGAGGTAGATGAAGGAAAAAAATATTTTAGCTATTTTTATTTTATATATTACTGAAAATTTAAATATTTCTAAATATTAAATATTTTGAAATTTGACATCTCTTAGCATAATGTACATAAAATTTTAAAATATAGGTATGCTAGATTTTGAAGGTACCAAAAAAAATTTAAGCAGTTCAGAAAGAAACTAGACAAATAAGAGAAAAGAAGACTACAAAAGCTTAGTTGGTGTATTCCACCTATGACATTTTTAGGGGAGGCGTGGATTTGGTGACAAAATGTTTCTCATAGTTTATCAATCTCACCCTCATTAATAGGTTCTTGCATATAAATATTAAGCTTCATGGGCTTGAACTTGATTATTGTAGCATGTCATTTGATATGGTGGTAGCCACTATAGTCATTATCCTTATACCAAGTTTGAACTCATCAAATGGTTGTGTTTGAGGCTATGCTTCCATATTTTGTTGGACCATTCTTTCAAACACTATGCACAAGGGTTCATTTTGAGGTGTGAAGGTGCATTTTAGGTTTCCTTGGTAGTTTTATTTTGGTTGACCTTGAAGAACTGTAATCGCATTAGTTTGATGGTGCGGTGTAGGAATGTTTTTTTGTGGGAGTGCTATAGTAGAAACCACCACTACATATGCTTAGTATTCATAGACCATATGATCATTGAAATTCTTATTCTAATTCCGATACCTTAATTTTTTATTGTAGTTTTTCTTAGAATTGTCTATGTAGATCTTAACTAATCATTTGGAAATAATGATCTTTTTGCACAATATCCTTTAAATTTATTAGCATGATAGGCTTGAATTTGATAAGCCATCTATTGATTGTGATTCTTGATGAAGATGGGGATCAATTATTTCACAAGAATTTTACAATGGAGATCTCAAATAAAACTAAAAATAAAAACTAATACAAAATTAACACAAATATATCAACAACAAAAATCAAATTAAAATTCACAATAAAAATTCTTCTCATTCAAGTAACACATATAGAAGGAAATTTTTCACCCTCAAGTTTGATGGAATATCAACGTATGATTTCACACAATGACATCTTACTTCTATTATCACTTTAGTGAGATAGTGTTTCAAGAAGATAAAATTAAAAAATTATAACTTAAGACTTAAATGAATACAATAATAAATAAAGAATCTAGAGCAACTACATTATACTAATAGATAAATATGTTTTAACTGCTAAAAATAATAAAGATAATTTATCAAGACTGACTACTTGACTCCATTAAGTCAATGTCCTAGATGCTAACACAAGTTGCAGACCAACTTAGACATAGCATGACATAATTCCATCCATACATTTTTTACACGTGTTTTAGAGACAAAAAAAAAAAAAATTTAAAAAAAAACTTTGCTCGACAAAAATTAACAAAAATTGAAACTAATCTAAGAAATGAAAATAAAGAGTGTAACTATGCTATGAAAATGACTACAATAAGGGGAAACAAGGAAAAAGAGACATATCAAGGAAAGGAGGTGGAAAAATCCTAAGCACTCCCTCTTCTTATTCTTCTTTTAGAATCTACACACATAAAAAAGGTAAAAATGTTGGGGTTGTTTAGAGCTACCTCAATCAAGTCCCTATTTTGGTGTTTTCACCTCTACATTAGTTAGAGAGATAAATAGATAATATGGAAATAGATAAATGGAAAGAATAATAAAATTAATATAATATAATATTCTAAAACCAAAGGAGATTAACTGATACAATGGAACTCCTCTTGAAAGTGTAAAAGATGGGGCTCAATAGGAAGAAGGTGAGATGTTGATTAAGGTGATGAACCTATAATATGAAATTTCCAAAATATTGTGAGAGTTATTCAATGTGAAAAACATATTTTTCTAAAAGATAATAATATTGATTTACTACAGATCCAAAAATACTACAATATAGAGAAATGTGAATGAAAACTATGTTGTTTTATGCTATCCAAAAGATTCCCAAGGTTAGTTACTGGGTATTCTGAAGAGGTTTGCACTAGAGGGGTACTAGACGTAACATCCCAATAACCAACTATACATGTACAAATTTTAGAGATGAATGTGTATCAGTCAGACTTATTCATAGTGTGCATATATCTTGAGCCAAGAAAACCACACTAGACCAAAGAATGAAACATTTAACAAAGGGACATGGATTAGGGGCATTATAAAATTAAGAATTACACAAGGTTAAATTTCCAACACTATATTATTCCCCAATTTAGTAAACATGGGTCAGTGCAAGAAGTTGGGTCTCACTTTTGGCCAAAAAGTGGAAATGTTTTTCCTATGTTTAGATTTTCTTGTCAAATGATGGTAGGATTTGAGGCACTTATAGTTTGACTATCAAAAAAAATTAGTAATAGAAATTGTAACTTTCTCATAGTCTACTTTTTTAATGTATAATTTATTTGAATAGTTGTATGACCAATTTTTTTTTTTTTTTTTTGTATGGATCTTTAGAAACCACATTTTTAAAATGCCTATTTTAGGACCATAGCATGCTTGTGTATGGACACCATAATTTGACACAACTAAATGATTTTTTTGTGAATCTTTTTAAAAGAGGTTACCTAACACACCAAAGATTGATGATAATAATTTTTCTTACTTTTTTAATGATTTTTTATATTAATTTTTAATTGACAATTAAGCTAATTTCTAAAACCTCTCATGTACGGACACCATAATTTAATCAAAATTTAACTTTTTTTATTTTTAAAAATATTTAAATGAATTGTGTATAGATTGATGACATGTAAATTAATTTTAAAAATATAAAAAATTTAAAAAAAAGTTATTAAAGTTTTAGTGAATCTCACTATTTTATGTTTGGTGACACTTTTGATTAATAAATAATGAAAAAATAGAAAATGAACTCATATCACAATAAAATTTACATTTTTGAAATCAAAACACTAATATCTATAATAGGTTGTCATTTTGTTAAAAAAAATGATAAGGAGGGCCCTATAAAATTTTTGGCAATGCCTGAAATTGTCAAATAATTACCTTAGTCAAATTTGATAGACAAAAACATAGGCTTGGTGGGACCAAGCATGTACTATGCCTTTCACCAAGGAAATTCCCACCCTTAGCTTTAGAATCAGGCACCCAATTCTTAATTAAAAAATCAGGTGGCCAACTGTAATTTAGACAGTTTAAGAATCAACACCCAATAGTTTAAAGTATCAGGTACATGATTTTAAAATTATGTAATTGATTATTTAAAAATTGGATAGTTTAAAGTATTGGGTACCCAATTTTAAAATTATGTACTCGACTATTTAAAAATTGGGTGCCTGATTTATAAATCGGACACCCGATTCTTACATAGCCGTTGGGTCCCAAAAGCTGACCCACAAAGCACTAAACAATCATTACAATCATTGTTTGGCAATCCCGAGCTGCAACAATGAATTTCTGGCATATTATAATGCTTTCTTGTCATCTTTTGTATTTTGCAAGCTCTGATTGATTTGAATTCAAATTTGGTGGAAACATGGGATCAAAACAATGAAGAAAGGAGAAAATGGAAGTTATAACAAATGAGGAGATTGAAACAAATAAAAAAAAGGAAGCACAATGTCAACGAGAGAGAAGACAAAGAATTAGATAGTTGAGAAATGTTGGGTCTTCAATTTCAAATATTGTTTTAGATGAAAAGGAAAATGATGATACCATGATGGTGAAGAGGTTGAAGAAGATAACCCAATAGAAGGAGATTTAGCTGCACATTCTAATCAAACATTCAATATAGGTGTGTCTCCAAACCCTTGAGTTTATTCTCATGATGAAATTGATAATTTTGTACAAGCAGGTTACAATTTAAGTGATTTAGGTTTTCTTCATGAGAATATATTGTCAAATGATCATCAATAATAAACTCCAATGGAAATGAAAGCCACAAAAGAAACACAAAGAAAAAATGAAAATGAGATTCAAATTCAAAATAACATTGAAAATGAAATGCCAATTGAAAACAACAATTATATGAATGTAGACATGGAAACACCAAGTACTAAAGAAACATGTTTGAATGATAATGAAGTGCATGGATATTTCCATTTTTCTAATGATGTGCTAGATAATCTCGATGCAATGGTTTCATGGAAATAGATTACGACACATGCTAATAGATTATATAGACAATTTTTTTATAATAAGAAATTTGGGTTTCAATGTCAATTGATGTTGCCACTAATTAAAATGTCTAAAATACTAAAAGTGATGAAAAGGTAATGAATGCATGCAAAAACCAAGAATAAAAATGAGTCTTTAAAACAATTTGTATCCATTATTGCTAGTATCTTTAATGTTATAGAAAGAGAAGTCCCTCTAAAGATAAGAATGCATCATGACGAGCAATAACAACAACTTTAGTTAACAAATCAAGTTTTAAAAAAAGATTGATTAGTAACATAAGTGGATATCTTAATGTGAGTCGTAAAACTTTATAAAGAGTTGTAAAGATAAGGATTAACTTTGAATGTGATCGAACAAACAATTTCTGGACTTCTAGTGGTAGACTCCCTAGATCTAATATAATACTTACTAGTGAAGTCAAAAGTTTGGCTGAAATTTTTTGGCATGATAATACAAGAGTATCACCTAATTCAAGAGATGTTATTAAATTGAGAGTTGGCTCAAAAATACGTGATCCACATCCTAAACACCTTTTGGACATGAGTCAAATTTAATTGTTCAAAAAACATTAGATGATAAGGTGTTAACTATTACCGTTAGTCAAAGATCTTTTGAAAAGTGTAAACCATGGTATGTAAGGATTGACAAAGAAAGAGTCACATGTTGCTATAAAACTCATGTTCAATTTTGCTACCATTATGATGTATTTCAATCTATACATTGTACCATACGTAGTAAAGAAATGTTGTAGGAATGTGGTATAAAAATATCAATTAAAACTATAAAGGATTTCATATCAAATTTATTTTGTAAGCCACCTAATGAGCAATATTTTCTTTTCAATGGATGTCTTTCTAGTACACCTTATATGTGTGGCAATCTTGCTTTATTAGATGAATTTTTGCATGAAAATCCTTTGACTACTTTTGGACAACAATTAGTTGATGTAAAAAGATTCAAAACTATTAAATATTCATTGAAGGATGGGGAGATTGGAAGAAGGTGTAATCTAGTTACAAATAAAGTTAGTTGTCATGCATTCATGGATGAGTTTAAGAGTGTGATTATACCAAAATATGTTAAACACTATCAATATGCTAGATGGTTTGATGGACAATTTCACATATGTAAGAATAAGTTTCCAATTGCTATTATACTTTCAGTCATTGACTTTGCAAAGAACTACACACTTGCACCCCAAGATAAGGTACAAACAAAATATTATAATTAAGTGCAAGTAGCAATTTTTTTCATATAGTTTATAGGCATGCACCTGATAGTACATAAGAGGATCAAAAAATATTGAGAGAGTACCATTTCTATATGAGTGATAATAAACTCCATTCATCTAAGTTTTTCCAATATTGCTTCAAGATCTTTTATGATAATTTAAGAAAGAGACAAATTCAAATGACACAATGTCTAATATGGTCAAATAATTGTACAGGACAATTTGAGAATGATAGAATGTTCTATTGGTTGAGTAGGACACATAAGCATTAATATCCAACATATGTGGAGTTTTTTTGAGGTTGGACATAGTAAAGGAGAACATGATAGTGTTGGTGCATGCGTGAAGATATTTCTTTTGCATGGTGAAATTAAAATTTGAGGAAAAAAGAAAATTAAAACATGCACATAACATTATAGAATGGTGTAACAAATATTTATACATAAGATCAAGTCAGAACTCTACAATCAGACATTTCTTCTACCTAGTTGAAGAGAAGAATATCCTTTCAAGATATGATTGTGATACAATTAGTGAGTTAGCTAAATGGCATTCATTTAGGAGTTTAGATTCTAACACTTGGACTATATGGTTAGGGAGCTTGCTTATTTTTATCAGTTTTGCCTTGTAGGTGAATGAGAAAAATGCAAGAATACAAAATGAGTTGATAATTGACAACAAAAATCATTAGAATCTACTGATACACACATTAAAGATGATATAGTAACTAAAGGCCCAAATGTTTCATTTACATCTTAAAAATATTGTCATATTTTAGACCTCATACAACCTAGTATGTACAATTTAATTAAATTTGTCGTGATTTTGTTTCAATTTATATTATTATGTGCATATCATTAATATAATTCAAGTACATGCAAGTGTACCTTATCTTACCTTGTAAGACATGTGTATGTTGTTATTGTGTCCAATGCTAATGATGAATAGACTGGGTATGGGCTAGCTAGATTTGTGGAACATAGGAAGAAATTGATATGTCATCAAGTAGATGATGATGATTTTGAGAATCCAATTGGGTCTTTCATTGTAGCTGGCACCTGGCTACGTACATACCTAACAAGAAGAAATGGTTTACCACCATTTTAAGACTACCAATAAGAGAAGAAGATTTTCCACTATTCTCATTTCAATGTGGCAACGAATATCAAATTAGAAAGATACAGAGGGAGACTTGCCAATAAGGTACTATTACAATTTCAATGGAAGACCATGAGGCAATCACAGATGCATTGCAAAAGAGAAGATGCAAATAGTATAGTAGGATGACTACAAAATACACACATGTAATTTTTTTCTTTGTTGTGCTCTTTTTATATATGTAATTACATAATTTAAATGTATGTATCCATTGTCAATAACAAAATACAGAACTTATACACCTCTTATTCTAGTCTCAAGTACAACTTATGCAAATTCAAATATTTTAGGTGGATTTAACATCAACATCTTGTGCAATTAAAAATAGTTAGTGTACATTAAACACATTTACATTATATAAATGGGTC
This sequence comes from Cupressus sempervirens, assembly GCA_028749045.1. Taxonomy (NCBI): domain Eukaryota; kingdom Viridiplantae; phylum Streptophyta; class Pinopsida; order Cupressales; family Cupressaceae; genus Cupressus; species Cupressus sempervirens. The sequence continues at coordinate 852,167,066 of CM053786.1, read as the reverse complement.
TTATAAATTTATGCTTTTACTAACATTTCAACAAATGTATTTTTTTTAGAAATTTGCAAGGCCTCATTTGAAGAAATGTGTTCAACCAAATTTTATTTCTATCGAAACATGAGTTCACTTCTATTTATGTCCTTCATATTGTTTTACATATATATGACTTCACTTGTTTTAAAAATATATGACTTCACTAGTTTTTTAAAATATACAAGTTCAGTTGTGTAAAATATAGGAGTTCACTTCTATTAATGTCCTTCATATTGTTTAAGTACATATATATGACTTCACTTGTGTTAAATATATGACTTTACTAGTTTACAACTTTGGTTGTGTAAAATATAGGAGTTCACTTATGTTTGAAAGTTATTGTGGTGCACTTGATATTAAATTCTTTGTCAATTTGTAATGACCTCCTATATTTTTCCATTAATTTTACATTCAAACATGTTTAACTTAATGTTCCTATGTTTAATTAAAATTAAATTATTGTTCATACCATATACTAAAAAAATATGTCATAAGATAAATAAAATGTGTTACAACAAACAAAACGTGTCATACTTACAACATGATAACATAAGAAGATACCATAGGGTATGTGCAACAAGTTGTGGTGCCAAAAACATGACACGTAAAGTTTTTTATTTAAATTTTCAAAAGTGTGTGTGCACTATAGCACGTATGCACTTTTTAAAGGTAAGAAATTTTATAAATGGGCTGCAAACCCATGGCCCATTTTATACTTTTTGCATTTCTACTCAGTGCACACGCAAATTGAAGAAATTGAAGAATGTTATCACCTGCCTCCTCATCATCAAAGATCAAGATCGAGATCACTTCGTATGTTTTCTACTCTTGTTTTTGTATTGTTTTATATGTTTTTGTATTGTTTTGTAAGTTTTTACATTGTTTTGTAGGTTTTTTAAATTTTTCTTTAAATTTGTTTATTTATTTAGATTGCAATTGGTTTCTTATTAGGAAATGTGGATAATGAACCGCCAAATCCCCAGCCAGATCAACAAAATCAAAATGAAAACCCTCCACAAGATCCAAATCAAAACCCTCCATAAGATGAAAATCAAAACCCTCCACAACAAGAGCAAAAAATTTTGCAACCTACATCGATTGAAAGACCTCCTCCTGGCACCCAAGACAAGATAATGAATGAAATAGAAAGAGGGAAAAATGAATTAGAAGCACTCATTGGTAGGTCGAAAGCTTGTGGACAAACCAATCCGATGAGAGCATAATTGGCATCCTCCCTCGAGTCCATTATGACCCATGTAGCTTTTGTTAATGGTTAGTTGGATATTTGGCAGGTTAAGAGGGATGAACAAAGAAGATATTATGCAAACAAATTATCATATCAAGATGTTAAAAAAAGAAGAAGCAAAAGTTAGCATTTTTGCATTGTTTAAAAATACTAGAGAACAAGATACTATTAAACATACAACTAAAAGGTTCCCCATCCATTGGTGCATACATGATGGTATTAGAAATAACTTTTGGAATAGATAGTGGATGGTCTTTGATGCCCCTCCTTGCAATAATCATGACGTTCCAATATATTTCTTAAAGAAATTGTATTGTGAATTTGTCCTTGGGGAGATCCCCAATTATTTTGATATATTAGAATCTTAGGGTAGAGGTGGAGGGTCATCATTTGAGAGGTCGAGGGCATGTCGTGACTCTAATGTAAAAGCACAAACCTATGTCACCCTTTTGTAAAGGAAAAGGTTAATAGAAGTATAACTATTCACCTTTAATGACAAAATTGGCATTATTATTTTGAATATGAAAATGAAGTAAACTAATTAAATGTGTAGAAATGGATGAAGTTTAGAATTATAATTTTTAATAATTATTTGTAATAAGAATTGATGCATTTTCCTAATTTTTATACATGATTTTTTAGTTGCTGAAAAATGCTGAAAATTAAGGGTCTAGTTCCCACCTCAAAATTATATGGAAATTAACTTATTTAACTTTGATCTCAAACTATGTTATAGATACATACATAGGTAGAACATTCAAGAATAAAAATTGGCTTTAGACCTATATTTTCTCTTTTATAATAATTCAAATTTAACCTCACCTAAAATCAATAGTTTTCATCTCTCACCACATTTTTCAAAACAAATCTATTCTAACTAGGGCAAAAATTATATATTCTAGAAGAGGAATCTCTCCTCTAGAATGTCATATAATTTATAAAAAAATTGATATGATTTAATATATTTTTCTTTATCAAAATCAACATCTTTTCGAGTGTTAAAACACATTCTTGTAGAGTTTTTAATTACAATATACTATATATAATTAAAGCACTATAAAATCTACATGAGAATGTTCTTGAACCTGAGCTCTATAAAATGGTGTTTATATGTTATTAAAAAATATCATAAAAAATAGTAAGAGTTATTGAAATGCCACTTTTCTAAAATAATTTTACTTTTTTAGTAATTGGATACAAACTAGTATAAAACATGCATTTAATAGACATTTCCAATTGGAAATGTGTGAGACCATATATAACTTACCTAGAATGAATTTATCTAGATCATATGTTTGAAGAAAATTGATTTTTAGATATAAATACTCAAATTACATCATTCTGATAAGTTAGCCTAAAAGGTGATACAGCTTTGTACTTTTACCCAATCTACTTTAGGGCACCTGTTGTCAAGCCACAGGGTAAGCATGTGATTATCCCATTAGTTGTGAAGGAACATGTAGAGACCAACACTCTAGGGACTATTAATGCTTTGGCGCGAACCCTCATTCATTGCACAAGTCCATTATTTGAGGAGGAGCCTTCTATGCATTGCAGTCACATGTGCACATCATGTGTATCCTTATACACATTTGGCAGTCATGCTGGAGACAGTATGGATGATGGGCTAGTCATTGATGAGTTCCTAAGTGACATATTTGGCATTGACATACAAGTAAATTACAATTATAATAAACTAATTTGATCACATTTTGTATGTATAGTGAATGACTAATTAATTAGCATGTATTAACATTGTTCAAAATTCAGGGTAAGAGTGTTGCTGACCCTAGTATAGATTCCCTAGCCTCATTTTTCATCCCATTAACGAGTCAAGAGGTATGTATCGATTTAATAATTTAAATTAATACATATATTTATTAAGTAATCATATGAAAGATTGACAAAAGAAAATTATGCATGTGCATCAGTTCTCTACTGAACCATCGACATTCACAAGGGAATTTGAGCCTAGGCGTAATACGAGCTTCGTAGAGGTACATTTGTTTCATGTTAATTTAATTCATTTGATTATATTTGTTTCATGTTTCATGTTACATGTTACATGTAAATTTTTAATTTTATTTATAAGTGATTATATTGATTGAATTGTTGTAGGGCCTTATTACACCCGATTTTTTGCGAGCCTTTAAGGTGGATGTACAGAGTGACTATTTGAGAGTGGTAAGAAAATAAATATTTTTGTGTGTACATATATTTGATTTTAATGTATAATAATTATTGATTCATATCTACTTTTTTTGTATCAGTTGGAGTTAGAGAAGAGCCTAAACAAGAGGATGAGCGAGCGTGTCAGGAAGACCACATCATCCCCATTATCTCCCTCCACATGATGACCAAAGACCTCTAGGGATTTTTTTCCTTCCCCTTATGGGAAGGAGAAGATATAGTTGATAGACACACATGTATAGGCATTAGTGGACATAGATGTTGAATTTTATGTCAGTGGACATATTTGATATACATTTGATATATATATGACATTTTATATTTGATGTATGACATATATTTGATGTATGAAATTATTAGACTTATGAAATCATTAGTTAATATATGATATGTTTGTTCATGTAAGAATTTTTAAGAATGATCAGTATATGTTTGTTCACCCAAAATGGTAGAACTCGAACACAAGCACAACTGTAGACCAAAAAAAAGTATGATCAGTATATTAGAGTATGTCCTCATAAATTTCTCTATATTGTATGTAAACACACTAGGAGTGCATGTTTATAAAGGCCTCTCATGAAGCACTTAGAATAAGATAAGCATGACAACTAAGCATATGTCTTATCCATCATTCTAGATGAGTGGATAAGAATGACAAGGTGTATCTCAAGTGGAGATGTTGTAGACACCATGTACTTAATTAGTGTGCTAACTCCTCTATTTTAGACACCATGTGCATAAAAGAGGTGCGAACTTCTGTGTTGTCAACATGACAACTCATAAGAGTACACATACTCCTAGGTGACTAATAAATAAATAATAAAAATATGCATTAACCTAAGTAAACTAAAGTAAGTGTAAATAGTAAATACTTATTTACACCAACACCCTCCCTTAAGTGTGAGTTAGGGAAATGCACTTAAGCTCACAAAAATTAGGATGAAATGTAGAATGTGTCTCAACTACTAGGCCATATTAGGTACCTATGTACATAATGAAAATGCAATCTCTCATAAAGTGAAGAAAGAGGGAAAACCATGTGGGAAAAACCCTCCCCCAAAAAGAGAGATGAAAAGAGAGATGAAAGATGTATGGATGGATGGAATAATCAAGAACCCCCCATTACGACATACATCTAGTATATACAAGAGAGAAGTGTGAGAAGGACAAAACCCCCTAAGAGGAAAAATTCCCCCCCAAAAAGGAGAAGAAGGAGACAAGGTAGTCCCCGCCCCTAAAGGTAGTGTGCCAACTAGTGAGAAATGCTCCAATGAAGAAGATGATCCATTACCACTGTATGAAATTCCTCCCCTTTAGAAGAAACAAATTCATGAGTACAAAGGAATCTTGATGATGTAAGGTATCTCTAAAATCTATTCAAATGTCCTTATGTTGATGCCGATGGTGGCTCCCCCCAACAGTGCTAAGAAGAAGTACAGATTGAACAAGGAATGATGTAGAACCTATTTCAAGGAACCAACAGTCTCCTCAAATTACAAAGAGACCTCCGAAAATTGTTGTACATAAGTATCCACAATCATATCAGTCTGTAAAGCGGATCATGTAGAGAATGGACATGAGAGTTAGAGTAAGCCCTCCCAACAACTGTAGAAGGATCATATTCATCAAAGAGAAGATGTAAATCATCAAAGAAGTCCTCCAAATATATTGTGTGTGACTCCAAAAACAAACTTGAAATGTTAATCAAGAAGTCATCACCTAAGGTTGGAACTGGAAGACATAGTGTACCCTGCAGTGCTAAAGTACATGAATCTATCACTGCAGCAATGGATGAAGTATTCACCTCAAAGAGAAGATGAATATAATCTAGGATGTCTCCCACATCTTCAATGTGAGACTCCATAAATAAGCCTGCAAAGGAAGGAAGGATGTCATTGCATGAAGCTAAAGTAGGAAGACATAAAGGGTCATGTTGCACTGAATCTGAAGCATCTGTTGCTAGAACAGGATCAGTAGGAGCAACAGGAGCATCTGGAGGAGTCATCTCATCTAGAGAGGATGTAGCTACAGATGGAGTTATAAGATCCTTTGGGAATGGAGGAATGTGTGGATCTCCATACGTCTCCCAAAGATGAATCCAATGATCATAATGATTAGTTGCCTTAAGGTCAATAAGTGAATCCAAAACCTCCATAAATGTATGCAGAAAGAGAATAGTACCAATGAGGGGAGAATTCTAAATATCATATGTAAGTCCTCTCGCATACGGTAGTGCATTGTGTTGACTGAGATATTTGATAGCCAATTGACTCCATTCTTGATAGTTGTCTGGTGTCAAGTAAATCAAATCTTCCTCTTCCATGATGAACTTATAAATGTAACCCCCAAAATGCAAAACAAATCAATCAACCCCCCCAAATGTATGATTTGGGCACTTGATAACCACTTGCCAATTTAGGGCCTATTTTTGAAAGCAGTATTTATGTGCACAGAACCTATAATCTGATTGTAGATCTAGAAAGTAGACAAAAAAAAATGCACTTTCAAAAAAAATTGGAATCTGATTATGTGTCCAAATTAGCCCATACTATGCATTTGAAGTGGAAAAAATCAAGATTTTTGAGTTATAGAAAAATTCAAGAACAAAGATGTCAAACTTCTTGCACCAATGTGTGGTTCACAAAATTCTACTCCAAAACGAAAAAAAATTACTTGAAAAAATGAGTTTGTATGAGGGAGATATCACTATTTGAAAATCACCTCTATTATTATTTTTCCTGAATCATCGTTGCACCTCCAAAAATCAAATGACTCCAGGTTTCACCTCGGATGTCCGATTTTGATGAAACAAAAGTCAATTTGGGGGTATTTTGACCTTCTAAATGTGATGTAGATATCTAATTTGCACTAGCAAGCACCAATCTTCACCTGCAAAAAATATCTCCTATGGCTCGATGGCCAAAAAAAATTCAGAAAATAATGTAGATCCAAAAAAATAGCAGAGATGTAGATGAAAAAAGTATAGATTTGAAAATTAAATTTACAGATCTGAAATAATCGTACTAGAATTGCAAATTGAGCTTTTGGGTGTCGGTTTGCAAAAATAATTTCCTCACAATTGACTTTGGCCTAGGGTAGGCAACTTTATAGTTGATTTTCACTGAATCAACATTCTGTATGCAATGGAAAGGTAAGATCTGGCTCTAAACACTCCCAATAATAGCAATATTCTAGATTTGGGCTAAGGTGTTGAAGCAAGAAGATGGTCTCGAACATCCATGTCAAGAGAGATTCTCTAAGAGCTCTGATACCATGTAAGAATTTTCCTTAGGGTAAAATTCAACCAAGATAGTAGAACTCAAATACAAGCACAACTATAGACCAAAAAATGTATGATCAATATATCAAAGTATGTCCTCATACATTGCTCTATATTGTATGTGAACACACTAGGAGTGCCTGTATATAAAGGCCTCTCAGGAAGCACCTAGAATGTCTCTAGAAAGAGTTAGGAAATAAGATAAGCATGACAACTAAGCACACATCTTATCCATCATTCTAGATGAGTGGATAAGAATGACAAGGTGTATCTCAAGTGGAGATGTTGTAGACACCATGTGCTTAATTAGTGTGTTAACTCTTGTGTTGTAGACACCATGTGCTTAATTAGTGTGCTAACTCCTATGTTGTAGACACCATGTGCATAAAAAAGGTGCAAACTCCTATGTTGTCAACATGACAACTCACAAGAGTATGCATACTCCTAGGTGAGTAATAAATAAATAATAAAAATATGCATTAGTCTAAGTAAACTTAAGTAAGTGTAAATAGTAAATACTTATTTACACCAATAGTTCATGTATGACATTATTGGTTATCATAATATATTATATGTTCGTTCATATTTGACATTATTGGTTATCATAATATATTATATGTTTGTTCATGTATGACATTATTGGTTATCATAATATATATCATGTTTTTATTATTTATATTTTAAGTGCATTTCATATATTTCATTTTAATATAAATTACATCCAAAATGATGCAAAGTGCTCACACCAAAAGCTAGTGGGATTCCTAGCAAGAACATTTTTAAGGAAAACTACATTTCCCACCTTTGTAACTGTCTTCAAAGACTCTTACCAACTTGGTTACAATATTGAATAAAGATCTACCCAACTTCACAAAACTATTTGATCACTTTTCCTATTCAAGACTTGAGAAGCAATAAGGGAAAAATGAGCAAATTTGAGAAATTGATCATAATCAACTTCTTGCTTCAAACTAACATCTTAGACACTTCAAGGTACATCTAATAACTATCTCACAAACTTTAGTCTATCATCTATTCCATCCTTCCAAGAGATTCTTCAACATCCTATGAGTGAAAACAATCTTCCAACATCCCATGACTGTATTTTCTTTGCAACAACATGTAATTTGTTGATTTTCCATCAAGTCTTCACAAAGGGAAGTGATTATGTTTCAAACCCATGAAATGACTATTAAGACAACCAAGAATATCCTTAACATCTTCCACTAACTTTATTCAATGATAGCATGCAGCTAAAGTGGTGTTTCATTCTGATAAAGTACGAGTTTGCTGTTCCAAACATGAAGTAATGACATTTGACAGTAACTCAATGATCCTATATACAAGTTTAACATCAGCAGTGATTCCTTGCCATATTAAAAAAACTTAATAATCACCAACACCTTATGCCTCCTCTAAATTCGTAGAGGGTACTTTCATCATTTGACACCCATTCCAACTTATTACTAGTTATTTTGATTGGTTACAAGGTTAATTTCAAGGTTTTCCAAAAAAGTGCTAAAATTGACAAAAAGTTGTCAGCAACTTTTATTGCAAAATGCAATTTTTGCACTAACTCTTCCTAGAACTTAACCAACTAATTTTTGGTAACACATAGGATCTATATAATGTGTAATGACTCTCAAAAAACTTATTGAGTCAACTTATTAACAAAAACAACAAAAAAATAAAAACCCTTAAGACTAAGGCAACTTGGGTTTATAGGTGACCTCAATTTCCTTGACCTTACAAACAAGGATTACCTTATTAGCATAAAAAATATATATATATTCAAAATAAGATGTATGGTCACCCCTTTACCTTCTATCATGAGTCTCCATCATTAGATGAGATGATATATCCAGTTGCCACAATCAAAGATCACTGCCCTATGGCATTTAGTGACTCTTAG